>VZTA01001239.1:21141-243661 GCA_013398855.1 Mohoua ochrocephala
TTTTTGGGATGGAATGTATTTCAAGACTTAACTGCTGTCGTGCAAAGCATTTCCATACGAGGAGATGCCTCTGAGTTGTGATTGTTACAGCGGAACAAATTGCATGTCAATTTGAATGTGTTGGAATGCGGAGCAGAAAACAAAGTCACACCAGAAATGCTTCTATGAACTATATGGAGATAATAGCTTAAACTGGGAGCCTGGGATTTTGTCATAATACTGCCCAAATGATGTGAAAAGTAGGTTGTGTGATCACTTCTTGGTGAGAAATTGTCTCAGTGCATTGGCTGTTTAGCCAATATGCTTTGTTTGCACCCCCAGTGATGTCAGTTTGCAGGTGTGAGGAGAGCTTGTGTTCCTAGCATTAAATGAGGGCTTAAAGTACGTTTACTTTTTTTGAGCTGAACTGATTAATGTAGTGGCATCTCCTTCATTTCTTTGAATGGGTTATCTTAGACTTGGAGGTTTTGTAGTTAAAAAAAATTTGCAGGTTTTCTGGTGAAAACAAAGACCTGGTTTGCCACTGGTGTATTTAAATTTGTACCTTAATTTAATGCATTTTTGTATTAAATTTGTACATCAAGTGAGATTAAGTCTTTCTCTTTAAACCTTGGTTGAAGTGATGCTGGCAACTGAGAGTCACTGCCAAATTTTGATTTAGGCTACTGAATTTTACCTAACAAGCTGTTTTCAGCTGAAACCTCAAGTCCTTCTTCCCATTCTGCTCAGAACCTGTAGGGTTGCAGCAAACCCTCGCTACTCCTGAACAGCAGCTACTCCAACCTTTGAGGCTTGGCTAATGGGATTTTAGTAAGCGTGGTTTAAATGCTTTGGCATAAAAGTTTATGGTGCTTTCATCCCCTCATTTTCCCATCCCTGCCCCACCAGTCCTTCAATTTGCAGTCGAAGACTGAGATGTTTCTCATTTTTTTGTGAATGTGAACATCCCACTGAACAAAAATAGCCTTTTTAGCCTGTGCACTACAGGATGCTGCCACCAGATAGAGCTCATGCAGGTCAGCATTACGGCACAGAATCCCGTTTCTCAAGACTTTGCACTTAAAGCTTCTCTTTCACAGCTCCTAGAGGAATATTAATTTTGAGTTTAGTCTTTTAACAGATGGCAAAGCGCTCTTTTCCTCTTTTTCTCCCCCAGTATATTCACTGTCAGGAGACTTAGAGATAATGAATGAGTGTCATGGTGGTACTGTACTTTTCCTAATTTATGACGTTTTCCTGCTCTTCAGGAGAAAAATGAGATCAAGACTTTCTCCTAAACTCTGAAATAGCTGTAAGGCAGGATCATAAAATGTGATAGCCTGAAGTTGTTATATTTATGAAAGATGAACTTGAGCTGTAAATATTTTCCAGTTTTCGAAATTCCTGGGTTTGTATCAGAGACATCATAAAATGGTTCTAAATCTCACAAGAGATTTCGAAATTTGCTGCTCATAATCACTGTAGCTTATATTTACTGTATGATCCTTAAATATGCACATTTAAGGTAAGAAGGATCCTGTTCCCCTTCACTTTTAATGGGATTTGACTTCTGTCATTACTCTCCAAAAACACGCTCTAAGAGGGGAAACCTTTTCAGGTTTCTTTAGGTGTAGTTGTGCTGTTGTGGAATGTTGCCATAGTTTAGTTATTTATGCAATAGTTTAATGTGCTTCAAATGGGTGTTTACAGTATTTCGTGGGAAAATTGCCTGGTTTTTGCTTTGACTTTTCTCCTGCCTTGTTTACACCCAGCACTGCCTGTTTTTCCTAGTTCTGAGCATGCCATGATCGAGGTATGACAGACTGCGGAATATTTTTAATAAATGTGAAGAACCCCCCTGGCGAGGAGGCGTGAGATTATCTGTGGTGGCAGACCTGGTCTCCAGGTGACTTCTCAGCAGAACTTTGGTGGAAGGGACGCTTTGGCTCCCAGAGGGTTAACAGCCCATATTGCAGACTCGTGTTCTTCACCAATTAAATACCTTCTCTCTTTGAACACAGTTAATAGATTTCCTTCCTCTGAAATTCAAGCCTGTTATTGCTTACGTTCCCTCTCAAATCTATTGCTTTTAATTTATTTCTGAGGGGGAAAGAAATTTCCTTTCATTACTGCGAAATCAAAGCATTTTAAAATTATGTTCTGAACATATGTAGTCTTGAGTTTGTGCTTTGGATTCCAGGCCAGTCTTGGTTTAAAACTAATCATTAATTGTTCCGGAGGGGAACTTGATATCTCTGCCTTTGGTGTGAGATGATGTGTGCTTTAATGTGTACACTGAGCTCCATTTCAGTGCCTTTGACCTGTGCATGAATATTTGTGTGTGGAAAGGGGGATGTTATTTAAGTCAGAGTGCTGACATTTGGTTTTGTGTTCTTCAGTAGAAATGCCTTCCTGTCTTCCCTTTATAAGTCGGAGCAGAACTTGGCCCAAAATCTTGTTTAGAAGAGAGTGCCATGCCCAGACCATGTTTTTATGCACACAACCTAATTCAATATTGAAGATATATCATAATATCTCAGGATGTGCCTGAGAAGCGCCTTTATAAGGTGTTTTGTACTGTTTTTTAACAAAGAAATCCCCTCAAATTACAAAACACTTGGGTATTTTGGGCCTGGTCATTTCAGGCTGGAATATTCCTGTATAGGAAATGAGTTTTTATCCACCTTACCCCCAGGAAAGAGACTTTTCAGTGGTTGCCCTTCTGTTTGTAATTGCTGGTGCTCTCCCTGCCTGACCGGTGAACCATCAGTGATGAAAAATGCAGTTGCATCAACTTCTCTTATCATTTTATTGCTTATATCTTATAATCATGAGTCAAGGCCTGTCCATCTCTCTCTCTGTAGAGTAACACCAGGAACTGTGGGTTGTTTAGAGCCTCAGTATAAGTTTCTAATCCAAAAGATATAAATTGAGATTTTTTTTTTCCCCCCTTCTAGTTTGCCATTGCTGAACACTAATCCACTAATGCATGAATGTTAGTTTTTCTGTGGCTAAAATCCATAAAATATTCAGCTTAACCAAGTTTTCTTCATGTTAAAGCAAACAAACAAAAACCCCAAACCAAACAAAACCCCTTAAAAAATGGACAGTGTGGTATCAGTGGTTCCAAGCTAATGATTTATAGGGGAGTAAAAGACTTGGAATATTTTAACACCTAAAACGCTGGCATGTAGGGATTTTTCTGACATGTGTTGCCTACATTAGATGTGATCATATTTGTTTCAGTTTGACTGGAAGTTATGTATTACATGTTATTTTAAAAGGAAGCTTTCAAAAAAAAAAAAAAAAAGAAGTTCTGCTTCGAAGCTGTTAAAATCTGGCAACCACCAAAAATGCAGAGAGCAATTCCTAGATACTGGCTGCTGAAATAGAACTGAGGATTTCACTACCTCCTAACTCATTTAATTGTCAAACAGCGTGGCACTTGCTGTAAGCCAGAGTGAGCTTTCTCTCCTGATGACAAAGTGCTGTGACACTTTGAGTGATTTTTAAGTTAATATTTTAACATCGCGTCCCTTTGTGCCTTCCTGCCAGAAGCAGCTCAGGTGTGTGCACCTGGCAGATTTACTGGGGTGACCTGTGACACTCTCCTCTGTGGGGCAATGGGTGCAGTTAATGTGAAATCACACCTAGAGGTGACTGCTGCTCCTCGGGGCTTCCCTCTCTAATTTCACACTTTTGCATCCCCAGTTCAGTCTGGATTTTGGGCTCTTGTCTACTTTGTCTTAACGATGAGTGCATGCCAGCTCTATCTTAGCTTGCTTTATGCGACGTCCCATATGGTTTTCTAATTAAGTTGAGAGAGAGATCCTTGGGACACGGATCCTTGAGTTGTTTGTAAAGCTGTGTGTTTGTGCTGCCTGGGGCTTTGCAGGCCTGGCCACTGGCAGTGGTGCTGGTGCTCTCCTGGATGTAGTGTACAAACCTATAAAACTGAATGTTCCTAGGGAGTGAGGCTACGTGACACTAAAAAAAAAAAAATTTAAAAAAAAAATCACTCCCTGATCTTAAAATGCAAAAAAAAGGTGGCTTGGCCAATCATGGTTAAATGATCTGGATGTGCATGTTTCTTCTGCTTTTCTTGCCAACCAAAATAGATTATTCCATCCTGGGGGAGGGAGAGGAGGATGGTTAAGTAGAAGGTAAACGACAGGCGCTGCACTTTGATAGCGGCAAGAACTAAAAATCTTATTGTTGTTATAATAGCTGAGTGTGTAATTAATCATCTCCTATTGATTTGCTCTTCATCTAGATGCAGGGCACAAAGACTGAAGGAACTCTCCTGTTATTTAGCTGCTCCATCTAATCAGAGAGAGGATGTGAGTAAGACACAGCAGTGCATTAGTAACCTGTGGGATGAGGGGACTCTTGTGTGGTGGACCTTCATCCACGGAGCCAGAGAACAGCAGTGATAATGAGACCTAATCTAAATGAGCTCGGTGCTTACAATCCATGTCCCCGAGGGGCTATAAACATCACAAATATTGATACAGGATCAGGAGAGAGCAGGGATTGATTAGTGGTCAAGGGAGCAGGATGTCCTAATTGTCTCTGGTAGTGCTGATTAATTTTATCAGGGAAATGAGCCTTAAAATAGATTAGGGTTAGAAAGGGGAGCGTGGCAGTTTAAAAAATAAAAGCTTTTTCTGTCATTCTAGCCTTTGTGAATTATTAAGCAAGATGTATCTAGAGACACAATTTATGTATATAAGCAAATATGTGCAACTTGTTTCTTTGGACCTTTTGTTTCTTTGGACCTTTTGTTTCTCTGGCCTATTTCCTAACCTGACTTTCCTTTCTCTGTGTTCAAATAAAAATTGCTTTTTTTCTCCCTTCCAATTGAGATTATATAGATTAAAAACTTCTAATCAACATCTCCTTTGCATAGAACACCATGCTGCTGGCTGTTTCTCCTCTACGGTGCCACGTGTTTCTGCAGGGTGCCACCTTGCCTTTCTAGAGGTCTTTTTTGTGAGACAGTGGTGATATTTTGCTGGGATGGTGGAAGTGTGAGTGGGTTCAGACAGTTAACCTGAGAAGTTTCTGACCAAATCCACTGTAGCAATGCACAGCTGTTTTCAGATCAACATCGGTGTACCTCTAGTGCAAAAACATTTATCATCACAGCAGTGGAGAATTTAGCCTTGACTCTAATCTTGGTTCCCTTAAGGAAAATTCTGATTTGATCTTTTCAAACTAAAACAGAATAAGCACACCGCGGTTTTCTAAACTTTTAATAACAGCATAAGGCGAAGGAGCACCAACCAATTAGTGTTTTGAAAATACAGAATTCCAGCAAGTCACTTCTCATGACAGGTTTCATCTATTGACTGTTTTAGGGGAAGATCAATAGTGTTCAGGCTGCAGATTCGTCAGCTGAGGCAACGGAGGCTGCAACATCTCATTTTTAGGAAGATGTTAACAGCCGTCTGACTTAGTCTAGAAGGTGGTGTCATTCACAGAGTCTCTGTGGAAAGACTTAAAATCAGACAGCCAAATTCGTATTCGGTAATGTTTTGATTTAAAGTTTGTGCTGTTCCAAGAAATCTTTAGGGATATCTTGATGTGTGTTTGCTCTCTCGCTTCTGTTAAACCTACCCACCTTTAGGTTCTTGTACTGAGCTGGGAGAAGGTGGATGGGTAGAATGAGAGATTTACTTTGGCATTCCGAGAGCCAGGTGTTGGGCAGAAAAAGAAAATGTCCCTGTCACAGAGATAGGATGGACCTGTACAAATGGAAGTGTCCGAGGCCAGGTTGGACGGGGCTTGGAGCAACCTGGGGTACTGGAAGGTGTCCCTGCCCATGGCAGGAGGTTGGAACTGGGTGGTCTTTAAGGTCCTTTCCAACTCAGATCATTCTGTGACTCTTTGGTAGAGCTATTCCCTTTCTTTTTAAAATTCCAAACACAGGAATGAATTACATCCCGCCTGGAGATGCTTTTAATTTTCTCTGAACTTTTCCCGTTCAGCAGTGGTTCGCAGGCACCACAGCCATATGATTAGCCCAGGCTGCTCTTGCTCTGTGTTGGTCTAATTATCTGTTCATTAGAATCTCGAGTCTTGAGCTGGAAGTGTGTAGGGTGTCTTTGTTTAAAGGGCAGTCTCCTAATGCAAATATTAAGAGAGCTTTCTGCCTTGCCTGAGTCAGACTGACAAGCTAATAATAGCCTTGGTGTTAGCCTTGGCTAGCACAGAGCACCAGTGCAAAGAGGTGTTAAGGGACCAGTGTATCAATCAAATCATGAGCCATAATATGCCTTGGAGTGTTTTGCTTGTTTTAACACTTAAGCTCCCATTAAGAAATATCTTCTGAATGCAAAGGGCACGTGAGTAAAACAGGAGCTGTTCTCTAATGCACCGGTACCTCCACTGGAGGCTTCAGCTTCGTCCTGGATGGCCTCTAATTAACAGAGTCCCACAGGGCTAAATTGTACCTTCAGTAGCTGTAGCCTTGTTCCAGAAGCTGTCCTGAAGTTTACAGGTATCAACTGAGTCAGGTGGCTTAAAAAGTGGCATGTTGACTGCGTGTGTGGGGAGCGGTGAGGATGCTGAATTGTTGCAGAGGGCATGTTTGATTCCCAGCTTTGCCAGCACAGGATTACATGTTATGCAATTGCTGCAATTTAATTATAGTGTTTCAGCGGTTTTGATATCTGCCTTTAAATTATCCCAAGGGCATCAAGGAGGAATGGCTTACTTTGAATAAATCTTCATAAACATATGACTCCGCTGCCGGCTTGTTTTGTTCCGTGAGCGCCATTTGTTCCCATTAACTATATCCTAGAAGTCAATACTGCTATTCCTGGAAACATGGCAGCATCACATGAGGAGGAACTTGTGGGATGGGCTCAATGTGTCATTACAACCATTGTCAGCTCCTCTCTTTTATTTATGGAAGAGCGATGCATATGAATGTACCTTTATCTGGAAAGTTTTAGGCAATTCTAATAAAAGGAGATATGCATGAATTATCAGAACACGATGTTCTATTCACTGGAGGGAAGAGTAATTTTAAAAAGCCTGCTAAGTGAGGCATGGTTGCTAAGTAAGGCAAGGGTTTTATTAGACCAACTGACGTAATGGAAAGAAAAAAAAAAAAAAAAACAGGCAAGATTTTGGGCACACAAAGATCTTCTTAGGATGGGAAACAAATGGCAGACTTTGTGCTAAGAATGGCTTGGGAACAATGGCTCTGAACTTCAGCTAAATATGTGAAATGGGGAGGTAATTCTGGAGGGAAGGGGTAGCATGGGAAGGATTGCTAAGTGATGGAGATGACGTGGGCATGCGGAGGAAGGCTGGTTCCTTGAGGAATTGAAGGCAATCTGAAACTGGGCTGGGACCATCTCCTGTCCTGCTGTGAGGTGTTGGCTGCTGCTGCAGCCAGGGCAGACCCGAGGAATGGGAGATACGGAGCAATATTGAGCATGGACTGCATCGGAGGAGGGAGAACACGGAGGGATGTCCACTGGCAGTGTGGTTTAGGATGGTAGAGATGAGCAGTTACTCTAAAGGCTGGGAGAAACAAATGTTCTTGTTCAGGGAAGTAACTTCTGTCAAGGTTAGATGTTCCAGTACAAAGGTTAGATTTTCCCTGGTGAGATAGGACAACTAGAGCTTACAGTTGTGGGCTTGCTTCTCCTAACTTCCCTTACATGGGCTGCTTGAATTCCTGAAGGGGTGACTGGTTTGTTTCTAAATCTGTTCTTTTGTTAGTACCAGAGCGTCCTTGTTGGGCAAAGGTCCCCTTTACCCAGAGGTGATGTCCCAGGTATTCCCCTGGAAGACCTGGCTGGATTTTCTGCTCTCTGTGGAGTAATGACAGTGTTCTGCTCAGCGCTGGAAGTGTTGTGGAGTGGATTTGATCCAAGCAAGGCTTCTTCCAAGTATTCAGCTCAGCAGTAAAATTGATCCTGATTATAGTATTTTCCTGTTCTGCACAGGCTTAATTTAATGATATCTGTAAACTACTTGAAGACCTGTGGATGAAAGATGTTCTCTTATTAGCAAGGCTACCTTGTGTGGTGGTCAGGCGTAAATAGGGAGCCTCAGAGATAAAAAGCACCATAAATCTTGACTGAGATATTAACAATATCCAGTGTAAGTGATGATGACCAGCTGCCAGGCAGCTCTTGGGCTAGAACTGCTCTCTTATTAGTGCCACCCCCAGCTTTTCTAGCACAGGGTCATGCTCTACCTGTGATGAGTGACAGAGGAAACAAGTGTGGCAGTGTGTTACTTGATCCCTCTCTAGCTTGGAGAGGGCTCAGACTGAAATTTGGGGAAGGACTTGTCTGCTGAATGTTGTTGTTGCCAGGGTGGGTGTAGAAGGTCCCTGTTCCCCCCCAGCATTTTGGTTATTGAGGCTTGTGCTTGCAAAGCCTCACTGGGCTGTCTCGGGGAATTGGTGATTAAAATATTGCACTAACGATCTATAAACTACTCCAAAAAAATCAGTAAATTAATTTCATTTTTGTTACAGCAAGTCCCTGCCTTAAAAGATTACAAAACCCCTCATGTTTTATGGTTTTAGTCAGACCCTGCCTGTTTGATGCTGTTGTTTTCCGTCACGCGGAATTTCCTGATTTATACCAGGGCAAAGAAATCGGGATAAGGCAGGCAAAATCTCTGCAAAACCATCAGCATGTAACCTTTTTTTTGACCCTGCATGCCTCCTGCAATCCTGCTATTTTTGTAACTCTGGCTAGGTAGCAGGATGAAGATTACATATCATCCTCCAAAGCGGCGCTTTTATTTTGGTCTTGTTATTTTAGGAATAATCAGCAGAGAACAAGGATACTTCCTCTTACGAATTTCATGTGTTTCCCTGAGGGGACTGATAGCGAGGGTGGCTCTTACAGAATATACAATTTCCCCAGCAATATTTGAGATAAATCTTATCTGCTCTTGCATCTGTGGTAAATCTTTCATTGACTTGTGTGGAGCCTGAATTTCAGTGCGTTGTTTACGTGCTGCCTTCCAAGGCTTGGAGCTGCAGCGTGTTCAAACACCAGTAAAAATTCTGTTTCAAACTATTACGCACAGCATAGTTTTATGTGGTATTTCTCTAAATGTCTAAATTTTGTGTTAGAAATAAAAATGACCTTTCTCTTTCCCCCCCAGGCCGAATGTGTGCCCGGTGTTCGAGCTGGCCCTGGTGGGACACCAGGAGCCGTGCATTCAGTCCTTCAGTCGGATGGTCAAGATGTGGAAACAAGGCTGCACCAAGAGGAGGTGGTGTGTGAGCTATGAGAGGAGGTAATGTATTACCTATTGTTAGAAATGGGTTTTGTTGCTAATCTTTGTGCAAGTTCTTTAACTTTTTTGTGGGAGAAGTTGTAAACGGTTTCATCTGAAATCTGTGGTTATGGACATAGTGTCCTCCCGGGACTTGACTTGAAATCTGTTATTACTGAGTAGAAAATGTGACTTTTTTATGTGTTCTGGGTTTCTCATGAGCTCCGTAGCTGGCTTTAGATTCAGAATTTTACATTATCAGAAAATGTTCCTGTCTTGTTCTTGTTCAGGTGAAGCCCAGCTGTCAAGTCATTTGACTTTGAAAAATTGAACTTCTTTCTATTTCTGTCACATGCTTAGAACTGATGGGAGATCTGACTCCCCCAACAGCTAAACCCAAAATTGATTGGGAAAAAAAAAAATTACTCACCTTTGACTAGCTGAATACAAATTCCTCAAAATAATGTGTGGGCATAGCATATAAGAGCTATTGGATGTTATCAGGATGCAGTTTGCTCTATTTGCTTCATTTTTTAACGAGAAATTTTGATAGAGGCTGAAGAAATGTCTCATAAACGTGACATATGGGTACAGTGTGCTCCTGATGGGATGGGAGTAAGTGGAGTAGGAGTTGTGATTGCTCTCTTAAAACTTCCTTTCTCCAAAGGTCTGGCTACTACACGGTTTACAAGCAGGTGTACAGGATGGAGCACCAGACTGTCTATAAGTGCTGCCCCGGCTGGGCCCAGCGTGACGACGAACCCGGCTGTCTGCACCGTGAGTTGGGGGCAAAAACTGGGACAAACCAAGAGGTGACACCCTCAGGCCTTGCCTTCCTACTGATGCCCACTTCTAGATATAAGGGTTTTGTTTGTTGTTATTTATAACTGGGATTTCCCCAGTGATGGGGAAAGAAATGTCCTTCGAAAATACAAAAGCACTCACATAGAAGTACCGAATAGCTCTAGTTTTAAATCAAACAGTTTAGATTAACAGTCTAAACTCTAATTTGAGTTGTTGCAGCATTTTCGTGCCAGCCTGGCTTTGACAGGCCAACCAAATTTATTGCTGTTACCCAAATTATGCAGAGAAATCTGCTGTGAGCCACTTGGTTGTAGCACTCACTGTGGAGTCTGACTGGTTTTGGCATTTTCACTTCTGCTGTTGCCACTGAAGCAGTTGTGTTTCTACCCTGGGGTTCTCCATCTGATGAGAACCCGTTTCTATCACTAATTTCTGATCACCATTGGATGGTTTTTTTCTAAAAGATGGAGTTTAATTTAAATGGTAAGGCAGCACTTCAGCCACTGTTAACATCAGTAGAAGATGGCACCTACTCAGTGTTTAGTTTTCTTACTGTTTTGTCAGTAATTGTGTTTTCTGTATGAAAGTTAGCATCTGTTCTTATTTATTTTTTAATCTTCCTACCAACTTGAGGGCTGCATTCAGAGAGCTTGCTTTTATGGTTGTCTCTTTGTAGTTAAAAAACAAAAACAAGCCTGAGAGGTATTCCTGTTAGTTTCAGCGTGAATCTACATATTTAGTGTGCACCTGTTTAGTTGTAAGAAGTCAAAAATATGTTTACAATCTGTGTTTTAATCTCTGGTGTAAAGGAGTTTAACGTATGTGAGCACCAGTGGCAATAAGAAATTTTCTTCCTGAAAGAGCAGTGCAGACTTGCTTTGAATTTTTTAAGGCACCAAAGTGGTTGAATTACTCTTTTATATTTGATACTCTTTGCAAGTTTGGCTCGACTGTGTGGAATTTAAGTTATTGTAAATAAAACTGTTCTGTGTTAGAGGAAGGGAAGAATTGTAATTCCCCTCCACATATGTTATATCTCCCAGTGCATCAGTGGTTCTTAACCATTGCTGCCTTACTGTCTGGCAGTTTTTCTTGTTTTATTTTGGATTCAGGCAGTGCTTTGAGTCCTGTCTTCTGCCTCTGAAGCAACCTTTGAGTTAAACTGCAATATCTAGGTTTTAATTTTATTCAATTTCTTCATATCAACATTATAGTTACACCTATGATACCAAGTCCTACTGCAGTCTGACCCTTAATCCACTTAAAAATCTGGGTTTCTTCTTATTGGGGAGGTCATGTTACAACAGGACTATGTCAGAAAGGCAGTTCTGGAGGATCCTTGGCACAAAATCAGCTAAAATACCCTGTCCCATTCTGTTTGTGTGCTCTAGTGCTCTGCTCTGCTGGCACTTGCTTCAATGGAGGGAAGTGTTCTGCAGAAGGATCCCAGATGTGCCAGTGTCCTGCAGGATTCCAGGGCCCTCGCTGCCAGTATGGTGAGTGCAGTGGAAATTCTCTCAAGCATATCTGGTGTTTGGATAAAATGCATCTTCGACAATAATTGTTAAAACGAGATTATTTTATTAATGCTGACTTAAAGATGCCTCTGTTGCACTTTCAGGTGTTTATTTGGTCGTTCTCTGATTTTTGAGAATTTTATTTTTTTTGTTGTACTACTGAATTTTAACAAAGCAAGATGAAAATCTAACTTGAGTGATATCAGCTGAGTGAATATCTGTATTGGATGATATCCCTGAATATCAGCAGTGGTGTCCTGTGGAATATCTGCCTATTGCTTCTCAGTTTGAACGTTCTTGTGGTGCTCTTATCCAATATCTCAGCATTGCTTTTGCCTTTCTGAGAGTAAATTCTGAGTCAAAACAGGTGGGCAGAAGGTAAAGAATGCAGCAAATGAACCACTGCATTTGTTCATGGGATTGATTTTTCTTCTCAGTGCATTCCAAAGTAGGAAGGTTTTATAGCTCACTCCCAAATATTTCATAGTATTCTTGGAGTAATATATGCACCAATCTTTCATTTCACTGTGTTCTGGCATACCATAGACTGAATTCTCTGTGACTTAGACTATCACCCACTCTCAATGAGAATCCTTTTTGTCTCACACACCGGCTCACAATTTGATAAACCCACAATGGGTTGTCTTGTAATTTAACACACTGTGTAAAGCTCTCCAAAATTACAGAACTGCATCCATTTGGCTTCTTAAGGGAGGGGAGAAAGTCATTCCTTCAGAGTAGGCTGTGATTGGGACAAAGGATTTCTTTTGTATTAGGCAAATGATAATTTCCTTTTCAACTGAAGCATATTGTGTTTTGTTCAAAGGAAGGCAGATTTTTAAGTGTTTCGTTTTTTCCCCTTTTAAATTCTAATATGTTCGTGTCCTCACCTGGCTTGTCTGTCATGCAGCGTGAGTGAGAAGGAATATAACAATAAATAAAATGCAGAGCTGTTTACAATGGAACTGGTGCTGCCTGCAGACAATATTGGCTCAGTTAGGCTGTGATTGGGGATTTCTTTACTGCCCACAGAAACAAGTTTGTGCGGGTAAGTTGAGATGAGCCAGAGTGACACAGGTTGGTTGTTATTAACTTACTGAAGAGCTGCTGGTTCAAGGTAAGCAGGATCAGAATCTCCAAGAAGCCCATATAATAAAGCTTTTACCAAATGGAATATATCTCAGCAAATTATAAATTGTCCTTGCTGTTATAAATTGCCTTTTGAGTCTCCTTGTGCTTGGAAATGCCCCTGGAACTGAGGCATTCCCAGCAGGCAGATTGTGTGGGTGCAGCGTGTGGATGGCTCGGGTCAGATTTCCAGGCTGAAATGAGATTGTGCAGTCTCTATTTCACAGGTTGGTGACTGCAGCCACTGTAAAAACAATGAGAGGTATCCTGCAGTCCTTGCTCTTTGCAGTTGGGTGGAACTTTTATCTTTGGTCGTTTGTCTGCTCTCTATTGATTCCTGAGGTTTGAATGGAATTCCAGTAGTCATCATTTTCAGGTTTATACAGCAGCTGCTATCGCAGCCTGGCAGGAGTAAGTTTATAAATTGAATTCTGAAGGGAAAAACCTTCTTTCAGGAAGAATGTTATGGACCATTCACCTGCCTAACAAAAGCAAGGTAATTTAGAGTGTGAGGCCTCTTAACTGTTGCAGGTGCCTCCAGTCAGATTCTTCTGAGGTTTGTGTCATATTTGTGCAAGCAGAAGTAAAAAAGAAATGTACTGTGGGACTAACAGCCACAGCCTCTGGTTTTCCTGGCTGATGTTGGAATATTGCTCTTAAAGGAGCTTGGATTTAATGTGGCTGCATTAATCAATGGTGATACATTCTGGGTTTAAATGATCATTAAGTCTGGTCTGTCCCTTCCTCCCTACTTGTCTGTGTGACCTTACTGTAAATTTGACTGTTTTCCTTCCAACACTTAACCCAAAAGAAAAAGGGATCTCTTCTGCCAGCATCTTTTTGTTTGAGGAGTCAGTGGAATGGATGGATGCCAGGAAAGCCAGTCTGGTTTTGGAGCACGTGCTGTAAAATGTCAGTGGAAAAGCTGGTGCTGAGAGGTGAGGCTGTCTGAGGGGGCTGTTGGTGCAGGGGCCCCTGTCCTTGGAGCTCGAGACTCTGTCCCTCAGCTGGCAGCAGTGCCCAGGTACCCCTCTCGGGGGCTCTCAGGGGAAGGGAGGCTCTAACTGGGTGTGAGACCAGGAGAAGGGAGGCTCTAACTGGGTGTGAGACCACGAGCTGCTGGCAGAGAGCTGCCCCTCGGGTGTTCTTGGTTGTAATCTTGGCTTCTGTCACTTCTGGTATTGTGGCCTCCTGTCAATCTCCTGACAGAGGAGGAACCACAGGCATTTCATAGCTGCACTTGAAGTCATTTGAGCACAATTGCTTCATGGATCCCATTTTTTATCTCCCCCTCTCCAGCCTTTTTGCTTTTCTCTCTGTTTCTGCCATCAGTGTTGGCAGCTAATTCTAAAGTTTCACTTGTGCAGCACCTCTCGTGATCTCCTTGCTGGGTACTGTGAACTATAGACAAGAAATTAGTATAAAAATATTACTAAATTCAACTGCTCCAAGAAGTAAATGGGAAGGTGCATCTCGAGAATCTTCTGATATTTCTTCTCTTTGTGGAGTTTATATTTGCCACTGAGTTAGGAAGTAGGTCAGTGTCCTGTAAATGAAGTTTTGTCCTGGTCTGTCCTGCAGAAAGTTTGTGATGGATCCTCCAGGATGACTGAAGACAGCCCAGGGCCTCCCAGTGATCTCAGCAGAGATGATTATTCACAATTGGTGTGATAACAGCTAATGACTTTCTGAAGGAATCGAGGGGCGTTTTTGCAGCCTGGGACATGACGTGTTCCTGATTAGATGCTGAAAGGGTCAGGGTTCCTGTGAGGGACTTAATGTAATTGTGCTTAGAAATGTGTTACTGCATCCCTCGTACACGTCACTCCATAGTTTTATTATTTTACCCACACAAGCAGCAATGAAAACTTAAAGAAAGATTTATGAGTGAAATGGTCGAGTTCTTCATCCAGCCATTGCAGGGACTCGGTAACAGATTGAGCTGTCTCTTGCATTGTCTGCTGCAATTTGTCTTGTAATAATAGACTTATATCAATTACAATGTAAACTTGCAAGCTGGATTTCTTTCCATTTTTTTTTAACTTGTTTGGAAGTTGTGATCCCCATTTTTCCCAGTGAAAGGGAGGGACAACCTGTAACAAAAAAGAGAGAAGGTAAAACCCGGTGCCAAGAATAAATTCTGCTGCAGTGCTGGTGTCATTGATATTCACTAATTGTCCTGGTAATCTTGTTCAAGGCCTGGTAGCCACCTGAGCTGGACATGGAAGTAAATTAATTTCATTTAGCTTGTTTAATTCAGCCCTGGGACTTTTGCTTGGACATGCAGCCAGTGAAAACATTCCAAACTCTACAAACGAGGGTGTATTTATTTACTCCTTGTGTACATAGAATTGCTGGGTGGAAAATGAGGGGTTAGTTTTGACTCTGAAGTGTTTTGTCATCAAATCTCAAGTTGTTGCTGGTTTTGCTGAGTGCCTCTTGATGGGTTTTAATACATAAAGTAAAAACCAGAGGGAGAACTGAACAGGCTTTATAGTATCTTGACTGATACAAAATCCCAGCATGATGAATGTTTTGCAAGAGGCTCCCATAATTAAGAAATAATCTGAGTACAATTGAGTCCAGCTGAGACAATGGATGTTATCAGAAGATGTTTAAAAACAGGTGAGGAATGACCAGGGCAGACTTGTCAAGAAAGTCATCTCATGGTGACACGATGTTTGTCCTCTGTGGAGAAAGCTGAATGCAATATTCCAGCGTTTAACAGATAAAGTGTCAATAGATTTAAATTTTACACTAATGTTTGCTGTCACACAAGTGGAATTGTGAATTCTTTTGCAGTGGCTGATGCAGATCATTCAAGATTGCAGCAAGTGCTTCCCAAGCACGCATCTCGAGAGGCTGAGTGCAGTGCTCACCTGCTAAGAGCTTCCTTTTCCACCTGCCACTGACCTTGGATATCAGTGCAGTAACTTTTAGCAAATTGCCCCACTCTCTGCCTGGGCTTCTTTGTACGTGAAATGTTGATAATGGTGGCTCGTTCCTTTGTCAGGCACTTTGAGACCCAAGTAATTAAGTGTAAGATAATAGCACTGGAACGTGTATATAAAGGCAAAATGCACACTGCATGGGTAGCTAAATGAAATGCTTATGAGGGAGATATTCATCAGTTCATTGACTAGCTGTCAATCTCTGCCGTGACTCTGGTCACACACTATTAAGATATTGAACTATATAAAGATTCTGGTAAACAAAAATGTCAGCTCCTCCCTAGACCAGGTAGATCAGGATTTACACTATAAAACCACTTAAAACAAAGGTGGGGTTTTTTTGAAAGGGTTGATTGAAATGGCAGGAATTCTGATGTATCTTCTTGCAAATAAAAACACTCTTTTCATTCACTGTGAAAAAGGATTTTCTTCCCTCTTCCTCTAGGAAATGTTTCTTCCTGCAGTGAGTTGTTTGATAAAACTTCTGATTAGTGTCCTGTCTGCCATCCTGGTCTCTTGTAGATGAAGTTTTTCTTCTTTGAGGCTGAAGCCTTCCAGGGCATTGTAAATCCATGAACTAGTGCTATGAATTTTCCTTCCTTGTAGGTCCTTTCAAATAGCAGATAGCAGGCTGAAAGCTCCCATGGGCCTGTATCCCATGGGGATGTCTTCAGTTTTCATGGATCTTTGTTTCCCGCTGAAACTATAAAATGTTTGAGTGTTTGTGAGGGTAGATTAGGTCTGATAGCTGGGCCCTCGTTGTGCCAGGGGTTCTGGCATATTTTGGCTATGAGTCCCCTGCAGTTTGACCAAAGACAACCTTTTTAACATGAAAATTCTCCATTAGCCTGTAGGGAGAGTAGGCAGAAAGATAATTTATGCTTAGATTGCTCTAGTTTGGTGCATATAATATCTTAAAGATACCAGGTCTGGGTTTTTTTTTTTCCTGTTCTAGCACAGTCATTCTCCTGCTCCAAATGACTCAGTCTCATTAGTAAAATGCCAGCCTGTCATGGCAAGGGAAGCAGAGATGACTGATTAGGCTGCTCAGGGTAGGAAAGTACCTGTCCTCTGGTAGAAAGAAACCTTGTGATCACCCTCTCTCCTAGTGGGATCTGCTGTTCTGTTCTCCCTCTGCTCCTTTTTGCCTCCCAGGAGCGGCGATCCGTCAATCCTGTGCCTATTTTTTTGGCTACCACGCTCTTCCTGTGATGGAGAAGCGCTGGCAGGACCGCAGAGAGGAAGGTGGAGATGCTTTTTGGGCCTTCCTGCAGCACTGAAGGAGCCCCAGTGAGCTCTTGACAGCTTGAGAGCATCCTGTGGGCTGGGAATGTGCTGCAATCACTTGTTCCTGCATTAGGGACTGTTGGTAATGAGCCCTTTCTTAGCACTTGTCAAGGTAATAACAGCGCTGTGTACTCAGAGCGTCCAAAACCCTTCCAAGGAGTAAAATTTGAAAACACGAGTGTGTTTTGAACAGCAAGCAGAGCTAACAAGGTGTGTTGACGTGTTTCATCTCATCAGAGGTTTAAGAGTAGACCGTGGCACTTCTTTTCTGTCTGTCAGGTGTGAAGCACGCGGGAAACGCGAGCAGCGTGAGGCAGTTTCAGATGATGGTGCTTAAATGTCTTCACTTTGTACGTGCCAGGTTGGTTGTGGCCAGCAAGTAACGGTTGATCTTGTGTGGAAAGAAGTAGTCACTGTTCTAAACTCAGCCAGTTTTAAAATGGGTTCAGTTCAGTGAAAGAATAGGCAGTGTAGGTTTTAAACCTTCATATAAACCGGTCATACTGCAAATGCAGAAGCCCTTGATTTCGATGAAGTGATCTGAGAGCCCAGTAAATATTTATCTCTTTGCTGTAATTCTTTCCTACACTGAATTTCAGGCATTTAAAAGTGTTTCAAAGGCTGTTCCAGGTGATTTTTATTCACTGCTAGGAGTGTTCTACTGCTCAGCATGCATTTGAAAAACACCCCTTTATATAACTTCAGGTGGCTTTGGATTTAAAGTCCCACTTCAGTTGTCTGGACAACTGTGCCCTTGCTAAAACCAGCCTAAAATAAGGATGACCTTTTCAAATTCCCCCTCTCAGTATCTCATTTCACATGAAGATATTGCTGCTTTTCCTGTATTAGTCCCCTCGGTCTGCATCTCTTCGCCTTCCCTGGTGTTGTCTGGAGCACGCTGACATCAGGTGAGCTCGCAGCAAATGCAGCTTTGTGTCTCTGTGTAATCCTCAGGGTGTCATCAGCCTCTGGCAGCTCGGGGTTGTCAGGGCTGGGTCGGTGTCCTGCTGTCACTGCTGCCTTCACTTGGATGCTTCTCCTGCAGTTCTCCTCTCGGTGACCTTGGGAGCTGCTGCCACCGCCTCTTTTTGCCTCGGGTGGGGCAGTGAAGCCTCACAACATCTACAAATCCAGTCTGGGCCCTTCCAGAAGCACGGGGAGAAGGGGAAAAACCTGATGTCTTTTTCTTTCAGTTTATAAGTAGTTTATCAAATTCAATGAAAATTTAGGTGTAGTAAAGTGTTCTGTTGTAGCCTTTTAGCTGATTCTGGCCTCACTGCAGTTAAAGACTTTCAGCACTCCAGTGCCCTAATTGCCTTGAAAGTCTGTGAAACAAAAAGGCAATAGTTGCTTTAATTTTTTTTTTTAACCCCTAAACCTTAATGAAGCCTATAAATTTCACATTAGATTTTTAAATGATTTAAAGAGAAAAAAATACTATTGTAAGTATTAAAAAAAAATAAATCATCTTCTAATCTACAATGTCATCCTCATCAGGAAGATCTATCAAAACAGTCATCTCCTGACAGGGTTTGGTCTCATGGTGACACACCTTTCTCTAATCTGTCTCCTGTGCTCTGGTGACAACTGACAGGTATCCTGACACTTAAAACATGATGGGATTTGTATATTAAATTATAGACATAGATAGCTACAAATTAACAGGAAGGTAACGCTGGACCTAAATATAAAGTGTCGCAGGGCCGGAGCTGATTAGAAACCCACGGGAAGGATGAGTTGGATGTTCTTCTGGGCAGAGGCTTGCAGAAGACAAATGTAGTGCACAGATCACTGCAGGAGGTCCAGGCTATCTGTAACCTCTCAAGGAAAAAAGTTACGGCTGAGATAAAATGACGTTATCTGTTCCGGTGATAGATAACAGTTGATTCAGAGATTAATTCCACTTGCGAGCAAGACCCTGGGCAGGATTCAAAAAGCCTGAAAGCATGGCTTCCTCCAAACTTTCCATTCTTTCTTCTTTGCTTCCCTTTTCACACCCACCTGCTCTTTGCCAATATTGTCCATAGAAACACCTTTCATCACCAGCAAGACACGAACCTCTCCAGATAAAAAGCCCTTTAAAGCAGCCACTAAAAAGCCGCGAGGAATAAAAGCTTTGCCGTTCTGAAACAGGAATGGTAAAACGCTGATTGAAAAATCATGACTGGCTCTCTCCTAGATGTGACAGGATATAATCATCAGCCCATCTTGCTGAAAGGCTCTGGTGTGCCTGGGCTCCACAGCCATTAGGAGGAAGCGACAGGTAGACAGACAGCAGAGCTGGAACTGCAAACAAATATGTCAAAAGTAAATGAACCTCAGAATAACCACTCGAGAGTGAATTCACCCCTGTTGTCTTTGCCACAAAAGGGCTGTTTACTCTGTGCTTGCTGCAAAAGGTAAAAGTAAAAAATAACAGGGGAAGAGCTGCTTTCTGGCTGCTGGCATTTGTTTGCTGCTGGGCCAGGAGATGTGGTAGGAAGTCACAGCAAAGCTGAGCGTTGTGCAGGGGTGCTGTGCAGGTACGTTCTCCCCCCACACGCTACCAAAAGGTGGATGAGCAGACTTGGGAGTCTCTGGAAACATCTGGATTCTGTTTCATGACACCTGCTGGCCTCTGTGTGACTGTGGGCAGATTTATTTGGGTTTCCAGCTCACTTCAGGGATTTGAGGTGGATCACCATGCATTTGATCAGGTATTGCAGACGAATTTAATGAGCCCGAGGTACCATGGCCGAGCTCTGCCAACACCCATTTTGTGCAGTGCTTGTGTAAGCTCTGGATGCAACCCCTGTATTGATAAAGCATCTAGACAACATGGAATTTTAACAGATTTGGCAGAATATCCCAAAAATTATTATGTCTTTAAGAATATTTTTGTTGTATTTTGATCGCTTTTCAGAGCGATGTTGGAAATGGTTGCCGTGCATCTCATTGTCCTGTCTGCAGAGAGCTCTCCCCTTTTCCAGCCTTCTGTGCTCAGAGTGAGAGGTCAAACACTTCTGCTGCACTCTCCCTCCCCTCCTCAAAAATCTTTGGGCTGATGTGTGTTTCCAAAGAGGTACAAATAACAGGAGAACCCTTCACAAACAAAGCTCAGCTGACTGTTGTTTTCTACTTCAGTGGCATTAGTGCAGCGTGTCGCTGCTGATTGCTGCTCCTGCCATGAGATGTTCTTGAGGCATTGTCATGGCAGTGTTTCTTGTGAAAGGGAGCGAGTGGAGCTGTCTTGAGCAGCACTGCGGGGATTGTGACTGACAAAGTCAAATTTGGGTAGCTAATTATTTTTTGCTGACCTAAACACGTTGACACACGGATATGAACAGATTTTGACTGTAAAAGGGGAAAAAAGGGGATACCTCTAGGAATGTGTGGGTTTAGCTGTTTGGTCAGGACCGTATCATAGGTTTGAAAGGGATCTTAGAGAAGATCTTTTTTCAACCCCCTGCCATGGGCAGGGACAGCTTCCACTGGACCAGGTTGCTCCAAGCCCTGTCCTTGAACATTCCCAGGAAGGGGGTCTACAACTTCTCTGGTCTGGTACCTCTAAATCTATTTTAAGACAGGAACAGTGGCCTTTAAAACTGATTTTAGCATCAAAGGAAAGCCAGCGGTGCCTGTCCTGGTTCCTTTCCAGCCCTTGTCTGCAATTCTCTCAAGCTGGGTCTTGGTGTGTGCTTTATGCCAGAGGCTGTGTTTTAAGGCTTAAGAGTAGATGTGTTAATGTGTATCCTGTCACTTTTTCTACAGCAAACTCCTTCCATCCTGTGCCTTGTGTCTCCTTGGGTGTCCTCTCGGTGCTTTTAAGGAAACAGCTATTCGTTGTCAGCCATCATCCACCTAGGAATTTGTTTTCTCAGGTGTAATGACTGCAGCAGAATTCTTCAGCATAAATACCATTTTACAGTCATTTAACAGCATTTTCAGCGCTGATGTTTATTTCATCTAAAAGGGGCAGAAGAGTTAATTACATTGTCTAGAAAGGGAGACAGAATCTCGCCAGCAACCACGAGGCATTGCTGCTCACTTCGATAGAACTGAACTCACAGTAGTGGCAGCTGGATTTAATTATAAGTTTGCAACCCTGTGGTTTCAGCAGCAGCTGCTGAAGAATGGATAATGCAAGTAGCCTTCGAAGCCATTCACATTAGAGATAAAACCTTGTCATTCACCGAGACAGCTGACTGAACAAGTATTAAAATGAATAAAGATTTCCCCGGGGAGGTTGCAGGATGAGGTTTGTTTTTTGTCTCTCTGGCTCTTGCTCAGATATGTCAGGCGTGCAGGGTTTTACTCTGCTTCCACCCAAAAATACGAGACTGCTCACAAATAAAAGTCTTAAATCGTCTAATCTAAGCCCTGGTTGTGTGATTAACCTAAACAAGTTAGGAAGGAAATATTGCTTACTGGATTTTTTTGTATTTCTATAGCAATCTTAAGAAGAAAGTGCTATCCCTGCCTGGAACAGAGAGGGGTGGGAGAAGGTTAAACATGTGCTAGAGTTACCTTAAAAATTCACTTTATTCATTATTTTATTCAATGAGATGTCAGTAATTGACTACCACAACTGAAATGCTATGGAAAAGTATGTGACTACTGAAGTTATATTTTCTGTATTTTGTTGTTGATATACTTCAGCTTTTATAAAATGGAAAATCAAAAATTCTAAAGTGCATTTGAGCCTTGTAAAACTAAAACTAATAGCTAGAACCTCCACAGGCAAATTAAAATATTCTCCAAGTCACGTTGGAACAAGAACTTGGGCTAAATGGTTTTTCCAGCATCGTTGGTCAGTTGCTTCCTAAAATGATTTCCACCCTCTCTTAAATTTTGAGGTGAGTAATGATTTGGAATACTGGAGACCCTTTTCTGTTTTCTCTACCGTAAGACTTGGTATTCTCTGAAAATAGGTCCTGTTTGAGATAGGTTTTGTTGGTCACGTAAAATCTGCGAAAGTTGGGTAAATTTCAGATTCGACTGTTTGAAAACTGAGTCTTTCTTGGGTCTCTTCTTAGGGGCCTCCTTTTTTCCCCACTAATAATGAAAGCACTGAATTACTCTGCTTAAAGGAAGTGCAGCTTTGATCTGTCTAGGCAGATCTTTAATTTCTGCTTTGTCACATCTCCTGTGGAAGGAGAGGCAGCTGTGGATGAACTGGTCCCTGGAGGCACTGGCCCAGGGATTCTTTGAATTCCTTTTATTTTTGAGCGTCTTCATCATTCTTCTTCCTTTTCTCTCCCTCTTGATTTTTTTTCCATCCTTGCTACTTTCCAGACGTCAAGTTGTGACTTTAAACTTTAGATCCAGTTATTTCAAAATTGTTTCCTGCTTCTTCAGGTGCTTTTCTAATAATCTCTTCTAAGTACGCCAGGAGTTGAAAAGGCCAAATCTATTTCGTGACCACCTGGAATAAAAGTGGCTGCTCCTGTTTTTCAGGTGTTTGAGAGATTCTCGTGGTGGTGCTGAAGTGAGGGAATTGGTGTCTGTGCTATCCTTGTAAAGAAAACTTATTTCTTACTGTTTCCTTTTTTGTAAAATCTAATTGCTTTTGCTTCGCCAAGAATTCACAGGCAATTGCTTTTCTCGCTATTATCCATTCTGCAAGGATGGCTTTTGTGTGCAGGGTTGCTGACCTGAATCTGTTTTCTCTCCCTGTAATCTCCCTGTTTGGGAGCTCAGAGAGCTGACAGGAGTTAGGGGAGGCAGTGCTGATCTGCTGGATGTCTTACATCGTTTCCTTCACGTGTGAGTACTGGAAATCCTGTTAGTATTTAACATAATGTAACATGAGGGGGGAAATAGCCTGTTGCAGGGAGATTTCCGTGGCTAGGTTTTTACTTTTACGTCCATCTCTTCTTCCTACACCTGCTCCAATCTGAGAAGTACCTGCAGTGTGACTTCTCTCCTTCCCCACTGACCCTTTGCAGCTCTTGCTGTGGCCTCTAGATCCATGTGCTGCATTTATGTTGTAAATAATGTAGAAACTCTAAATGTAATTTACTTGAGGTTGGGGGGGGAAAAAAATCAACTCAGTATGATGTTATTAAACTTCCTGAATACTTTCTCGTTTTGAATCTTGGTATCCTGTGGAACACACTCTTGAAGTTGTGTGTAAAGCTTGTTTAACTGAGTATCCTTGTTTGCTTGTTGTGCTACTGCCATAAATAGGGGCTCTTTAAGTGATGTTTGCGAAGCTGGAATCTGCAGAGCATCCTTTCTGGATCTTTGTACAGTCAAAGAAGTTGAGAGTTCAGTTAAATCCTCTCTTCCCTGATTTCTGTGTTTTGTAGTTAAAAAATCTGCTGTGGTGGACTGGAAGGTGGTACTGTATGAATAGATCTGGGGACTGGATTTGGAATTATTTTCACACACAATCTCCGCTTGTAATAATCTTTCTTTGGTTTTTTATGGTGTGGGAAGCAACAGGAGGGAGAATGTGCTAACAGAGTAGATAAGAGAGAGATGTTCATCAGAGGGCAGACTTAATAACTGTGAAATAAGTGAATATATTACAATGCTTGCTAAATTTTTTTGCATGGAGAGCAAATTCATCTGTGGCATGACTGTGCAATTATACATTGATTGCAGCAGAGTTGTGCTTCCCACCTCTAGAGGATTTAGCCACAATTTGTTTCACGTTCCACCTTTGTTCCAGCCAAGTAAACTCGAGACAGAAGCAAATTGCACAATGCATGGGGAAAAATGGAAAGGGAGAAACTGTAGGTGTAGCTCTGAGTGCTGCTCTCGTCATCATCTTTGTGTTGCAGAGAGCTTTGTGTGAGGATCCATTTATCCTGGCAGTTGTTCATTATCCTGCCAGCCACTTGGCATTATCATTCATTCTGACAAGCACATAATAAAGCCAGGAGTTTCAGAGCTGATGAACTACTGTATCTGTGAATAAATACTTCAGGATTTTTGGGTTGGGCGACTAATTCAATTCCACTGAAAACATTCTCTTCTGGTTTCGTCTCATTCTGTATGGAAATGGGACGGCAGATAGGTTCACCAGAACCTAAAATGCCATCACTCCTCTCATGGACTATGGACAGCTTGGGGAAGGATGAAGCTAACTAGGAGTTTAGATGAGTGTGTGAAGAGTAGCAGAACTCATTAAAACATCACAGAAAGTTCTAGTTATCCATTCAGAGCAATTGAAATTGAGGTTTGGATGATGCCTGCCTCTTGTCTCATTTTTCTTAACATCCCTGTGTATTCTTAGATAAGTATTTGTAATGTAAGGGTGCTGTCTTTATTAAAAAAACCTCACACAAAACCAAAAAAGAACCTCAAAAAACCAAAAAGGTGGCGTGCTGCAAGCATGTTGTAAAAGCCTGGGGGGGAGGCACTTTGTGAGCTCAGCACTTTACAGAATTGTGACTGCATCCCAGAAATGGTTCTTTTCACTTGAGTCTCAAAATAAGGAAGACTGTCTAGGGAAAACAATTGAACTACCCCAAAATATCCAGTCACCCATATTTGCGAAGTTTCAGGTGTACCTAAACATTTAGAAAGGGAAATGCACAGGTTGGGGTGGGGGAGAATTCATGGGAGAAGAACTGAGCGAGGTTAAATCTGCTCTGACATGGTCTTGGTTAACCAGCATTTTTTGAACCAGGACTATTCTGTTAGTGCAAGTTCTCCTTATTAATTGATGTATTGCTCTTATGTCCTCTTTATAAATGTTCATTTACATAAGCTTTCCAAAATGCAAATTCAACGCCAGTCTATTTTTCTTTTATTTTTAAAAGCATATCAACGTATCAGGTTGAAAAGATGTATAGCAACAGCACATTCTATTTTATAAATATCAAAACAGATTTAAAATAAGCTCTCAGGGTAGCATTGTGCCTTGGGATTCAGAAGCTGAATGTGCTGGAAGTGTGGTTCATCCCAGTGTGGTTACCCTGCACCAACACCCCTGGCTGTCCTGCACTGCAGTTCATTCTGTCTCTACAATGCTCTGCACGGAATGCTGTGAGTTTTGTTTGCCCTTTACCCTGACACAAGTACTTAGTAGCTATCACCTGATTTATTTCACTGGGCTTGTTCCTGTCCAATATCAAATTCCCTGACTTGGGAGTTTTAAGCAGGCCGTATTTTTCGCTCTGTTGGGAGGCCTGTATTTCTGTCACCGTTTCAAAGGTTTTCTGTGTTGTCATTATTAACCTTGTTCGGTGCTAACAGCAAACCTGTGAGATTATTAACTAGTGATGGTGAAGATCTCTTGCCTACATGACACCCTGGCTTGAGAGATGTGCCAGTCTCTTCCTAATGACCCTCTGATGTCTGTGGGCTAAATCAGTTGGTGACTTAGAGCTTTGCTGCACTGAAGCTGGAGGACAAAGGATGGGGGGGTTGTACTTGTCCAGAAAACACATCAGTGTTCATGTCTCAGAGTGTACACAGTCCTGGGGAAGAGAGAATAAACCTGGCCTTGCTGTGTGAGAACTGAGTGGCTGGAGATTCCTCTCGTGCCGCCGTGTTGTCGTCCCAGTTGAGGGACAGAGAGATCCTGCTTTGTCCAGCACTTTCCTGAAGGACTGGATAAAGCAGCATCTTCAGGAGGGACTTTCCTGAAGTCCCTTTCCTGCCAATGCCATTCAGGCTCATATTTCATCCCCTGCAGTGTTTTTTCTCACTTTCCTCCTGTGTTTAGTGCTGCAGGATGTCAGCGTGAGCCGTGAGGCTCAGGGGTGGGGTGCCTGTGTGTGACAGTCCCTCGGACAAGGATGTCACAATCTCCTGGGAAACATTTCTCTTGTTTTGTTGCACTGGAGCGTGAGTGAAACTGGTACAGAACTTCTGCAAAAAATAGGAAAAGCCCACGTCTGCCTCCCAAACCAGGAGGGACTTGTTGCCTTGCTATAGGTCTCCAGCTCTCAAAGATTATCCCCAGCCCTTGGGATGGGCGTGATGGCTTTAGGTTGTACCCTGCAGCACAGCCACAGATGTGTGTGTTCTTCAGGAACACCTGCCCCACTCCTGCTCTTGTCCAGCCCAGCAGGAGCTGTTGGTGTTGCTTTTGGCCTCTCACACCCCCTCTCTGAGTGCTTGATGTGTTTTACCAGGTTTAAACTCTACATCAGGTTCGTTTTACTTTTCTAGAGGAAATGAACTCAACCCCACTTCCATGGGTCAGTCCTTGGCTTGTTCCGTGTCTGGGGCAAGCAGCTTCCAGACTTTCTCATCTTACCCATACATGAAGTACATATTAGAAATGTGGATGGTTTATTTATCTTTTTTTTTCGTAATAATTGCAAAGCTTTTTGAAGCCCTTATCGAGAATTTCATCTGTATGGAGAAACACTCATTAAAAGCCTATTCAGTTCACAATGAAGGAAGTGAGATTCTGTGGTTTAAAAAACACTCATTTCAAAATTCTCTTTAAAGTGTTGCAGCAACTACATTAAAACCGAGGAGGGCTATTGATTTTAATGCACACAATATGATATTGTGCTGTTAGGTTTTTCTTTTGGTAGAAATTTACTATTGATTGTTTTCACTTTGACCAGATAGTAATGAATAGTGAAGTAAGTCTACACAAGTTGCCAATATAAAAAAAGGGTTGAAAAGTTTCTTGCCATTTCTGATGTAGTGTACTTGTAATGATCTCATTCTTTCTCATACTTAACTAAATCATTGTCTTCATTTTCCTGAGAATAGATTGAAGCTTAAAATGCAAGTTTGTATAAATGGCAGTACTTCGTGACTTGCTTTTACAATTCATAAGCAGGAAAATGTGAATGTTGCAAGTACCTGAAGGGACTTTGGCTGAAATTACCCTGACTTAGACTCTTTTCAGCCCTGCTGACTTTGAGGGAGGGATATGAGGCAGCAGAAGACTTGATGCACCATTAACCACACTAAAATAGAGCACCTTCTTGACTCTTAGATGCTTGCAGCTCAGGCTGAGATCAGTGGGAGGTTTAAATGTGAAACAATGCAAGTTCAGGTTGAGATGGGTGAACCTGAAACAAACTGTCCCAGCAGAATTTGGGGGAGAGCAGGAGCCAAGTGTTAAAATACCACTTTCTATACAATGGCTGTGTCTGGCAGGGTCCCTCCTGACTGCACACACCCTAAGCCTGTTTGGAAGCTTCATTATTGGTACAAGATGTGCTGTCACCATGGAGTAAATGAGAAATGATCACCTCCTGCTAGAGGTGGTGGGAGACCTCATACACACGGGGCGTGACTGAATCTCTCTGGCCAGGGACTCCAAGCTGGTGCCAGTCAGCATGGCACAATGAAAGTCCATCCTGGTTCAGGTGGAGAGGATAAAGAATAGTCAGAGGAAAGGAGAGGAGTTGTGACTGCAGTGGATAGCAGTGTGAAGTGATGTGGAGTGGCAGTTCTGCAATGACGTGGATCTGGGGCTATGTAGGCAGAGGGAATAGTCCCGGAGCCAGAGGAGCAATTTAGGAAGAGGTGCCAGAAGAATGGATGATTGTTTCATTTTTAATTCTTATTATTTATACCATTAATTTTTTATAGTGGTTTTTTTTCTCCTGTCTGATGCCAGAAAGTTAGTGGTTTCTGCTATAAACCGAGGTTCTGGTCTTGGCAGTGAAATGCAGCTACAGGATTTTGGCCGGTCGGCTTGCTTAACTCTGCCCATCTGTCATCAGCATCCTCTGTTCTGTGGCAGAGAGAAACGGGGAGTTTGACTTCAGAGATGCTTGTTATGCCTGGCATGTCACTGCTCGTGACAGATCTGATGTACTCGTGTAGCAATTAATGGTGGTGCAGATTTTCTTTTGGCACCATCGTGCTTCGTGAGTTTTCATCATCCTGCACTTAGTTTGAAGTGAACAAAACACTGAATATTAGAGACAGCGAAGGCTGGGATTGCAGATGCCTTTGCAAATAGCACGAGAGAAGATGTGCCGTGGTGTAGGCCTGGCTGGGCATCAACATTTCTGTTCTGAGGTTGTTTGCAGGATCAGAGAGATGTTTTGTCTTCATCTTGCCCTGATTTGGAACAGAGCAACAACAAGTGTTTATGGACCTGAAGCTCTCTCTCACTCTGCTTCAGGCAGAGAACACCTCTGAACTTTAGCAACCCCCTGCTCTGGCAGGTGCTGAATAAATCTGCAGTGATCACCGTGACTCCTTTTAGAGCCCTCAGTGAAACGAGGAGCCCTTCAGTCACTCAGCGTGACGCGTCCCTGGCTCCGCGCGAGCCTTGCAGCTTGGCTGCTGCCAGCACAGCATCCCAAGAACGTCCCAGTTCTGTGGCTGAAAGAAACCCCTGGGGCTCTGGGGTCCATAACCCCTCCAGATGGGCTCTTAGGGCTGTTGCAGACCAGGGATCTCCAGCTGCTCTCTGAGCAGCTTTGCTCTGCACGAGCATATGCCTCCTCCACGTCTCGTCAGAGCTGGAGTCCAACTCGTGTTTTCTGTGAGATACTTATTTTATTGAATGATCTAAAAACTAAACAAGCTTGTTTTTCTTGGAAAGGTCTCAATAGCCTTTGTTGTAGATTTAATTCTGCTGGTGTTTCTGGAAGATCTGACAATCCACTGTAGTGGGCCTCTTCTCAGAGATGGTCAGCAGGATGGGTTTAGTGCAGCATTAAAATCTCCTCTGCTGAGAATGTGACTGCTTCTATTCTAATGTAAAACTAGTGAAATCAAACACGAAGTTTAAACTACTTTGCCTCAGAATGAAACTCAGTGTAAATATTTAGGCTAAAATATGAACTGTTTTTCAGCAAGATACAGTATTCAGCATCTTCTCACGTAAAAGAAGGTAATAAAACAAAGATAATCTTTATCTTCACCAAATGAAAAAAATCCACAACGCTGATCTCACTTAAGCCTGTATAAATAATTACTCTGAATTAATTTTGGGTTTATGTTTATTCTGCAACGTGATTGTCTGACAGCTGTTTATATGCAGTTGTAGCTTTATAGCCTAATTCTGCTGCTGCTGATGTGAATGTCAAACTCGGCTTCCTTCAGTGGAAGGACAATTGGACCCATCTGAAGAGTGAAACTACAAGTTTTTACTTTATAAAAGTAAGTTACAAAACCCCTTCCTGTCTGGGTTTTTGGTGACTAGAATGTGTTTTCCATATTCAGACTGCAACGAGTAACAAGTTGAAACTTGCATTATCTGTGCTGGTTTTAGGGACTATTACAGCATATTTCCAAAGTGTTTTACAAGCATAATATTTCAGGATTTTGCTTATTGTAGTCTTTAAACTGAAAAATGGCCTTCTAGGGCTGAGCTGGCCAAGTCCAGTTTGGCAGCTGCTCTGCTGCAGACTTGGACCCGTCTCGCTCCCCATCTTGTCGATGGAGTTATTCCGTGTTGTGTTACAGATTTCTGATATAAATAACTTCACGTCTCAAAGGGACTGAAGCAACAGTTCTGGACTGTGCCTTTCCTGATCTTTTATGCCTTTGCTGGCAGTGATGTGTGTGTGGGTCCTGACTCAGCTACTGCACTCTTCTGCCTGCTTTTTTCCCCCCTTTCTTTTCCATTATTAATACCAGAGGATCACTTAGGCGCCTCAGCCTAGGTCTGAACACCCCCTTTGCTGGTCAGTTCTGGTCTTCCAGCCTGGAAGGCCTGGATCATCTCAGCTTTAGGAAAAGAATTACAGTAAATCTTTCATATGGGAAAAGACTGCTTGGAGCTTGGACTTTCCTTATTTTATTCCCTTTGCCTGTATTATGTGTGACAACTAAAGTGCCCAGTCATAATCATTTCAAACCATCGTTATTTAGATTATTTTTCCCAAAGGCTATGTAATTCCTTCTGTTTCTCTGCTGTTGATGGGGATGGAAGGGACAGATTTTAGATGTGGTTTAGTCACTTTGCCATTTGCATAACAACAAAAAGCATTTACTAAAAATCACTTTCTGCTATGCAATAATTTAATATAGAAAAACATATCTTTAAAATACCTTGAAAAGGTGTTTATCTCTGGAAAACTTTAGAAGTTCATTTTAATTATCAATGCTGCATGCCAATATTTTCACAGTGAGTATCCTCTGTAGAAGAAATATTTCTTTTAATGCCTTCTTTTGGGGATGTGGGGGGTGAGCCTCCAGATGTATTTGTATGCTCTCAATAAAAGGGTTTTACTAAAGTATATCTGCAGAAAGGTGGTGATGCCTGTCATTGAACTGAGTGATTGATTGATGTCTGTGGTTTTCAAAATACATTAGAGGATATTCCTTTTTTTAAATAAGACTTTCTGGTTTCAATAAAGAAAGGAATGAGCTGCTTTTGGACGCTATGAGAAATTCCTGACAGTTTCTTGATTTTCTTTTTCCCAGCCACCAGTGCTACAAGGTGAGAATCCTGGCTTATTCCAGTTTTCAGGATAGCCCAAGGCACTTTACTAAAGTCAGTATTGTTTGTTCATAAATGTGGCGTGGATAGAGATTGCCTCTTAATGAATATGTAATTATGAGGGGAGTGTGTGCATGTCTATGTACACACCTTGAAAAACAGGTTAATGTACACACCTTGGAAAACAGTTATGTACACACACAAAGGAAAACAGGTTAATTCTGTAAATCTTTTGAGTTTTTCAGTCAATCTTCAAGGTAACAATGGTGTTTTTCTGCTTTGCTTAGAGAGTTTGTTGACACACACATACAAACAAACTCCAAGTTCACTGTCACTGAGTAGTCCGGGCATTGTGAATACATCCAAAGACATTCTTTAAAGGGAGCTTCTTCCCAGCTATCCTCCCGACAAACGCTCGCAAGAAGAGCAGAACCTTTCCAAGACAGGCTTTTTTCAGAGGATCTGTGTCTCAGCTGAGAGTCCTTTAGGACTAATGCTTCGGCACTAGCCTGGATATTGAAATCTCGGCACCATTAGCTGGAGTGTCCCAATTACTTTAATTGACACAGACATATTTGAGGAGAGAGGCTGTTTCCAAGGTTACCAGGATTTGAATTACAACATCACTTTTTAAAAAGAAAAAAAAGAAAAAAAAAATAGGAAAAGCCACCTTCCTTCTAAACTCCAGTCCTATTAAAAGTCAAAGAAATTGTAGTAAGAGTGGAGTAGGCTCTTCCCAGCCCTAGTAAATATGGGCCTAAGCAAAATTATTCAATGTCTTGTCTAATGCTGCGGCCACTTTGATTTGATTTATTCACAAAGTACCAGTGTTGTGACTAAATGCTCTTAAAGGATCGGTTTCTGGATCATAGCTGCAGCCACTGGGGAATACTGTGAAACACTTTCTTCAGTGTCAGATCCATGTGCATGTCTGGCACCGAAAGAAAACACATCTTCCCTCATCACCTCTTTTCAGGGGAAATGTGTTACAGTCGATAGAAATGAGAGCTGAGCCTTCAGCTCTGCTCTATATTAATGCTAAAAATGTTCGTCTCATTACAAGTTGGCCTAATTCTAGGAATATTGTGTCTTCCAAACACTTCTAAATAATTCTTAAAAATACTCCCCGTGCCGTGATGCAACTCCTGGTTCCATTGCTGCATTCCAACATCTGTTTCCCTTTAGTGGGAATTTCAAACACTTCTCTTCAGTGTGCTGTGTGAAAATTTGAGAGCGTGATTTTTATCCGGTTTCCGAGGGGCCTGACACTGGAAATGGCAGCGGGGTGGGTGTGGGTTTTAGGTTGCCCTAAAACAGGGAGGAGGAGGCACAGGAGAAGTTGGTGCTTAAAGGTTTTGCCTCAGTTGTCCTTCTGCCCCACTGCTGCCACTTTTTTGTGAATGCTGCACCATAATGCAGAGTGAGACCTGGCTGTGACATCTGGAGCTCCCTGTCGGGTTGGTGGCTTTCCTCCCTCCCCAGTGTTATTCCATGGTTGAGCCACCCTCCCCTCTGCCCTGCAGACCCTTCTTCTCTCTTCCTCAGGCTCACTCTGCCATGGAAACCTGCAGGACCTGGCAATGGTGGCTGTCAATGAGGACAAAACATGGGAAGGATGGAGGGAGAATGCAGCAGGGGAGGATCTATAAAATATGCATTACTTTTTCCCCTCTGGCAGTCAGTTTTGCATTTAGCTTTGGGGATGAACTCTGGGAATTGACTCAGCCAGTGCTGGAGCTGAACATTTGCTGTTGTCTCCCCTTCTGTTGTCTCGTGGCCTAAGTTGTGCTCGCAAGTTCAGAGGATCATTTTGTTCTTAATTCTATGTTTTCTATAATGGTCTAATGCAGAAATGGTCTCTGCCTGTAAGTTCAGCCAATTAACTTTCTATGAACTCTCCTGCTCAATTTTCCTCTATTTCCATCACTGTAAATCAGGAGCAGCTTTACTGGCCCCAGTCTGAAGTCTCTTTATGTAATTGAAAGTGGAGAGTTTGAAAAGCAGTCTGCAAAAGGTTTTGTGGCAGAAATTCTCTCAAGAGAAGGAGCTTTTAGTCCTCCTGTGCTGATGCTGTGTCAAGTAGCAGCCTGTGTGTTGTGGAACAAGGACAGGTGCCCAGGTAATTTACACCTCAGAGTCTCCTGTGGGTGGGATGCCTCCCAGTGGCTCAGCTTTCTGGTTGAGCAGGTCCAGTACCATTTTAAACCCTGATGCTCTGGCACACCTGCATTCCCCAAATCCCTGCCTGTCTGCAGCACAAAGCAGCAAAAGGCACTGAAAGCCTCAGCCTGGTTAACACCTATTGATGAGCATTTGGACATGGAGCCGGAGCAGTCCCACGAGATCTCCAGAGCAATTCTGTAGCTGTGATGAGCTTCAATAAAGTTCAGTCAGGCACACTGGACTCTCAGATCATCAGTCATCTGTGTGGATGGGACTGCAATTGTTACAGGCATGCTGTCCAGGCTCTGGGATACTCTGGTAAGGAATCATTCTCAAGACAGCTTCAAAATCAATTTTTTTATTTAAGAGTGAAACCAATTTTTTTTCTTACTGGGCCAAACTGAAAGACCTGTGGATCTTATCCAGCAGATTTATTCATTTAAAGCCATTCTGAATTATGTCAGCTTTATTGAACTATAACCATTAAAGAAAATAAAAGGCTGTTCTTAGAGCCCAAGATCTTTTCATTAGAGAACTGGAGCATAGGTGGGAAGGTCTTGGGATGAATTTCCTTTCTAGTCCACGATTCAGGTGTTTACAAGAAATGATTTGTGGTTGAATCCAGATTTCTGACTGTGTTTGGCCAGGAGGAGAGGCAGCAACACCCTCAGAACAGCATAATGAAAATAAGACATTTAATATTTCAGTATTTTCATTAAGTGAAGCCTGCCAGTTCTAGCCATATGTGCCATTACTGCTTTAATCATATAAATGATACATACACAGAAATGATACACAACTCATGTACTTGGAATTACCGAGTGTTCTTTATGCCACTTCTGTGAAAAATAGCCTTTTAAAAATAATCTTGCAGAGCTCTGAATGGAGAATTGCCTTCCTTAGTGTTGAGCTGGAGTTTTTAGGCACTGTGACTTGTAGCAGGAGCCTTGTGTTGAGGACTGGAAAAATGATGAGCAGAAAGTCTGTAGAGAGAAAGGCCGACAAAGAAAAGACTCATTTTCTTCATGAAACCAAATCTACCAAGAACATCTTCCATTGAGCGTATTTTTCTTAATTTTAAAATTCAGTCGCCTCTTTCATTCTGCACAGAATTGAGCACTTGGGAGAAATGAATTGGAGATAAGGCCAACTCCTTTAACTGCATGGGTACGGTGTTCTTCCAGTGCCTTTACAGTGGGACCAGTACTGGTTTATGTGTGCGGGGCTGGGACCCAGTGCAAGCTCTGCCAGCCAGGAGGTGTTTCTGGGTGTGTCTGAAAGGGTGCTGGATGCAAGCTGACTATGGCAGCGTGGCCCTACGTCCCTGCCTAATAGAAAGGCCAAGAAAGTGCAGAAACACTTCGTAGTCTTGTTTAGGGCTGGCACAAATCCCATCTCTGAAACCATCCCATGCAGAACTTGTGTGATTGTGACTTAAATTGCTGAGAGGCCAAAGGAAATAACACAGAGTGCAGTGGCAGCTATTTTTATTTTTTTCAGGAAGTGCTAGCTAGAGATCCTATTGAAAGAACTTAAAAAATGATAAATTGTGAATGAAGTGCTTTGTTTGACGCTGTTTATTTAAATATTGTCTCTTTCTAGCCAATGTGGCTGTGTATAACACACACACACACACACACACGTGTGTTCACCTCACAGACATCCTGCAGGAATTTCTTATCAAACCCATGGAGGCTGTTCAGTCACCCATGAGACACCTCCCCATACCCGGCTGTGATTTTCTAATTCCGGTTACACAAAAACCATTTTGGGGGCATGGAGCAAGAACGCAAACTTTTGTTTTATTCCAGCCCATTGAAGAATTGCATTAACACACTTCTCGTCATTTATCTCCTCATTTATATTCAGCTGCTGTTCTGGGATTTGCCAGACTCAAAGGTTTTTCATTTTACTATTTCTCTCCTTGTTTGAAGAAAAAAAAAAGACGTAGTAGTTGGTTGCACTTAATAATTGTCTGGGGGTGAAGTCATGGCTCCCTTAAAATTGACAGAAAAGCACTCATTGACTGTAATGAAACTGAGTTTTCCTTTTGAAATCTGTTTTTAATTATGGAAACAAACCTTTCCCTTTTCTTTTTTCCCTTGCTTTCTCCTCTCTACTTGGTGGTTCATCCCTACTCACTTGCCGTGTCTCCAAATGCTCTTAGTTGCAATTTGCACCACCAACAAGAAATTTTATTTCTTTTGAATGACCAACTTATGGGACTCACAAGGATCATCCAGGCTCACTCCTGTCCCTGCACAGACACCCCAACAATCCCACCCTGTGCTCGGGAGTGTTGTCCAAATGCTCCTGGAGCTCTGGCAGCCTCGGGGCCGTGCCCATCCCCTGGGGAGCCTGGGCAGTGCCCAGCACCCTCTGGGGTGAGAACCTTTCCTGATATCCAACCCAGCCTTTTGAGCCTTTTGAAGAGGAGAAATAGCCCTTCGAAACCAGTTTTTGTTGCTGGCAGCAAGTAGAACGTGCTAAATGTCTGTAAAATGCATGTGGGTTACCTGTTCGTCCCTGGAGTTGTTACTGAGAGGAGCTGCAGTCCTGACTGAAGGTATTAAAGTGCATGGAAGCCTTTAAGATCTCACCCTAAACGTCTCACTGAGCGCTCAATTGTCCTACTGAAATTAAAAATGAATTTAGCACATGCTGGAAGTTTTGGAGCACTTCGTAGAGTTGAAGCCTGTTTTAGAAATATCCTGTTCTGCTTGCCCAGCAAAAACCTTTTGATGTCTTCTTTGGAGAGCTGATTCTGGGGTACAATGGCCACCAGGTATTTGAAGGAAGCAGATCAGCAGTGTTTTCTAAATCTGTACACCGTAAATAAGCCCAGTGGTTGCTTTAGCCAGTGTTGTTGTGTGGCCAGCCCTGGGTTTGTGGGGCCTTTGTGGAGAGGGAATTGGATGTACAAGTTCCTCCATTGTTAGGTAACCTCAGCAACCAGCTCCTCTGACAGCGAACATGAAAGGGGCTCGTGTCTCTAGACATTGCCTCGCTGCAATTGCGTTTCTATAACAACTTGAGGAATCATTAATAAATTTGAAACACAGCTTCTCCCCCAAAGCGTTTCTTGCAGCAGAATGGGGGCTCGGGCTGGATTTCAAAGAGAGCATCGTGTCTACAATTTATTTTCAGAGTAAAATATATTTCTTTTTGGATCAGAATTGAGCTGATACACTGAATTAAAAAATCCCTGATGGCTCTGAAATTTGTCCAGTGGGTAGCTTGCTTAAACAAGTAATTATTTCTAACATTCTGTAAATTATTAACTCCTTTAAGATATGAAAACATTTATCAGTTGAACTGTTCTTGTAATGTTTTCCCTTCCTATGTTATTTTTCCGCTTCTCTTGTATCTGGAGATTCAAAAATAACTGAAGATCTTGCAGGTTTATGCCCACTTATTTTTATTTTTAGATTTTTGTATTGCTCACCTCTTAGGATTTTTCAAAGATCGCTTCTGAGAAAATTCATTAATGATGCTTTTTTGAGATACGTATTTCATGGGATTATAAAAAAGCAGCTTCTGAGCCCATTTCTTACAACCAATTTGTTCTTGGGGCTGTCAGTTAATTTGTCTGTTCCTCGGTTTCTGAAATAAAACTGAGCTTATCTTGTAATGAGGTGTTTGACAACTGTTACATAGCTAACGAGAATGAGGAAGTGTAGTCACAGAAAGAGCTTTAGAAACTCTGCTAACCTTGTGCATAATATAAATATATTACGGTTTTTTCAAAGGTTGTACCTCTGTGACTGCCATCCTTGGGAGGGAAAAAAAAAAAAAAAAGCCAGCATGTAGAAAGCTGTTTGCTAGGTTTTATTTGTTGCATTGCCACCTGTAAGCTGCCCAGAAAAATATCATTAAGCGAAATGCTCAAAGAATTTATGCATATTGCAGCACCTCCTTGTTTGTGGCTTGACTTAACCAGTGAACAGATGTAGCATTATTATCATTTACAGAAGGGCCTGATTTAGGGCTCTAATAAATATTGGCCAGTGCTCACACTAACCTGACTTCCAGTTAAAGTTATTCTTCCAATTTAATTTTTGAGATAGCAGATCTCATTGGAGGCGCCCAGGCCTCCCCAGCAATGGCAGGACTTCCTTGGCGCAAACGGAACGTTCTGAAGAGCCTGTAATTATGACAGGGGCCTGATCAATATTTATTTCCTGGAAGATGTACTGTAGTGGCTTCCTCGGTGGAGGGCCGGTGGAGTGATTTACCTCGCGTAGCACCGCGGCGTCGAAACGCGCCGAGCGCGGCGTCGTAAAACCAGATAAGGCAGTTAATCTGAAAGTCCATTGTGGAATAACAAATGCTGTTATTGCGGCCTGTGCAGAGCAGCCCAGTGTGTTCCTAGAGAGCAGCCTTGGATGATTCACGTGGTCCTTGTTTCCATTCCGGCTGTCCGGGATGAGTAATGGCGTGCTGGCCAGAACATGGGGTTTTCACAGCTCCTCCTCTTCGTGAAAATCTCTTGTTCCACACCAGCTCTATCTGCTGTTATTTAAAAGTCTCAGATCTCTACTTTCCAGAGGACAAAAATACACAGGCGTTGCTGAGCGAAGTTGAGAGGAACTCTGCTAATTCTTTTCTTAGTTCATTCAGGCTCGTTATGGAAATCAGCTCGGGATGCAGAGCCCAGCTCAGTCCAGTTGCATCTCTGTTGAATGTAAAACACCGACTTGGAGCTGTCTCTTGTTTGCCCTATAATTTTCAGCCATTGACTCCGTTCTATGATGCCCTCAGGAGGTTATTAAGAAAGTAACTCATTATGGGAATCCAAAGTGTGGTGATAATCACTCGCCATAAACTGCATAATGGAAGGATTTTATAGATTGTTAAAGCTCATTTTAGCCTTCTTTATTTCATCTTCTGCTTTGGGTTAATGCAAAGACATTGCAGACAGAGAAGGGATGATTGCTGCTGGATTCGTGATCTTGGATCGGGGTGGATAGGAGTCAATGAATAGAAGCAGATGGCTCCTATTGGGCAAACAGGGTCAGGGAAATCAAATTAGTGTGTATTTGTACTCATTTTTTTGCAAATAGTAAGAGCACCAGTCATGATTTCAAGGCCTCTCGTGTGCTTTTACCAGATGCTTCCAATGAGAAATTCTTTCTTTTTCTGGCAGTAGGATTAATGCACAGTGCCTGCCCAGCACACTCTGTGCACTCCACGGTTAATAACATTACAAGAACAGAAAATATTGGTAATAAAACCAATTTAGCATAAGTAAGTGCACTGTCCCTCACTGCGATATCGAAAAGGCTTGAGGTGGTTCACCAGCAAATACAATACTTGGTGTATAAACATGCAAAGAACTGTCAGATCACAAAGGTTGGGTGGGAGCCAGAAGGAGAAAAGAGAGGGCTGCTCCTTGTGATTTGGGCAAAAAAGTGACAAAAATATGGGGATCATCGAACTCTATTGAATGATGTGATTTTGTAGATTTATTTCTTGTTTAACTTGTCGGGATAAAAACCCCTTGGTTTTTAAGGGTGTTTCACTTAAATGTCGTTACTGTGGAGTTTAGTTCTGGGTGAGGTCCTCATAGTGATGAAAATACAAAAGAATTTTGCTTATTACTGCTCAGAACTACACCTTAAAGGTAAAAGACAGTAGACAGGTAGAAAACCAGTGAGAATTTCAGATATTTATTGAGTTAAGTTACGTTTTTGTCATATCCACAACCTAATCTTGGCAGAACTTGGTAGTGACAAAGTTGTTACGGAGGTTGTTGAAGGTGGGCAGTGATTTAGCTTTGTTCAGGGAGAGCTGAGTCCCTGGTCCTGCAAGGTGAGAGACAATGTAAGACAATATGCAAGGAGAGTTGTTTGCTTTTATTTTTATCATATGGGTAATGTAGCCTGACATCTTGATTGATGGGGCAGAGCTGCTGGGGACCTTGGAAGGAAGGAAAGGCAAGAAAATAAATACTCGATGTCGCAGAGATGAAGGAGCAGCAGAAGAAAGAGTGCTGAGATCTGGCTGCAAACGCCACTTACCCAGACTGGAGGTTTCCCAAGTCTGTAGGGATATGAGCAAGGGAAATTGTGACACTTGGACTCAAAAAAAAATAAAAGGAAAAAAGTGATGTGCAGATTAGGTCACCTCCCAGGGTGGCGAGGGGGTGCCTGGGAGGCAAAAGAAGATGTAGCAGGAGCTTTTGTTCTCTCCAAATAATACCTAGGCAGAAAACATGGCAGCCCTGTTCTCCCCACTGCAGTCAATCCTCAGAGGAGCTGGAGTCCTCATTAAAACATCAAAACAATTTGTTAATTAGGTAGTCCATTCAAAAGTGCATACACGGAAATAATTGGAATACCTGGAATTTGAGTTTCTGTGGAAATCAGACTTAGAATTTTGTGTCTAAGTAAGAGCAAGCAGTAAACGAGCTGCTGTTTTGAGCAAAACCATGGGAGAACTAGGAAAATACAGATGAAGTTGATGAACCAATTCTCAAGCAGTTTGTTTAAGTGGAAAAGTCACCCCAGGGACTGGATGGGTCTTAGTTTTCCTCACTGTCAAGTGCGTGCTCCCTTTTGTTACCTGCAGCAGGGTCTTTCCTCACATTATTTTTCTCCTTTTAATATTTTATGTTTTAGTTGCTAACAATTATTTGGATCTCCATTTTTTTCCCCACCTTGTCAGATTGAGAAAATTAATCAAACGCCTGACAATGACCAGAACTATTCATCTCTTGCGCTTCCTCGTGGACTTTTTTTGTCTCTTCTTTTCTGAAGCTGGAGCACATTTAGCTTCAGACCCGTGTGGCTGGCACATTCCCCCTCCAGAAGGATTCTTTATTTTGGAAATCCACGGAGACTTTCAAATAAATTGAGTTGACCTGTGCAGCTCTGTGTTTGTCTCCTGCCTGACCCTCCCTTCGTACAGCCAGCAGACAGATTGCAGTGAATATGATTATGCAGGCAAGCAAATCCTCTGGTTGTAATTGCTTTTAATTGCTGTTGCTTGACACTGGAAAGTGCTAATTCTCTATTTTTTTCCAGAAGTATTTTTTTCTACAGGAACTTTTGTTTGAAATGGTGATCTGGGTTGTTGAGTGACTACGCCGTGGCTAGATCCTGGCTGCTATAATTAGTAGCTAATTACAAGCTTTGATTGCGTGTCTAACACCGTGTTTATTCAGAACAAATGCACCTTTTCTCTGGCTCAGGTGAAACGAGTAGCTCAGTGTTTTGTTATTCTGCCCTGTGATCATCTCCCCTGCACCAGGAGCTTTCCCTTTCATGTGCTATTTCCCGCTATGTGCAGGAAATTTGTCTCTGTCAGCAGCATTCCCTTGCTCTGCATACCCAAGGATGTGTCTCTGTTTTATCAGGTGCTTCAGAATTAGCCTGGGTAGTGGGGGAAAGTCTCAGAGGAGGAATTTGTCCAGCCATTTGGGTCAGGAATCTCTTCCCTGGGCAGGATTTTCAATCCAGCTATCACAACATTATGCAAACACTTGCAAACTGGAAGCTGGGGCGTGCTGGAGACGAGGGGGATGTTTATTAATATACTTTGCCTGTGCAAGCTGCAGATAACAAACAACAATAACGATGCAGTGTCTGATACACAGCTGCCAGTAAACTGCCTTTTTTTGTTTAAAGAAGATGATCTAGATAACTCCTCACAAAAAAGCGCAAGGATTTGCGTTCTAAAATGTATGTGTGTCCTATCATCCTTAGATTTGAATCACTGGTTAAATACCTATAATTTTTTTTTTGTCTGTGTCACTCCTGATAGTGGTACTTGCAGGGCAGTTTTTATATATGAAACTTAGGAAACAGTCATTTTAATGAAAAAAAATAAAATTCTTTGCTATAATAAGATACAGTTTTGTTCTTTCTCTGCGTAGACAATGCTGAATTATTTTTCCTTTCAAGCAGCCTCCTCTGAAGTAGCAGAAAATGTTTAGTACTTCAGATAGCTGGAGCAAAGGCAAAGGTTGAATGGAAATCTCTGCCTGGCTGCTGCCGCCAGCGCTGACAGTGGTTCTGATACTTCCCTGGCACTTTGTTTACTGGATGGAAATGTTTCATCACTGGTATCTTTATTTTTTTCTGTTAGTCACAAAGAAGAGAATTGGACTTCATCCCTTTTAATCATGGTTAGTAGAGCTAATACAAGGAGAGTCACACAGAGGTGCTGAGAAGGCTGGTAAAGTTAGCATTTATTTTTCAAAGAAAAATGAACTTGCACATGTGAAAATGAAACTTTTTTCTCACCTTATCTTAATGTTTAATCATAGACGTTGCAGCTCCCATTTTCCCTGTCTGGTGCTTAAGGTTTTGATGTGATAACTCACACTGTTCTACAAGCTTGAAAGCTCAAGGAAATGCCTGTAAGCACATATTAATGATACAGTTTTCCTGGATTAAATTCACTTACATCATTCCTGAAAGAGGAGATAAGTTTGAATTGCTAAATCTGCCCCATTTCTCTCTGGTGCAATGTCTTCTTTATGCCTCAGAGAGAGGGAACGGGGGAGATGTGGCTTCATTTGAACTAAAATGACTGTCTAGGAAAACAGGGGTGCTTGGAGTTTTCGTGTGAAGAGGAGCAGATTATTTTACTGAAATAACTTGACTGTTACAGGGCACAAAGTTTGAAGACTTAACTAGTTGACTACTGAGTTTACAATGTTAGTTTAACCTGTGTGTGTTTTTGTCCTAAGTGTTGTCTCGAGTTTATTTTAAGCATTTGAATCAAGAAAAGTGCTCACAAGACCTTTACCATCATCCTTAAGAGGGAGTGCATCCTCCTAATTACCACCAAGAGAGCCCCATCAGCAACATTCAGAATGGTCACAGCACAAATCCCAGGGACGTTTAAAGCCCTGACTCTGCTGCTTCCACCTTTTATTTTATATTCCTTGTAAGTGTGATTGTTGTGAGGAGAGAAACAGAACCGTGTGGAACACCAGCTCTGCACCCTTCCATCTGTCCCAGAATAATGGGAGTAGGGACACTGCCTTCCAGGCTCCTGGACCACCAAATGTGCCTCGGCCGTGCTGTTCCTGGTGGAAATGTTTCCAAGCAGGGAGCTGCCTTTGTTCCCACTTCAGGCTTCCACTAAGGCAATTTGTGTAAATTGGGGTTATTTTCAGCCTGGCGAGGTATTAGCTGTAATCTGGGTAAAAAGCCATTTAACTTTGGAACCGGTGTTGGGAGTGCAGGATTTATTTGACTGGGAACCATCGTTATTTTCAGTGTTTGTAGAGTAAAATAAACCTAACAAATGCTGGTTATCTTTATCTCTCGCCACCGCGTTACAAACAGTGGTGCTCTCAGCACTGCACGTATTTGAGAGTTCAAAGGCTGCTTCACATTAAACAGCTTTATTCTCTGAAAATGTATTCTTGTGCCATTACTGGAATCTCAGACCTCCCTGCTTGGTCATAAGTCCTCTAAGCTTCCATCACCTCTTTGCAACGATGCTTTTAATGAGACTCTGCAGTTCACATCTGGCTTTTACTACTGTGGATGTGTGACAGAATACAAAGGGTTCCTTGTTTAAAAATGAAGTCCTGAGGCTTGTAAGAAAGCAGTAGGAGTTGAAAGTGACTCTAAACAAAATCCATTTTAAATGGGTTCAAGTCTATAAGAGTGTTTCTTGGACATCAAAGGCCTTCATTTCTTGTTTATGATAGGTACAAACTGTATAGGCCATTGCTCACTATTGTTTTGTCTTGATTTCACTGTATTAATGCTTGGTTACTTTAGCATCTATATTCAGTAAATCTATTTATCTTTATTCATAAAGAGCCAGTGGATCTACATTCTCTGTTCAGGAAGGTATCTCCGTGTTTACACAGCACCAGATATTGTTGTCCTTTGCCGACAGACAATGGATAATATTTGCACTGGGAACAGACCAACCTCCTGTCCTGTGGGCAGACCCCCAGAAAAAAGGGCTGTGTCCCCTGGAAAGCTCCCAGGCACTGCCAGTGAGGAGGCAGAGAGGGGCAGCTCCAGAAGGGCTTTCCTGGCTGATGGATCCAAGCAGTTGGAAGAGCCCTTGCTAACCCTGCAAGCCAAAACTTCTCGTGTTTTGGGAAGGGGGAGAGAGCAGGCATTGGAGAGAGCAGTTTTTCATCTGGAAGCGACATCTGTGGGGTGACTCCAGCGGCACTGGGAGCTGTGGGGAGTGTGAGGATCTCTTGCGCTGCTCAACAGAAGGTGCCTGCACCAAGCCCCTCTTGCAAAGTGCAGAAATGCATCAGCTTCAGGCATGGTAACTTCTATAACTCGCTGGTAACCTTGCAGAGTTCCACCACGTGGTGTGGCAGATATCTGGGGCGAGCCAGGGATTGCTTTGTGTGCTCTGTGTTGGTGAGTTCCTTTTTGCTTTGCTGCGGTGTTGTTTTTCACCTCCTACCACTCCCTTCCGGTTTGTTTGAGCTAATTCAGGATGGGGACAGTTTCTCACTGCTGTGTGCTCTCCGATGTGGCCACTCTGCTCCTGGTACCTGAGCTAACATAACAGAAAGTGTGTGGGAAGTGCTGGAGATGGCAATTTGCTGTGCCGTGTAGACACCATGCTTGCTTTTGTGCAGGTTCTTGCAGCTGAGACCTCTAATTGATACCATTTTTTTGGTGGTTTCGTACAGGCTGATTAAGATAAAGTCAGGTTGTGTCTTTTTGTACTTCCCTTTGGTCTCTAATTTGACTCACTTCTCATCATTACTTATTTCATACAAAGAAATAAAAAGTGATTGACATTAATGGCATGTGTAAAGCCATGAGAATATGGTATTAAACAAATGATACTTCAGGGAAAAGAGAAAATCTGTTACTGTGAAGTTGTGTACAGTCCTACTCAGAGTATACTGAAAAGCAGAAATGATAAAGCTAATCCCAGCCCAAGGTTTGAAGAAAATAACTTTTTTAAAAAATGATTTTAAGGAATACTGATGTTAACCTCCTCAAGGATTTCATAAAAAAGGTTCATCTCGAGCAGATAAGCTCTGGTAGCTGGTGCTACCTCCGTGAGACTCGGTAATGAGGGCAAAAAACAACCTCTTGATTGGGGCACATAGATGCACTAATTTTGGTAAAGATAATTTGCGAGGTTGGAAACCAGAAAAAAACCAGTGGAGGGGAGAAAATGCTATGACAAAGCACACACCTTCACAGATGGCTTTAGTTAAAAGGTGCCCTGCAGAGCTTTTCTGTCACTGTTGTGGGTGCCAGCAATCCTGGGGTCTCTCTTGGCTCGCTCTGCTCAGCCGAAGCCTTTGCTTTGCTTTGCTTTCTGTGCAATGTGGGGCTGATAAGGGCCCTGGTTGCTGCTGGCATCCAGAGGAACATCTGTGAGGGAGCTGATGGGATTTCTGGGGCAGGCAAGGTGCACTGCACCTGCACAGACTTCAGAATTCATCTTAAGCGTAAAAAACTGCGCTGTGACTCAGTGCAGGGTAACGAAGAAACAATTTGTAGACAGACTCGAACAAACGAGCTTCATTGCAAAATTCCTCCGCTGTTTTTCACCTGCAGGCCGCTGATGGGCACGGTTTGTGGGTCAGGGTGTGAGTTTTGCTTGGCAGCTTGTTCCTGGTACGCTCGGCTGGGTTGTGGCCCTGCCATCCAGCGCTGCTGCCAGCCTGACCTTGGCAGGGCTGGCGGTCTCCAACCTGGCCCCATCTGCGAGAGAAAGGTCTGGGAAGTCTCTCTGTGCCCACAAATGCTTACTCTGCTCATCCCCTCTTTTCTGATACATGACAGATGAGGTCTTGCAATTTTGTTTTCTTGGAACTGACATCGTAGTTCCTTTTTCCTCCTGATTTACTTTTTGCATTTCTTGCCAGGAACGGAAATTTAGAAGACTTGGTTTTCTAGAGCCAAAGCAATCCCTGTGGTTTGGCATCTGAATCTGTTCCAAAGCAAGAAAGGTCTACCCTCCCCTTTGGGCTTCGTCAGAATATTACAAGATCTTTCAATCCAGACAGAGAGAAATATTGCAAGAATAGTTAATTCGAGCAGATTTTTACAATTGCAGCTTGCCCTATTCTTCTGGTGCAAGTATGGATTTTATTATGCAGATTTTTTTTTTTGGTAATAAAGGTCAGAGACTTCCAGTATGTGTTAAATTTTGTACTGCATTGGTATATTTTTCAAGCAGCATGAGGTGCCAAGGAAACATTTCCATCCTTTTTGGTGTCTCTGTTCCTGTTGTGCCATATTCTGCAGCATTGGTGTTCTTGGACTTTGGTGGTACATACACTTTGTACAAAATACTGCTCGCTGTGAGCGAGGTCAGTGTAATCTGTCCTTAAAATTCAAGATAAGGAGTTTCAGCACCTCCAAGTCCTGAATAGTTGCTTTTGTAGCCCACAGCGTGATGAGAAATGGAGCCGAGCAATTGAATGCAGGAAAGATCACCGAGGACTGAGGGAAACAAATACAAGAAAAAATACTGTGCTGAACAAGCAGAAGCCTTTGCATTGAACAGGCACCAGAAACTTTATCTTCTGGGGGCAGACTGCGTGATCTTTGACTGGTTATCTGCTCCAGAAGCAGAGAATACTTCGGCCGGCGAGGTTTCTCTTCCCTTCGTTCAGTCTCTCATTATGTGGCCTGATTTTCGCCTCTTTAACCTTTCGTGCTCACACAAGGTTAGAGCTTCGAGGATATTTTTTTTGCTGTTCCCACAAAAGCTGCGGCGGGAGGGAGGTGTGCAGAATGCAGCTTCGCCTGCTGCAGCTCCTCCGTTCATCCGCGCTGCCGCAGAGGCACCGGGATCGCGGGGCCGGGTGCCAAATTGGTTTTTATCTGCCTCCTCTCCCCAGGCTGATTTACAGGCATCGATACCCTCGTGGTTTGTGAATGACATACCCTGACCACCTCGTCTCTAAGCACGTGGCAGCTCCCTTGTACAAACTGGGTCATAAATGAGAGGAACTGAGGCACGTTGTTTGTGGATGTATGACTTGGTGCAAAGAGCGATAATTAAGCCAAATTTCCCTATCTTAAGGTATTTTTGTAACTCCTATGTGATGGTTTGTGCAGGGTTTAACTCTTGCCATCAAGAGGTATCAATTTTGATGGTGACTTGCTCCCCTTCCTGAAGGACAGGTAGCTCCTGGAGCTTGGCTTTTCACAAATGCCGGCGCCCACATCATCTGGGAAGTCATTTGGAGTATGTGAGCTTGACAGCTTTGAAAATGAGACTTTTGGGTTGTAAAAATGTTGTTCACAGCCTTCGAAATTCAGCCATAGGATGGGTTGGGCTGGAAGGGACCACGGCAGGTCACTGGTCCCACCTCCCTGCTCAGGCAGGGCTGTCCCAGAGCACACAGCACAGGATTGTGTCCAGATGGCTCTGGAGCATCTCCAGTGAGGGACACTCCACGCCCTCTCTGGGCAAACTATTTTTCTCAGCTCTAGAAGAGTAGTTTTTCATTTACTGGTGCTGTGGCAGTGGTAAATAATCAAGTGTTCAGTGCTTTGGTTGGAGCCAAGTGCAGCAGGGCATAAATGAGACCTTAAACCAAACCTGTCCAAAGCTAAAAGCTGAAATACAGTTCCTCCCCCTTCAGATTAATGACACCATAAATTGAAACAAACCTGCAATGTGCATCCAGGTCAGGGCTTCTTTACTCCTTCTGTCTTCAGTGTGAGCCAAATACTCTTTAAGTCTTTCCATTGCTGCTTTGGGAATAGATCAGGCTCTAATTGTCCCTGTAATGAAAAGTTGACCTCTTGACTGATTATTTTTCTTTTACTGAATTAATTTCTTTTTGTGTTTGAACAGAGGAGAGACTTTGGATGCCGCTAAAGTTGACTCTGTTAAATAAGCTGAACTGATATTTTAAAATACCAGTGACGATGCTGCTCTTGCCCTGGGTTTTGATGTCCCCTGTAGGAACATTCTGGCACCATCATGAGTGGAAACCAGTGGAGTCTTTCCATTAACCCTTAACCAAGGTCATACAAAAAATAAATACAATAGAATATATTAGAAATAAATAGAATTTTTCATGAAGCTTAATAAGGATGAGCGAGACCTTCAGATGCTTTGCTTTTGTCTGTTCTATAGCAGCTTGATAAAACTATTGGCTACAAAGAAACTAATTTTTTTTTTTTGTCTATTCCAGCCAACTTTTTTCCAAAACTGAAGCATCCTAGGTTGTTGGGCTTTTTTTGTTGAACCCTGACAGCATGAAAAACTTCTGTGTTAATGCATGTATAGTTTTTATAAACGAATAGAACCTTGAGTAATTATAAGCTAGCATTAGAAAAACACTCAAGATGAAATGTTTCATGAATAACACACCTCTGTTGTGACTGTGTGACATCTTAATACTTTAGGTAATACTGTTTTCATTGAGAATTCCAGGAAGCTGTGACCCATGTGCATCTCTTCTGAATTTTTATATCCAAGGAGGATTTCGAGGTCACCCACTTCCTTGGAATGTCTTCTCTTTAGCTAAATCACGAGCATTGTTCTCTGAAAAGAACAGGAGCAGTAATGAGATGCTGCCTTCTTTCCAAAGAAATATGGAGCCTAGAAAGAAACTCTGTGGGGAAACCAAATGCAACCATCTAATATTTTATGAAGAATTATTTTTCCTCCAGGGTTACTATTTCATGATTTTATTCTAATAGATCTTGTTAAACAATGAGGCAGGTAACTCTGTCCTTACTTTTAATGACTGCTTTCAAAAAAGTGCAGCTGTTCATCAAGTTAACTGCTTAATTATAGTTCCCTAGGCCATTTACAAATATGCCCAGAAACAGTCTATCAGAATAGAGATTAATTGAAGTCTTTTTGTTGTCTGGGGAAAATTTGAAGTAATTTGGTCGTCTGGAGAGAATTTCAGAAAGTTTTCTCGATTTTTCCCTGGCTTTATGAGCGAGCTCACAGGTGAGGTGTCAGGGACTTGTGCTGGGGTTGTCATGTGTGACAACTTTTTTTTTTTTTTTCCCAGCTCTAGACAGTCTGTCACTGTTTCTAAAAGTGTACCTTTGTTGAGGAGCTGATCCAAAGTCTGTGTCTCAGACTTTCAGTCAACTCGTGGCTGTGTGTTGGCTTCCTGCTGTGACTCAGAGGACCAAAAGAGCTTCCACTTCAGTGATCAACAGGCGCTGATAATAAGGCAGAGTGAAGAGACTGTGATTTTTTTCTTTGAACACCTAGCAAAAGTTGCTTCATTAAACCATCATCAGTGCAAAGAATATCTGTTCAAATAGGCAGCGCCTACCTGCTAAGAGGTTGGCATCCTGAACAACGTTTTATTTGATGTATATTCTGCTTTTCATCAGTGCCTGTGGGCTTTATGAAGTGTTTATGAACTTCTTTGCTTCTCTCCTGGTGAAAGTGCATTATCCTGCAGGCTGGAGTTCCTCAGTCATTACATCACATGCCAGCAGCTGTAGAGAAAACTGAAAGAGAACTTAAAAAATATTATTCTTCTCTTTTGGTGGTGGATGAAGGTCCTGATCGTGCTCGGGCTCCTGTTCTGCTGAGCAATGTAAAGCTACCTAACAGGAAGATAATTTATTTCCCTGCTATAATAATGAGATAAAATAAACTTAACAATAACAGGTGGAGGCAGCAGATTGAGAGAACACAAGTTAATGATGATGTGGCTATAATTAAAGTATTAGCAGTGGTTATTTTACAACAGCTGCTTTGTTGTCTGCAACAACCTCTCCAGCTAAAATAACAATGATATAGGTGAGAATGTAGCTTCTAATGAAAAAACTCCAAAAGGCATTGCCATCTTGTCATTAATGCCAACTCATCCTGCCATTTCTGTGCACTCATTACTGATTTATAACAATTACTGGACCTCTTCAAAATCTGGTCCAAAAAATGGATCTTATTGCAATCGCAGAGCATTTAATGTTGGAGTGAGATGGGGATTGGCTCCCCACCCATGCTACTTTTGGCATGTATATTTTCTAAATTATTTTTTAAAAAATTAAATACTTGTTCTTGGGAGAGGAATTTTCTTAAGGTTTAAATAATTATTTTAAGAATTGTACATTCTCAGCCACATTCTTAGAGTCTATCCTTTTAAAAATTGATGGAGAGACCAAGGGAGTTCCCTTATCTGTGGAACCCTCACAAACGACAAGTGGAAGGTGATGCTGACAGACAGACATCCACTTCATTTCTTGAAAAGCTTGGAGATGTGAGGCCTGATGGGGAAGAAAACCAAGCCCAATAATACAGTGAGAAATATCCCTACAAGTATATTCCAGCAGCTCAGTTTTGGCCAGAATTATGTGGCAGAGGGTGAGTTGTTTTCCATTGAAATAAGTCAGCTGAAGAGTTAGGGCTGCTATGGCCATAAAATTAGGAGCAGCTCTGAGGGAAGTTCCCCCTTTGACAGAGACTGACATTACCTGGATTTTCTTTCTGGTCATGCAAAAGCCACAGTAATGTTTTGGTTTAGATTTCAAAAGGTAGCAGCTGTTCCAGGCAGCTCTGGATGAGGAACACAAGACATGAGGGAGGTGAGGTTCATGGTGCTCTTTCACTGCTGTGGTTCTCTCTGAAAATATCTGGCATGAAGTTAGGATATATAAAGTGTTTGTTGTTGTAGTCCTTGCCCTCATTAAGGTCTGTCTGTGATGCTGATATCTTGCCATCAGGAAGGAAAGTGATCTTTCAGTGTGAAAAGCACAAAATCTTGTAAAAGCTGGGAGTCTGTTCCCACCAGGGAGGGAAATGCTTCAGTCCTCAACCCATGGATTTGTGTGTGATAAATGATTGGAACAAACATGTCATGAGTGACCGAAATATCCCTCACATCCCATCCTAAAACAGTGACAGCTGCCATCCTGAGCTAGTGGAAGGCATCCCTGCCTGTGGCAGAGGGTCGGAAGGAGATGATCCTTAAGATTCCTGCCAACCCCAGCCGTTCTGTGATTCCACGATGATTCCTGGAGCAGTGTAGGGGAGGTGGAGTGGTGATATACACACTCCTTAGTTTTTGCTGTGCTTCAAAGCAGTGCTGCCACGGGGATCTGCTGAAGGTGAGCTGGAGAAGCTCCTGGCACTGGTCCGAGCCAGCAGAGTCAGCAAGTGCTCGTTAATCATCGTGACCTGCTCAGTCCTTGCAACTCTTCTGTGGCTTCCAGTGCTCTGAGCTGCACCTCGTCCCCCTGCAAATGGAGTTAAAGAAGCAGCTGTTCACAGAGAACCATTTCCTGGGAGAAGAAATATCTTAAGTGTCGAAATAATTTTTTTTTCAGCATACAGTAGAAAAATAGGATATTCAGGTCAACAATTCATTGGGAGGAATTTCTTGCAAAGGCAGTCTCCTTGGCTTTGAGTGAGGCAGCTTTGCAGCCCCTACATTCTGCAGTGTAAGCTTGCAAGACCTCAAAGGTGTTGTCTTTGCTCAGCACATCACATGTATTAATAATTAAAGTCGGATTTCAAGGGACAACTGGGCTTTGATAAGCAACTCCTCTGCCTCCTCCCTCTTCTGTTCATTAGGGACCTTTGGAGTGAGAGAGGAAAAGGGAGAGATTTTCATTCGGCTTTTGCTTTGCACAGTGAAAGGGCAGTTTTTGAACTGCAGTAACAAATTTATTTTTTCATTGGTCTTGCTGATTGGATTAGCAATACTGCTGGCTTTATTACCCCTGATTAAAGTCAGGGCACTGGGGATCTGACAAATGAATTCTGTCTGTAGTTCACCCAGCACACACTGTTTAATCCTGTTGATTGCAAGGCTTACCAAAATTGTTTAGTCACAAAGCTAGTTCTGTAAGTCGGCGAGGAGAAAAAAGGTAAATAAAAGATGACTCAGGAGGAAATGTGTTTGCAAATTATATAGACTTCTATAAGCTCTACTGAAAGTCCAGAAAATCAGAGTGTTAAAAAGTTAGAGCTCTGGGAGACCTTTCAATCATCTGGTCCGTGCCTATACTGATGCTGGATTATTTTCTGTGCTGTACATCTTTTAAACATTACAGAAGGGAGATTTTCATGATTTCTGCTCATGAAAATTACTCAGTGGTGAAACAAAAATAAGAGTAGTACATATTTCACTGTTTTCTGTGTTCCTTGGACCTCAGAGCTCCTAAGTGTGGAGGAATAATTATTTTGCTTCCATAAATGTATTTTTGACTTTGTAAGACTGAACACCGTAATGGCTCTTTACTAACAGCATTAGTGGTACAAAAATTAGGCTCCTGTTTTTGGTTATAATTACCTATGGGATTTGTGGTTTTTCATTGTTCTCTAAATGCCTTATGTCTGCAGTCCTCAATTCCTGCCACAGTTCTCGGGCTGCAGCCCTGCTTGGCTCCCACCTTGTGCTGTCAGGCAATTAGGCAGAATGTACCAGATTTTGCGGTGATCCTTCTGCATTGCCAAGGTTTTTGCAGTGCACTGCTCAGCCTGGCCTGCTCATCCCTGCTCCAGGCTTCTCCTGCTCTTTCACTGCAAGAGAGTCGGGTTTGGTGGAGTTCTGCAGAGTTTTGTTTTGCCAGCCCTTGGGAATCATGAGAAGACAAGACAGGTCCAAGCAGGGAGGGAAGACTCAAAGCTGCACTGAGCAGTTGGATGCTGAGAGTGCAAGTTGTGCAGCGGGGAGGATGTGTTCCGTGACCTCTTAAGAAAAAGCCTAGTCTTAAAATAGCTTGCCAAAGCCTAGAGGGATATGATGAGATTCACCTTAAAAAGTGAAGTTTGGAATCCCTGTCGTTCTGCAAGTGCAGGTCACCAGTGGTCATTCCTGCATGGGGCGTGTTTGTGCTGCTGTAGTGAAAACTGGGAGGTGCATGAGAGCTTTTAAAGTCTTGATTGTTGGCCCTGCTCAGGATTGAGAGTTGGCCTTGGCTTTTCAGTGTTGCTGCTTAATTCAGTACAGTAACATTGGAAATCTTCTGTTAGAAAACACTAAATTAGCTTTTGACTGTAAATGGAGGTTATAAAAATGAGACGTGATAAATCAGAGCTTTTTTTTTTTTTTTTTAAAGGGTGTAATTTGTACTGCATAATCTTGGAATGAGTTCTGTGGATTTGGAAGCTGAATATTACAATTTCAATGTGGCAGAAATATGTTTTGGTGAGAATTAATTCCTGAGTAACAGAATTATGTTTGTCTATTCAGCCTCCCTCCTCTCCAAGGCAGCATCTGGCTTATTCTCCTTCCCAATTTCACATTTGGATAAAGTCCGAATGAGAAAACTCTGGGCTGTGCTGCAGATCCCCGAGTAACTCAGGGAACCCAGTCCTGCTGCAGTCCTTCCCTAGCTCTGTGCTGGAACAGGTCATGGGAAGTCTCTGAGTACACAAATAGAGGGGTGATGTGTTTGTCTCTCTAATCTTCTGACTTTTGGTGAGAAAGGATTCGCAGAATCATTAAGGTTGGAAAAGACATCCATAAATCACTGATTCCAGCCTTATGTATTTATAATTTGCTGTGTAGCTCGACCAGATGTGCAGACCAAAATCCCAGTTCGGGATTTGGGATCTTGGAAATCCAGGAGAGTTTTAAGTGCAGCACCTTTTCTTGGTGTTCGGGATCGTGTCGTGCTGTGGGAACGGGCTCTTCTGTCCCTCACCGTGTCCTCACCGAGGGAGAGTTGTGGCAAGGCTGGTAGGAATGAGCTGCCTCTGCTTCCTCAGCAGCTCCTGCCTGCTTAATAATCCTGCAATAACCAAGCAGGAGAGCTGGGAGCACCCCTGCTCCTGCTAAGGTGGGCAGCGGTGTTTTCCCAGCAAGGTTATTTTCACCACTGCCTTGTTATCCTTTTCCCGTTGCTTCTCCCTGTCATGTCTGGGGGCTTGGCTTCTGAATTTTTTGTTAATAAATTGAAAATACACAGTGGCATTCAAATCTTGTTAAATGATGTTTGGGTTGCCTCATAAAACAAGATAATTGTGCAATCACAAAATGGTTTAAACATCTGATTTGGATTAGAAACAAAAACGCTGTGTAATTGCTCTCTGAAACTTGTAACTCTCATGAAATGGATGTTATCAGGCAGATGTTCTTTTATTCACCAGCACACACTCGGCATCTCTGGCTCTCAAGTGCCAGGGTAAGTGAAACATGCTCAATTAGCTCAATAGGCTGTGGCTAATCCTTCTGCCCAGCCTCTGGTTGCAGGTACAGCTCTGCAGTGGCTCCTGACGATCTCCTCGGGCACTGGATGGTGTTGTACCAGTGCACCGAGCCTGGGCTGCAGGGCAGAAAAAGTGGCAAAAGTTTGGCAACAGCATCTCTTACAACCCCCCTGAGAATGGAGGGTTTTGTGATAAACAGATAAAATGGTATCAATGTGTAAAACAGCTCATACCGTGCTATGGAGGTACTTAGATGGAAACCTCTGAACAAGACAAGTAGAGATTTTAAAATCTGAATTATTTCAGGAGTTAAACTTTAAAACCTAGCTTAATTTTTTGCTGATCCAAAATTAAACAAAGTCGTTTTTGTTCACAGTTTCTCTTTGGTTTTGGACCCGTTTGCACGTGTTCTGAAGTAAATTAAGTAACATTTCCTAGGAGAGGGCCACAAACCTCCCAGGCGAATTCCACCTCTTCCCCCAATCCCAGAGCGAATTCCAAAGAGACTTCAGCCTTTACGTAGTATGTGAGGGGGCTGTTGACAGGTCTGAAAGGATCATCCTGATAAAGTACAGTCCTGAAATCTCTCTTCTGAGAGGCTCTTAAGTGCCTGGAAGTTCTCAGGACTGTGGAGTAGGAAGTTAAAGATGACTGGAAAAAAATCTTTGCTGACCAGAGTTACCTTTTGGTATTTCTGCTGCATGCTGGTGGCTTTCTCCTTGTCCTGTTACATGTCCTGTTCTTGCCAGGTCTTCAAGTCTTTCTTGAAGCCCAGGATGAGGCAGAAATTGCTTTTCAAGGTAATGTGAGCAGAGATTGTGTCTTTCTGTATTGAGCAAAGGCCAAACCGTGGATGTGAAAGAATAGTGGTAGGTTTTAAATCCGAAACTGGGTTCTCGTTGCCCTTTAATGCTGTGTTAACCAGCTAAGACTGGGATGTTTAATTTGTCTGGCTAAATTTCCCTTGAGGATTCAAATTAGACTCTTCTCCCAGCTCTCTGTTGCTGATTGCTGGCAGATTTTGCCTTCTATCCTTTTGTCACTAATGCAAGAAGAAATTAATATCCTCAAACGTAAACTCTTTTTTATTGCATAGATGGGACCGTGTTCTTTCAAGTTCATTTTCTTTGTGGTACCTCAGCTCCTAAAGGCATCAGGCATGAGTCTAAAAAGGAGAAAGGCAGAAATGGTGACCGAGGTTTGCATTACTCATCATTCTGAATAAAACACGGGCCGGAGCTGGAGATGCTCTGAAGCAGCACAAAGGGTGCACGTAGACATCTCTGGCTTCTGCAGAGAAGCTTCCAGGAATCCTCCTTCCTCCAGGAGAACTATAAAATCCCGTTGCCGAATTAATTAATTGCTAGGAAAGGGAAGTTTAGGTCATAAAAGCAAATTAAAACCATAACCACCATACCACAAAGCACCTTCTAATTTTATCGGAAACACTGATCATCCTTAGAAGCATTTATGGGATCATTTTTCAAGTAAAATTACGACAAACAGAGGAAAGAAGCCACGTGCAAGCAAGGGTTCCAAACTAATTTTAGGAGACTAAAACAATGAGCAGATTCCCAAGGTGCAGCACGAGACTGTAAAGGGATTGTAACTTGTGTAGTTGACAGTCTGAGAATCCATGTGCAGTCATCCTGAAATATTGTTAAATTAACTTAAAGTTGCCTCATGACAAAAATTGATTTTTTTCCTCCTTATCAGACTTTTCTTTCCTACAGGAGGGGAAAAAAGCCAGTATCGTATTTGTTGCATTTAAAGTGTGCCTAGGCACCTTGAAATCTAGTCCGTGGATTAAAATGAACTAGGGATGGACAGAGGTTTATTTCTGATCCAAACTGAACTTGGCAGCTGAAATTTTGGTGGCTTTTTAGGGGTCTGCTCTGGCTGTGCTGGACAAGTCTGTTGAAGACAGCTGGGGCTGTGCTCTGCAGGAATGTTGGGCTCCTGGTTCTCATTAACCTGCACAGGATCTCTGACACGGGCAGTCAGGAGATCGTGGAAATGTGGCATTGCCTTGAAGGACCTGCTTAATTAAAAAAATATATAAAAATAGCCTGTGCACTTGTACTGCTCTGAAGGGGGGATTTATCCATTCCGGCAAATTTGGGTTTACCTGGCGGTAAAATCGGGCCAAATTTTAGAAATCCCCTGTCTTTGTGCAGAGTCACAGCTGCAGGGCTTTGGAGGTGGGAGCTGCGGGGTGTCTGTCCCTCGGCACCGGGAGCGGGGCTGGTTTGCTTTAACATTCCTCACTGGCAGAAGATGAATTTCCTGGATGTGAAGCTCACCGCTGGAATCAGGCTGCGAAACAGGAAGGTGGTTATGAATCTGTAGCAGCTGGAGGACTAGATAATTTTGCAGCTAATTTTTCTGAAGGTTTTAGTGCCTGATTGATTGCCTTAGAGAGAACTTTATTTCTAAGTTTAGTTTAAGCCACTCCGCTGGTTCCTTTAACACGTTGTCTTCCTTCGGGGTGGAAGAGGAGCAACTGAATCCGAGCACAGAGCCTGATGTACTTAAGTTCATGTGAGTTGTTCTGAGGTTTGTGCAGTAAACTGTAAATTACAGACCAGTATTTAAAACTCTTCCGTCCAGAAGAGTTGTTAATAGGAATAGGAAGGATTCAGGAAGTGATTTTGATAGTCATATTGTGTGCTGTGATAAGGGAGTTACACGAATGAGGGCTGACTGAGATTCACTGATCTTGGAAGAGGTAGAATTGGTAATTGTTTGATCGGAGAGAAGATGAAACCACTTAGGGGGAAATGGTCGGTGTGGTGAGAGCAGCGCTCGTGGGATCGCGTTACGGAGGAGCTCAGCATCCCTCCTGGAGGGTGGAGGGGGTTCAAAACCTGCTAAGTGGGAGAAGGGAAGAACAAGCAGCTGGTATTTGCTGAAGTAAATCGTAACAGAAATGAGGTTGTAGGGCCTGGGAGGACTTGAAAGCACAAACTGTGGTTGGGGTTTCTGACACGTGGGGAGAGCACGGGGAGCTCTGAATGGACGCGGTGTGCAGGTGTGTGGCAGCAGCCAGGGAAGGTGTGGAATTTGAGACTTCGCTGTAGGTAAAACAATAGAGGAAGTGTTTCAACAAGGAAACATCCAGCAGCACGGGAAAGGCTGAAATGAGGGAATGTGCTGTGGTCCCGAGGCTTGTGCTCACCGGGGCAGCTGAATTCTCCTTCCCCTGGGAGCCCAGATAGGGCTCTCAAACTCCCCCTTTCCTGCCAAAATGGAAAGATTTGCGTTTCCTTACCTCACAGGAGAGCACTGATAGTAAATGAAGAGATTCTCATGAAATAGCATAGACCTAGGACTGGAAGAAAGCTCCTGGGCCACTGACAGGATTTCCAGCTAGAGCGAGCAGATGTGTCTTATTAATCCCTCTATAAACTTGTTAAGCAATTGCTTTAAAAACCGTATGTTGTAGTATTTGTGTCTTCCTTTCAGATCTTACTGTCATTAAATATTTTTTTCGTTGCTGTTGCTGTTAAACCATCTGGCAGTGGACTCAGATTTCTAGTTTTTCTAAGGTTTTCTTCAATTTCTCCTGTCAGGTTTGGGGTTCCCTGTTTAGTACCAGATGTAACTCCAAAGAAATGAGAAGTTGAGGGGCTAAACCACCATTAATGCTTTTATTTTATGACCCATCTGCAGGCAACACTCATTGGAAGCACAGACTGAACTTTGACTGTTGAGATGGAAATTTTGCATTTTAATATGTGTTTAGTTAAAACACAGTTCAGAGCAAAAAAATATTTTTAAATCTTGGACTTGTCAAGTCTCTGCTTTCCTTTCAGGGAATAAAGTCTAATAAATAAATCTGGGAAGGGCAGCAATAGGAGAGGCGAATCGCAGGATATCAGGGTGGAAGGAGACCTCAAGAACCATGTGATCCAAATTTTGTGGCAAAATGCTGTGGTGATAATTAACAGGAATATCAAATGTGAGCAACTACAACATGAAACAGGAAAGAAGAAAAAGTGATGGAGAACAAGGATGAAATTATGTTTGAAGATGGTATTTTCGGTTGCTATGACATTTCATTTAAAGGACATGCTGCAGTAGGTGAAGTGCGAAATGTTTTTAAAAAAACACAGGCAAAACTCTTGATTCCTTGCACAACATTCATGGACACGAGGTGCAGCTTTTCATGGGGCGTTTTGCTGTCTGTTTACATGTAACTAGACCACAGAACATCAGTTCTGGTTTTCAGAAAGCAGATTTGTGGCAGTAATGAAACACTCCTTGATACCATATCACTTTGTTGTACCTTAAATCCAATCACATTTGTCTATGGAAAGAGGAAAGATTAGCTGTGGTAGAAGACCTTAGGTCACATTTTTCCCCCCATTCAGGCTTGAGTGCAGTTCTTTTCCCCTCCTTTTCTCTTTCTGGTTCAAGAGGAAGCAGAAATGGCTGCTGGTCTCATCTCATGTCTCACCTCATCTTTTTAACTGGCTGTTCGATGTAAGTTCGTTTTCGTGTGGGTTGGTGAAGGTCATGCTCCTCTCTGATGTCATTAACTGTGTGACGCTTCTTATAAACCTTCATTTCAGTAATAAATCTCAGAAATGCCAGCTGGAATGTGGGACAGAGTCCTTTTGCTGTCCTTCCATCCCTTTGCGTGTTTGTTTTGTGAGGACCGTCATTAGGCTCTCATTTCCTTTGCTTACAAGGTCAAGGTAGGACTCCAATTTCCACCTTGCCATCCTGGTTGGAATTGCAGCTCCAGCAGTTCGTGTTGACATCAGCTATATCTGCTTCCCCTCCAACAGCTGTGAGAGCAGAGAAGTCAACTGAACACTGAGATCAGGTTCTGATGATGCCACTCTTTCTTCAGGCCACTTTGAGTCACTCTGCAGATAAACATTTCCATCCCAGTTATTTGTGTGTGGTTTTTTTCACTTGTATTTGTATTCCATTTTGATACATTTATTTGAGGCAGGATTGGCTATGAGTGTAACTGTACACCAAAAAAAAAGTATTTTTGTGCTCCAGGTTGCATCAGTTGGTGAAGTATCCTATCTGCCACTTGGATTTTGGATCCTCTTATCCAAACTACCTTGCAGACTGACACCAGGCTTCCAGGAAAGTCTTGGTGTGAGCCACGCTGCCTCCACCGTGGAGCTGTGAGTCGTACAGCTGCGCTGATCCTCAGTATTTACAAAATGATCAATGTGAAAGAAGAGACATCCCTGTGGCAGCTGCTGCTGTTCTGGGTTCCTGGCCAGGATGGCAGCAGAAGAGCACATCAGCATCCTTGGTGCCATACGGCTGGAGACTGTTGTGTCGCACACCATGTGGAAGATGAGAGAGAATAATTTCAGCTGAGTATTTAGGGAAGGCTGCTGGGTATTTGAGGTGCCTCTGTGTCCTCATCTTGACCCTTTCTCTGCAGTGTGTCTGCTTAGTTAAATCTTGTCAGCGTGAAGGTTTGCGACACGTACTTTCCCTTATATCGGATAAATGAGTCTTGTGAGAATATTACTCCGATGATTGATTTCACCCTATGTCTCCCTCTCACCATCTCTCCTTCCTGTTGTGAGCAGGCTTTACATCCTGACATCCCCTTTAAGTGTCTTCACAAATGACTGAATTAACTTTCTTTTGTGAGTCTTATCCTGTGCGTTAGACAAGGCTGGTGGTGTTGGTGGAGCTGCTTTCTAGTTAAGCACTTGTATTCGATATCAAACGCCCCTTTTTAAATGCAAACAAAACATATTCTGCCAAAATGAAAACAAAGCCCGTTAAGCAAAGACCAGGCACACAGGGCTTGCCTGATGTTCAGAAGTTATTTTTTTTTTCCGCTGTGAACTCCTGTCAAAGCCCAGAATCCATGAAAGTAAAAAAGAGCCTTGATACACTCCTCGTGCCCTTGGGGAATATAGATGGCAAAAAGATTTAAAATTCTGATCCAACCGCTTCAGAAACATGGCGTCTGAGATAAGTTATTTCCATTCCATAGCAGCAAGCGAACTTTTACACTGAAGTTATTCCTTTTGAACTTGGGAGGGGTGTGCAACACAAGTGTCTCGAGCCGCCGGCACCGAGCAAACCCCGTCCTCAGTGCTGTCGCCTTCCTGGCTCGGGCTCGTCCCAGCAGCTGTCAGACTGCTGCCTGTCCTCTGCTATTGATCACTTGACTGGAAAATGAGAAGATAATTAAGAGTCTGAAATTTAATAGGGCATTGTTTAAAAAGCAAGGCAAAGGGGTCTAGATGGAAAGGATTCCTGGTGGAAATCACCTGGAGATTGCATGTTTCACTTAACTGCAGATTTGCCTCATAAATCTTAACAGTTCTGTTCCATATTGAGTGAATTTAGCGTCAGCAAATTTTAAAACTCTGTCTAAAGTGTCTAATGAATTTATAAGCCACCAGAGAAGATGGGATGCTTTGCTTGCAGCGTGGAGCTTAATTTGATATTCAAGGTCAGCACATCAAACTTCTTAATCAGGACCATAATGAGGAAAACATTCCTGCTCGAGCAAAGGAGCAACAAATAGGATCAGTGCAAAAAGGAGCATTTACACAGCTGATTAGCATGGTCTTGTTTGAGTCCCCTGTCAAAGTTGAACCAAAACTCTTTTATGCTCTTCTATTTAACTGGTGCATTAAAATGTAAAAAAAAGTTTCCAAGGGATTGGTAAATGGCTGTGAAACCACATCATCCCCATTTTATTAGCAAGGTGACAGTGTTCTGGTGCCCTACATTTCAAATGGAAAATCTGAAGCCTTCCAGTCTTAATGCATTAAATGGTCTCTTAAATTGGGCCGCAGCAGAAGCAGAGCACGGGGAAGGAACTTGAGGAAAGCTTTGCAAAGGAGCTGGGAGCTGCTTTGGGGAATTAGTGAAGGTATTCTGTTTATATTAGCAAATGAAGATAAGAACTCCTCAGTTCTTTCGCAGCAGAGTTAAAATCTCAGTCCTTAGGGCACTCTTTTCGATGGAAAAACAGTCTGATGCTTTAATAATTTTATTTGTACAGTTGATAACAGGAATTGCTTCTGTCTTCACGAGCTGATGTCCAAGGGTTGAAGCAGCAGTGTTCAAGTGTAGCTGCTTTCTCTGAGTGCTTCAGGCATTTGACCTTCACTTTGCCCTTCAACCGGGTGTTTTTGGCTCTGCATCTGCAGACAACACAAGCAGAATGTCCAAAATTATTTCAGGCTGAGATACTGTCAATATGTCATCAACTACAGCCCTACTGGGGAGTTTTAAAATTCCTTCCAACACATAATGGATATATCTGTTTAAACAGTTCTTAAAATTCTGAGGAGACAGACAAATCCGGCAGAAAATCGATAGGGTGTTGCTAGTGGCTCTATTATTTATTAATTTCAGCACCATCCAGGACTGCTAGGTGAATACCAAAGGCCAGGATTTTTTATTTTTTTTTTTTAGTACATTATGAAGATAATATCTTAAGGGGGTGGGAGGATAATTTGAAAGTCTTTTATCAGATAAATATCTCCAGAGGGTCCATCAACTCAACTCCATTCCTTTTGAAGTCTGAGGTTCATTTTAGAGTAAAACCTGGGTATACAGACTAATATTTGCATGGATTTCTGTGGAGTTACTTTTGTTCACAGTGTTTTATTTTCTCCGAAATTAGAATACGTAACCTTTGGTGTGATCCTCGTGTCCATGATGTTCTGTAATCTTTCTAGGAAATGAAGTGAAAAGTCTGGTATATAGAAATATTTCCTTTCCCTTACTGGGCTATCTGGTGTGCCTTAGAAATGAAGATTTAAGAAAAGCTGCTTCAGTAAGTATATTTATATTGACAATAAATCTATTTTATCACAGAACAAGCTATTATTGCTCATCGTGGGTGTCCACTATAAATTGGCAATAGCTTGGGGCAGCTTCTAAATGGTAACTTGTGCTTATGAAGGTATTAAAGCCAGGCACTCTCCTCAGAACAAGTAGGTAGTGATGACACCATCTGACTTGCAGATCTGCTTCCTGCAGGTATTTATGGTCCAACCTGCTGATGGAAGACACTAAAATAGGTTCTGTTTGCTGACTAGCTCCTGGAAATGGAGCTTTTCTCAGAGCTAAGCAAATCCACCCATCCTTCTTGGGAAAGCTCTGACAGCAGGATCTTTCAAGGCCAGCAATCTATTCAGCGTGAAAAAATGGTAAGGCTTTTAGATTCAAAATGAAACCAATGTGAGGAAGCCAATAAACTGATCAAGATAAACCTAAAGGTCTCCTGGGAATGGGACAATCTCCTGGACATCTCCTAGAACATTCATAAAAAGTATTGCTAGGAGGGAAGCGTATTCCTTTGCTGCAAAAATGTACCATTGTAGGGAAGAGCGTGGCAGGTTTTGTGTTTTTATCTTTCTTTTCCAAATGCAAACTGCCAATCTGAATTCTGTGCAGAGCCTGGTCAGCAGTACACGAGGCTAGAAAGGGAAGCTAAGTCTAGAACTAAATACTGGTTCTTTTGATGCATTCCTGGAACCATGCTGAGGTGGGATGCAGTGAGACTTTTCAGGACCACGCTGGCCAACTGGAGTGCCCATTTTGGGGGAATTTGGGACAGCTGGATCAGCCTGGGTAACCAGCTCCAACTTTCTACTGCTGTGGGCCAGCCATGCCACATAAGTCCTTAAATAACTTTATTTTCAGGCTACCGTTGTGTTTTTCGTTTCATTCTCTTCCCTTTCCTGTTCTGGAATCGAGTGACCACTCTTGGAGTCCCCTTGCCTGGCCACCACACAGTTCCCTGCTCCAGCCTTCAGCAGCTTACTGAGACTCCTCCCAGCTGGGAGAGCGTTCCCCATTTCCCACAGACCTGGCTGACGTCCTGCACAGTGCCAAACTTCCCTCTCCCTGGTTGAACGGATCAAGGAACGGAGCCCAGGTGGCTGAAATGAGCTCCAGATGCACGGACGTGGCTCGTGGCTGCTGTTCACCCCCGGAGCCGTGGGGTTCCCTCGGCCTCTGCTCGTGTTTAAGTTACTTGTAGGTGCCTGTTGGTGTTCACAGAGCGGTGATTAGTTATTACATTGGATTTCTAAAATGGTTCTTTGTGGTTCTCTGAGAGCTTTCCAGTGAGAGGAAGGCAAAGTGTCAGCTTTCGCAGCAAGTTTCACATCCCTGGAACCGGCTGGGATTCAGAACTTAGAGTTCATTCTCACCTTGTGTTAGGGAATCAGTCCTGTGACAGGTACAGAAGTGGTAACCTCCTCTTTGGCAGTGATAAGATTGTTAACTAATTGTTTCCGAGGCTGGAATTATCCTCCTGCAGCCATCTTAGAACCTTTCTCTTACACCATCAGTTTTCTTCTGTGTATCGAAAATGAAATCAACTTTCTATAAAGTTTTTCTGTCGTTATAATAGACTGAAATGTTTTATAGTAAAACCATAGCAGAAATCTTTAAGACTGAAGTTTAGAAGAAACTTCTAATGAGGTTTTTATATTGTATTATTTCAATATTATTTCATTCCTGCTGTTGGGAATGTGCCATTCCCGTTTTGGCTTCCGTGCTTGATCTGTTATTTGTGTAATAGGGGTATAAATTCTGTTTGGACAGTTTTATGATCATTGTAGGTTCTGCGACTTAAGATATAGAAATAGTTTAAAGTATCTAAAACTAGAGGAATCTGATCCTGAGCTGTGGAGTCAAAGTCAACAGTAAAAATGGTTTTATTCTCCTTTGAAATAAAACCATGAAAAGCACACGTGATAGTAGTTTTTAGAACCCTCTTTGGAGTTTGAATCTCAGAGTTGTTTTCTAGTGAATGTAAGTACTTCAGCTTTACTATCTGTTCATGTGTTTGTATACCTAAAATCCCCTTTAAATCATGTATGGATTAGGTCAAGTTCAGTCAAGGAAGACTCTTTGCCCAACACAGTAAATCATGAAGTCACACATGAAAAATAAGCTTTAATCCACTTAGCAGGTTCTCTGTACAAGAGCTGTGAACCATTTTATGCACTGAGTGATGGGGTGTGGAAGTAGGATTCCTGTGGGAAATTTATGAGTGGATATTTGGGAGAAGGTATGTGCTGCAAAGGCAGGAAATCTCACTCCAGTATTCTTTGTGTTTTTAACAGTAATATCCATTTTTGAGGGGGGTTTTTGTGGTTTTCGTTTTGGTTTTTTATTCATTCAGGAGGTGGATTCTCTTTGCCAAGTGGACTCTGTAGCTGTCTTGAGTCTAGTGCAGCTTATTGTTTCATTTGGAATTCCAGTTTGCAATAGAAAGTAATTTCTTAATGTCAGATTTGAATTAGCATATTTTCCTGTAATATATTTGAACATGCAAATATTGTATTCTAGTTTATGGTATCAGAATACCTGCTAAATACACTTTTATCTTCTCCTTCACTAGAAAAGTCATTGTTACCTGAAATATATTACTTTTGTTGGAGACAGATATTTTTCATTTTCAATAATTTATTACATATAAATCTTTGCTTATAACTTCATGAAGCCTTCAGGCTGGAGGCATTGTTGAAGAAGAGTTATAGAAGGCAATCATTTTTTATATGTTCCTAATAAATGGAACTAGGCCAGGTAAGGGTATAAAAAAGTCAATCTGCAAGAAGCAAAGACGTGAAGCCAGTGGATTGCATTTGTGTTCTCATCTGAATAAGAAGCAGTGCAAATGCTACAGAGAGATCAAGTAAGGTTTGTTGTGCATGTGGGTACATAAAAAACTCAGTGAAAGGAGAATTCTTATTCTGGGTGAGTTATTTCTTTCTTCCAAGGAGCCCACATAGGGGGTGTGCGTCAAGTGGCTGTGTCCCAGTGCAGTTTGGTTATCTTGGGTTTCACATCCAGAACAACCCCTCAGATCTAAGTTTGCAGCTGAGTTGTGGATGTCATTTTTCACCAAATACACTTGAAGTTATAGATCTCTTGGCTGTGTGAAGCTGATTTTCCTCATACAAACCCGTGCACAGGGATAGTTTTCGTGTTCAACCCTGCCACGTGATGCCAGTGCCACCATTAAACCTGAACAGTTCCTGCTGAGTGACAGGGGACAGAGCAGCCAGGGTTAGAGAGCTGTGGGGTATGAAATACAAATCAGATTCCATGTCCATATATTTGTATATTAAATAGCCCAAGGAGAACAACAACAAAAACTCCCCCCTCAGGACTTCTCCCCCTGCAGCACAGGCGTATTCTGGGCTGCTTCTCCCACCACTTATTATCCTAAAAAAGCTATAGGTGTACTCTGACACCACCTTGGTGCTCTCAGAGCAGCAGGTAAGAGCCTGCAGTGCCCGTGCAGCTGTGCCAGATGTGAAACCAGGGTCTCAGGGAGTGCACAAATTCACCTGAACCGTGGTGCTGGTGCAAATACCGTGTTGGACAGCGTAAGCCAGCGCCGTGTCCTTGCCCTTCACATCCTGCCTGACCTGGGGAAGAGGCTCAGCTCCTGTGAATCCTCCTGGCTGCATTTGTCAGGGTTCACTTACTGTTGTTTACAGCACTCGAGGACGTGTCCCTGTCGCACCCACTGCTGGCACTGTGTCAGTGTGACTGTCCCATTTGTGCCTCCTGTGCTTCAGCGGCGGCTTCTGCTTTGGCACCTGCACAGAAATCCTGGTTTGTTTTTAACGGGAGCACAAGGAGTTGAAAAACTCTGAATTCTCATAATCCTTACCTAGTGGAAATGGTGGTTTTCAGGATGTTGGATACCCTGAGAAAAATATGTTTTGTGTTTGTGCTAAAGAGGGCGAGCGTCAGGGTCAGCCTCGGCACGAACGCAATTGGGAGCTGTGGGAGAGTTCGAGGCTCCTCCTGCTCAGGTATGGAAACAACACAGTAAAAAAAGTGAAAATAAAATTCCATCTGGATTATTTTTTAGGGAAAATATTATTATTATTATTAACTCTACCAAATCTAACAACTCTTAGACAGAAACAGGGTGAGTAGGAGTTTCTGTGACCTTCCCCAATGTGGGGGTGTTTCACCCATGTGTGTCTCCCCAAGTCAGGGCGTTGCAGTTGGGAGCAATGCTCAGTCTGAGGCACTACCTGAAGAGAAAGATTAATGTGTCAGTGCTGGCTTAAGTTGTCAAGCACGTAATATTTCTTTTTTTTCTAAAAAAGTAATTACTAGTGAAATAAAGGATGGGTTTAGGCATCCAGAGGTTTGAACTGACATGACGTATTTGGTGCCACTATTCTAAGAGGTGATTTATCCTGGTGGATCCAGAAGGCTGGTGCAATGAAAATCTTTCTGGTTACTTTTACTGCTTACCATGCATAAAATCCCTGAAAGAGAAATATCTGAACCGTCCCGAAGAGTAATACTGGAAAGGATGCGTGGATCCTTGCAGTTTGTGTTCATCATCTCGCTCTCATTGCTTTCTTTTTGTTACCTGGAAAAGTCTAGTGAACTATGAATAATATTTACTGCTACAACACCCCAACGCTTCCACTCTGTTGCTAGAACTGCAAGCTGCAGAGCTTTAAATGAAGTGAACACAAGATTATTTGGCTGATTACCCATTTTCACAATGATAGGTTTCCTTGTTGCGTGTGAAAACTAAATGATGATGTTTAAGTCACGACTGCACCTTGGCAGCCTTTGAATTTGGATGTGCAGAGCTTTCCTTGAGGTAATATCAGAGCCTGGTAGCAGAGAGCAGTAATTGATGTGACTGATCTGCGAGTGAACCCTGCAAGGTGTAAGAAGAATAGCAATGACTTGCAGGAGCTGCAGGAACGAGCCAGGCTGTGTTTTACTCACTGCTTCTCTAGGTGTGTGCAGCTGCAGGTTGCACAGACTGACTCTGTGCTGCACAGTGAAGGGCATCCTCGTCTCACCCCAGAATTTTAGTTTTCATTCATTTCAGATCTCTAAACTGAGAGATTTTATGGGCAGTATAAATTCTCTTGCATATACATTGTGCTAAAAATGTTGGGTTTTTTTCCTTTTCATAAATCTTCCTTCTAAGCAAAATCCCTGTGGTATTTGGAGTGTTGTTTCATACTAAGTTGTGGGATGGTTTCTTGTACTTAGCAAAACAGGTTGCTTAACTTACTCAGGTATTTAAGAGAAAGGTTTCCTCCTTCTAAACAGTCCTTAAACTCATAAAGTATAACCTATTCTGTATGGTTTAGTATTAATACACTTATTTCTGAACTTGGCCATAATATTTCTTCTGCTGGAAAAACTCTCTGCAAACAGCTGGCTTCGAACAAAGGCTGCAAAATGTCAGACTCACATTCTCTCACTTTATTCCCTGGCCAATATATTTCAGATTTGAAATGATGCTTGTGCTTACTTCTTGGTACAGAACACTTCACTTGAAAAGCACCTTTCCTTGGCAGTCACTGCTGAGGTGCTTCTGAGGACCCTGATGCTCCAGGAGGTGCCTTGCAGCAGGGCTCACCTTGGCAGTGCTGATGTTTAGCTGATGGTTCATCGTTTCAGTCTGGTGAGCGTGGAGCTGTGCTGGGATATTTCAAAAAAAACCACCAAATGTCGTAGGCCACGTTGAATGGGACGTTTTCTCCTGGCTTTCTCAATTCTTATCAGTGAAAGTGCGTGTGGGAGTATGATGGGAAAGCAGAAAATTGATGGGGATTAATGAAATTGGTAACAGTTAAACTGAACAAGCCCATCTTTCTGCATGTTGTGTATCACACCAGTGACGGTTTGCACAGAGCTTCAGTAATATGAGAAAAGTAGGTATTTAATCCTTAATTTCCTTCGTTTTTCCCTGTCCTCTGCATGCAGCTCCAGCCCTGGCAGCACTGCAAAGTTTGAATTTCGTTGTTTGTTAGAGTTAAGGTGAGGGGAAGGTGAGTTTGTGTTGCTGAAGATCAATGGCAGCACTTTCACTGACTTCCACGGGGTGAGAAAACAGCGCCCGGGAATCAGGGACGGGGGAAGGAGTGATGGCCCATTACTGTTTGGATCTGAGGGGAGGTGGGAGTTAAAAGGGTCGTGAAGTTTATGCATTATTGACAGAATACCCATAATGAGTCCTTAGGAGCTATTATCCGGTGATATGTGAAGGCCTTAGTTGGGGATGGTTTAATTTATGAATCATTTCTTTGATGGATTGCCTGCTCTGTCAGCCTGGCTGCTGCACCAACTCGGGGTTCTTAATTCATTGTGGAAGATTTTATGCAAAGTAATTGCTGTACAGCACCACTCTTCAGAATGAAATAACGTGGCTGCTTTTGCCCCCCTCCTACTGGCGAAAGCTTTTGCTCACGTTCTGAGCAGTGCCCCGTTTGTGAAGTATCATCTGGAAAAGCTTTGCAAGGGAGCAGCTCTGCTAAAGAAAGGAGCTTCTGAAATGCCCAGTGTTTTTGCACTTAGAGGTCTAATCTCTCAGGTTTCGGGTTCACTTCTGTCTAATGAAGTCTCATGTTAATTCAGGTGAAGGGAACATATTGAAATTCTTCCTTCACAAATCCTCCAGAGGAATCCAGGAGTTGGTTCTGAAATATCAGGGGTGAAATTTAAAAAGGTCTTTTTATTATTTTGGTGGTTTTCCTGTACAGTCTTGAGCGAGGCTCATAATCTTTCTCTGCCTTTCTCTTTTTACTGCAAAACGAAGTTGACCGTGTGTCCTTTTTTTAGAGAAAGTGAAAAATTACTTTTTCAAGGAACACAAGATGAGGGAACTCAGTTTTAGAGTATGTGGAGCCCCAAAAAAGTAGAAATAAGTTTTGAAAAATTAGACAAATTCTGTTCCCATCGGCGACACTTGCATGCTGTGGCTCAGATGTGCGTTCTGTCTTGGCAAATCCCAAAAGAAGACAAACAAGAGTTTAAAAGGATGGAGCACCCCTCCTACAAGGACAGGCTGGGAAGACTGGGGTTGTTCAGCCTGGAAAAGAGAAGCTTTGGGATGACCTAATTGTGGCCTTCCAGTCCCTGAAGGGGCTACAGGAAAGATGGAGAGAGACAATTTCCAGGGGCCTGGAGTGACAGGACAGGGGCAATGGCTTCAAAAATGAAGGAGGTCGGGGTAGATGGGATATTGGGAAGAAATTTTTGCCTGTGAGGGTGATGAGGCCCAGAGAAGCTGTGGCTACCTCATCCCTGGCAGTGTCCAAGGCCAGGCTGAACGGGGCTTGGAGCCACCTGGGATAGTGGAAGGTGTCCCTGCCCATGGCAGGAGGGGAACTGGATGGGCTTTAAGGTCCCTTCCAACTCAGGCTATTTTATGATTATACAATTCTATAATTCTTCCTTTCCTTGCTCATGTGCTGATTTCCCAGTCAGCAGGCAGCCAGGGCATTTCCCAGTCCTGAGCCAGCCAGGATGCTGACCCCAGGTCAGGCTGTGATCATCAAGGACACGCTGAGGACCCTCTTTCCTCACTTGGTTCCCCCTGTGAGCCCTTCCTGGCAGGGACTGCCTTTCCTGCAGGGCAGGGCAGCAGTGTGAGGTTAAAGCCCCTTTCTCCAAGGCCTGGAGGGGCTCCTCTTCTACACACAATGCAGGGGCGTGCAGGGATGCTGGAGTCAGCCCCACAACAAGAAGCTTGTTAGTATGGTACAGGCTTAATTTATTCTGCTCCTCAGGGGGTGAGTGGCGAGTCGTTACTGAGCAAGAGCACAAACACAGAAATCCAAGGCATGGTTTTGATAGTTATTTTAAAAATCTTAATTCCTTCATTCTGCTTTCCTAATTCAAAGCAGGGATGGAATTGTACTATATTCTTCTGGGAAACACAAAAATGGATTCCTCTGGGGGGGAAAAAATTCAAATTTGAGTGTAAAAATAACTCGAGTGATCCTTTTTCTCTTCCCATTAATATGTCCTATTTTTGAAGTCTAGAGATGAAATCTTGTAAGGTTTTTTGTCTTTTCCTTTCAAATAAATGGATGAATAACTTAAAAGTGCAGTCCCAGAAATCTTGTAAGAGGGTACAAGCTCTTCTGCCTTGGACAAGATTGATGAGGTTAGCCTGACTGGCAAGTGTGCAGTTTACATGCTAATGGCAAGTAGGTTGTCTTGCAGGGAGAAAATACATTGCAGAGTAAGTGTGGAATGTTTATTAGTCCCAGTAAAGTGCAGTGGAGACAGTACAAATGATGTAAGAGGAATGTCGTGCAGGAAATATAAGTCATAAGATCAGGCATATGTGTTTCTTGGCCAAAACCCCCTTGTTTTATAACGGGTCTGTGAGGCTTTGGTGCAGACAGACGTCGCCCTCATCATCCTCACCCCACTCTGGGTTCCACAGGGGTGCAGACACTGCCCAAACACAGCCCCATGGCTCCAGAAATCAAGGGTGGGTAAGACCTCGTAAGCAAACTCTAAGGCGACCCATACTTGGTTTCAGGGGCTGTGGGCGCTCGTCTCCGCCGGGTTTCGATGCTCACACAAAGGGCAGGACAGAAGTTCTGCTCTTCCCCTGCTTCCTGCAGAGTCTGGGACGAGGAAGGGTGGAGTGAAGGGTGGTAAGAGCCTTTTGCATTGGGAGAGGCCAAGGTTTCCTTTCGTTGGTGGAGAGGGGAAGCAGGGAGGGTTTGAAATCTCACCGTCCTTTTTGTCATGTGAGTCGTAAATTTGAGGGAGAGTTTAAGGCACAGTGACTGGAAACAAAGTGAAATTTATCCTGATGCTTCATAGATAGTTTTGGTTTTTTTTGTGGAAAGCACCTTGGTGTCGTTGGCTGCAACTTCTTTGTTTTCTTCTCAATTTTGCATAATCTACTACTCACTAAAATCAAAATGTGATGAATTTATATTGCTGTAATTTTAGGACGTGGAAGGGGATCACTTTTTTTTATGCTGTACCTACTTTTCTCTTCTTCTTGAAGAACAGAAAATTCAAATTAGTTTTCCTTTTGAGAACATTGGTTTTATACAAGAAACCCATCAAGAAATGTCTTGCAGTAATGACTGGGTTTTTTTAATCTTCGAGTACCAAAACTTCATTTTTAAAGTTTGTTGGACAAACCATTTGAGCTTTCATTCAGCACAGCTAAAGATGTACTCACGTTCCTATTTGCCAAGTTAGAATGGAAATTTCTGACAAACTATTGTGGTGTTATCAACTGCAAATAAACCAAAGGAAAGAGTGGCAGGAAGCAGGAGGAGTCTGTGGTGCCTGCTACTGAAAAGGGTCATTTTTTCCAGTGAATGTGGTTCTTACCCACGTTAACATTTCTCCTGGTTGAAAATCTGATCGTGTTTGCCCGTGCAGCTGTAGCTCTCTGCACTGATTATTCCAATATATCTTGGATTTTGTGTCCCTTGGAACAGGTGACAAACGTGGGGGACCAAGGAATCAGCGCTTTGCTGCAGGGGATCCACGCCGTGTCGTCGGGTTTAGGTTTTGCCTCCGGGTACAGACAGAAAAACACAAATCAAGGAAGGATGGACAAATAAAAGCATCTCTTATGTGATCAGTTGTTGACAACAGTCTTAAACAAAACAAGCCACCTGCTCTAAATATGCTCCAGAATTCACTGTCAGTGGCTTTCCAACCTCCAACACTTAGAAAATAAAGAAATAAGGATAGCCTTAAATTGATATTTCACTCCAGAAACAGAAAGTTCAAAAATTGGAAGACTCTAGCAAGAGTTTTAAAAAATAAATAAATAAAATCACATCCCTGCATGCCATTTATCCACGTCCTTCATCATTTGCATACTGGCAATCAAAATAACCTGCTCCCCAATCCTCTGAATAGACTTTTCCAGCCTGGTTTGTTTGGTTGGTTGGTTGGTTTTGGTTCTTAATTGCTGTATTTCCTTCTGGCATGTAACACAGGGCACTGACTTTTCTCTTACCTCACACTTGAGCTGTAATAGTTTTCAGAGACATGCTTTTCTAGAAATACAAAATTTTGGGTAGTGTATTTTTAAAGCTGATTTACTGGTTTTTTATTAGCTTAAGGGTTAGACTCTTTGGACAGATTTTAAAGTGTTTGATCTTTTTTTTTCTTTCTTTCTTGCGAAGATGACGGTTCATGGCAATCAGTGAGCTTTATCTTTCTGGGTTTGCTGCAAAATAAGTATCTCCTTATGTGAAAGTATAGTTTCCCATTTTAAACAGGGACCATTTCAGAAAAGGCCCTGGTTAAAAAATTTTTGGAACAACGGTGTTAAATGATGTAAATAATCCTTAGAAAAATAATCTAAACTTCATTCCCTCCTTTTTTCTCAGTGCAGGTTTTACAGTTTGTAAGGAGAGGGCCAGTGTAGTGTCTGGGATTTGTAAATCACAACGGGAGGTCAGAAGTGGCAATGGTTGTTGGCCATAAAGAGGGCTCACAAGAGAGGAAAATGTCCTTATTTACAGAGGTTTCATTCTTCTTTTGTCTGTGGACATCCCTCTCATTTTTATTTAGAGCACACACGTGCTGTGCCGTTTGTGTGGGTTTCATTGTGGATTGCAGCAGTGTCCCACTCTGGGTGCAGCTTTAGTGACTCCGGAGCTGTCCCCAAACCCGGCACTGCCCCGTAACAGCCACAGGGCCCGAGCTGCAGGTGGAGGCTTGGACAGGCCCAAGCAGAACGTCTGGAAGTTCACTGCTTCAAATTCAGCAAGGGAAAATGACTCTTCTTCTACTGAAAAATCAATTTTCTTCCATTTCCCTGCTTTGTTTCAGCACCGTGTCTGCTGAGAGCAGCATCTGGTGGGGCTTGTCCCCCGACTGTCTTGGGATTTCGTGTTGTGTCTGTTGTAGCTGGAATATTTCTTTGCTTATCTACTGAGCCCCTTTTTCCCCTCTTTTACGCTTCTCCTTTTTTTTATTTCCTGTGTGCTCAGCCCTCCCTGAATGTGTGCTGCTCTTGTTATCCATTGCCCAGGATGGAAGGACCAGAGTAGTTGTTAATTGTAACGAGGCAACGCCTCCCATCTTTTGGGTGTGGATAAATGACATTACATCAGTAGCTGGTGGTATCTGTGGAATCCAAGGAACACGGTTAAACTGGGACACATCTAAAAGTGGCAGAGGTATTGCTCTCTTAAAAGATTTTTGACTGTGCTGGAGAATTATTTGTGAGAATTAATCCCTTTCCCTTTTCCCAGTGAAGAGGAGGAGAGTCTCTGTCTTGCCTCTGTGGAAAGCATTTAACCATTCAATTAGCAAGTTCGTCTGGAAGCACGTGAAGAAAGACACAAGAATCCTCCTGGGCATGCTGTATGAATACCAATGTATTAATTAAAATCTACCTAAACATGTCAGTATTGTGCAGTTGGAGCCATATCATGGGGCCATCTTTTATCCTGAAGTTCCAGTGTACACAGACAGCGTTAGGTGTTTATCTTTTAAAAAGCACTTTGTTTCTGGGATATGTGTGTGAAATTCCGGAAGGCTCCCGGGTTTATAAAAGTGTCTCATTCCTGCAAAGAACCATATTGTCATTCCAGCAGGGAGATCTGCTGGGATGCCCCACACTGGGCCCTGGAAAGGCAAGGTCTGTTTGGGTTTGTCCCTCTGGGTCTCCCTTCTTTGTTTAAACTGCGAAACAACGCAATGTAAACACGCCAAACCCAATAGCCAAACCCAAATGCAATCTATTAATTTTGTTACTTTGGGCTTAGGTTTTTTGAAATGCTCTGGAGTGTGTATTCTCAGGCTCCTTGGGCTTTGTGCTCCATCAGCAAATCTGCCCCCGTCTCCTCCCTCACTCCCGTGATCTGCTCCACCAGCCTCAGGTCTTCTTGCCACCTTCTCTGCTTCCCCCCCACTTTCTCTTACTTTCTGCCTTACTTTGTCCTGTTCTTTTTTAGTTATTCTCCCTTTTTCTCTAGAGAACTTCCTACTCAGCTTCTAAAAAATTGCTATTTTGGGACCCCGAATCCGTGTGAACTTACAGCTAGAACAGATGCTCGTGCTTTGGAGTCCATATTTCCCCTGACCACTATTATGAAAAAGACTAAAAAAGACTAAAACCCAGGATTTCCCTGCTGGCTAGTGGCATGAATCCAGGAGATGGATTTTTTTGGGGGAAAATTAGCAGCTACTTGCAAGGCTCATGTTAAATTCCAAGGGTGGGAGACCTCACGTAATACTCTCAGTTGTGGCTTACAGTAAGTAGGAGGGTGTCATTTAGGGTGAAATTGGGTGCTGTGCTGGAAAATATTTAAAATGGGCTGGATTTTATATTAATTTAATAGTAATACGTGCTGAAGGTGTTTAATAGATGTATAGACCTGGCACGTAGGGATGTGTTTTAGTGGCGGGCTTGGCAGGGCTGGGTTAAAGGTTGGACTTGCTGAACTGAGAGGTCTTTCCCAACCTGGAAATTGATGATTCTGTGGAAATCCAGCGAATCCTTTGGGCAGGAGCATCGGTGCACCAGGACCCACATTCACCCACCAGTGCCTGTAACCAGTGCCACGTCCCTTTGCTCCTTTGTCCCTCTGGTGCAGGGGAGAGGGAGCAGGGCACGGACCCAGGTGTTTCACCTGTCAATGGATGGTGCTGCCTTGTCACTCTCCCTTTAAGCCCTTTGTGCCTTCTGTGTTGCTTTATAAAGTTCATAAAGTTTTCCCATTCCATTTGCTGTTGCTAGGTGCTGGATTTTTTTTTTTTTTTTTTTCATTGTGCTTGTTATGAAGAAGCCTTCAGCAGGCTAAGAATATTTTATAAGGTTAGAAAATGGTGTTAAATGTTAATTAGCAGTTGCATAATCCCAGGTGGCATCCTCTCACATGCACTCGTCAATTTTTAATGAGTGTCACTCGTGCACATCAAACTCAAAATTAGCTTTCTTTCCCAAGTACTCTGTTTGATTTTCACACTCACTTCCCCTCCCCTTCTCCTTTGATGTTACTGACACAATATATCGTGCTGGCATTTGCTTTGGTTTCATCTCCGATGCATATTGTCATGTAGCTAGTTAGTTATCTGCAACATAGACACACACTCCTACCCGCAGGAGCGCCCTTCAGAGAGGCACAGGATGAAGCCTGACTTTTATTTTTCCCTTCTTAGGCGTAGCCTCTTGTAACTGCAATAAGGAAAACCTGATGCAAAGGCATTTTGTGTTTTGATCTGAGGATTCAGAGTGCTGGAGCTGCTCTCTGAGCTGAGCTGGAGGTGCCCCTCGCTGTTCTGCCTTGCATCTGGGGGTAGTCCATCCAAATTAAAATTTGGAGCAGGTGACTGCGTACCCTTGAAATTTATCACAAGTTAAACACTAAAAGGTGTTGTGCATCCATATGTCTACTAAGTGGTGGGATAATTCCACACTTTATCAGTGCATTGTGCTGGTATAAAAACACGACTGCTCAGAGGTGGGAAGGAGGCCTTTTTCCCCAAAACCACGACCAGCCCACTGCAGGAATGCCCTCTGTGGGGTGGTTTGGTTTCTCAAGGGGGTCAGGAATGGCAGTGCCCAAGCCCAGTGCCCAGTGCTGGTTTGCAGACCTGCCTGTGCAGGGGGAGTAACCTGTTTCTTGCTGCTCTCGGGGAGTGTGACCCACCCGGCTGGGAGAAGGTGCACACCTGGTAATGGGTGCAGATAAAAGGGCAGCCAGGCTAAGATGATCCCGACTCCTCTGGAGTCCATCTCTGGGCTTTCTCAGTGTAGCAGAGCTGTAAACTCAAAGCTGTTTGGTGGCTTCACGGTAAATAAGGGGCCAGCAGAACAGGAGGCCAGATAACTGAATTTTCACTGCTGATCATTCCCATTAGTCTTCTTGCTTGTTAAAAGCAAGGCTCCATCCCACTCCCCTTCCCCCAACAGCTCAGCTTGGCCCTTAGCTCCTGATTTGATCATGGAAGTAATTTCACTTTGGTCCGCATTTTGCTTTGATTTTTATTTGTTAAGGAAAGAGTTCTTCTAAGCATCAGGATGATTTTGTTTTGTTAAATGGAGTTGTTAGCTCACTTGGCAGGAGGCTCTGTACAGACTTTGCTTTGATTTCCCCTAAGAATACCATGTGTTTGTAAAATATTGGCTTCTTGACACCATAGTGCCAATGACCTCTCTTTCCAATGAACAAACTCAGCTTTAAATTATTTTTATTAATCAAGATTTTATCTCTTACCGGAGATTGACAGTTTTCCAAAATCTTTTTGACAGCTACTGTTACATGCAAGAGGTGAACCAGAATTAATGATCAAGGGTTAGGGGCCTGATTCCTGCTGTTACTTCCCAAAACGTAAATGGGGGGAGGGCCTGCTGATCCTCCTGTGCTTACACCAGCACAAATGAGATTAGAACCCAGTCGTGTATCCAGGAAAATGAAAATGTCACGGCAATGACTTGTGTCCAACTTGTGGAATAAACAGATCAAGCAGGAGTAATTGCGTTTCTCCTTCCCCCTCTCTGCACGCAGACACTTTTCACTGTCCTTTGATGATCTCTACAGAAAATATAGACGATAATAAATATTTCCACACCCTTTGCTAGTTTGCAAGAGTAATGTAGCCACTTAGACAGAAGAAAGTGGCAAGATAATACAGAAGGTGTTGAAGTGCCAAAATGCCAGTGTATTTTCTGAAAGCTTAAAACTGAAAATGTGAGGTTTGTTGGTTTGGTTTTTTTTAACTTACAGTAGCAAAGAGGGGGAAAAAAATGATGCTGTTTTGGTTTTTTTGGTGGTTTTTTTTGTATCCCAGCAGTACAGAGAAGCCCCAGTCCTGGACAGAGCCCAGTGCAGGCACTGTCCAAGCAGGCAGCAGGGATAAATCAAATGGTGCCACGCTGCCAGGTCCCTCTACGCTGTTCTCCAGTGCAAGCAAAGATACAAAATACTCAGATGTGCCCACTGAAACATACTGTGCTTTCATTTCAGAGCTCTTACTGTGTATGAGCTCTTAAAAGAGACCTCTCATATCAATTAACCTGCCTTTGATCCTTTGTGACAAAAAGCAAGCTGTTGTGATAGGAATCCAGCCTGGAACTTACATCTGCTCTAGACCCATCTGGAAACTCAAATGCAGTGGATGGCTTGAGGAGAAATGATTCCTGAGGTTTTTCCCTGGTCTGGATCAGAAGCTGAGTGTTGGAAACGTAAGGAGGTTACTGGCTGTGGTGATATTTGGAACCCTAATGGAGTTTCTTAAAAGCTCTGAGCAGGGCTCAGCATTGCTTAGGACTGAGTTTGGGTTTGTTTTGACTCTCCCTGTCACCCTTCAGGTTTTCATCCTTTCTTTTCGAGAGCTTTGGACTGTCCATTGAAGCTTTGAAGAGCTAGGTGCCATTAAAGAGGATGTGGTTTTCAGGCTATTTTTGTTGGCACGCTATTAGACAAATTATCAGCTGCTTCTGGAAGATCTCCAGTCATTTCGTGTGCATTTATGACCAAGCATGCGCTGCCAGGCATTTGCCTCCTGAAAGCAGCTTATTCTTCTGTGCCTGCTAAGCCTTGAGCATCAGCCTTAAAATGCTGCCTGAAGAGCCTGGGAGAAAGGAGCAGAAAGGTGCTCTCAGTGCATTACTTCATGTCCTGTTTCCTGACTCATAATTATGTATTTTTGAACACGCACGCTATGAGAAGTGAAACCTATTCATTTGGAGGGCAGGGGTTTTTCTTTTCTCCCCCTCCTTGCTTTTGAATTATGATTTACTTAACGTAAGATACTCTGCTTTCCAAGAGACAGAAAATTGGTTACTTCTGCCAATATTTGGAGTTACAAACCATTGCTTAAACTTTATGATGGCATTAATCCCAGTGTATAGATTGTTACTGTGGTTAAGGACTGTCTTATCAGCTTTAACAGCCCTTGGAGTTGCTTCAGGCCATTAAGCAACAAATTGTCTGTAAGAAATAATTTGTTGCATTTCTCCTACCTTGTTTTATAATGAAAGGTATTATATTTAATGTTATGCTTCCCTGGGTTCAGTTGTCACCCCCAGACGATGCCACCAGCTCGTCAGTCTGTGTAACTGTCCAGTTATTCCCTCTCTTGGGAATATACCTCGGAGAAGGTAAGGTGGATTTTAAAGTATTTTGGTAATAATGGCAGGGTTTGCTCGTTGAAATTCTGAGTCCAGCAATCCCATGAAATCTCTGTTCTTGTGGTTGGGTTTGTTTTTCAGCCCAGGACAGGCAGATGCAGCCTTTTGCTCATCCATTGGCATGTCAGCATTGAGTTTCACGAATGCATATGCCGGCTTACAGAAAGTTGTGACAGAAGAAGGATGTCAAAAGACAGAATTACTGAAGAAATTTAATTATGGGATAAAATTATTGAATAAAATTAGAGAGGTGATAAAACCAGAGTATGGCCCTATTTTGAATGAAGACTATGGAGGTGTTTCATGTCATCTTCTCGCTTGCGTTAAATCACATTTATTCAAACTCTAATTGGCTCTAAGCTTGTTCTTGGTGCCTTTTGTTCCCCATGCTTACAACTTGCTTAGCAGCAGCAATATTGACTCCCCGTGTGTGCTGTTGACAGCGAGGTCCCTCCTGCACACAAACAACATCCCTGTCTCCATCCAGGCCCTGGTGGAGCAAACACACTCCTCTTTATCTGGGCCTCACTCACTCGTTCTCCTTTCATTCTGTCGTTTTAGAATTAATTCATTTTTTCTGGAAATGGGCTGAGAAATGTCCCAAGTGCATCTCTGAGAAAGGGCTGGGAGTAAGGAACAATTATACTGCACTGCATCAAGGATCCACCTGGAAGTGGGCGATCACAGGGCTGGAAAATGTTGTGAGAAGAGGTAGGAAATGTGTTTGATGGTTCTTTCCTTCTTCCTGGACCATCTCCTAGGTCTGGCTCACTTTGAAACAAAGGCTGGATTCCAGCCATGCCCGGTGCTCTGCTCCAGACAGGTGTTAGCATTTCACAGTTACTGATTTGGGCAGGGTGATTTAAAAACCTGTTAAATGCCTTTTCTCCTTCTGCCGTCAGACTTGAGGAGCCAGCAAATCCAAGGACAGTGCTGTAGAGAAAGCTGTGCAGTGAGTGAACTCCATTGATTTTGATGGAGAACTCCATCGATTTTGATGGAGCCACACTGACTGACACCACCCAAGGAATCTGCCTCAAGTGAGAGGTGGATTGGATTTTTTTTTCCCCTTATTACTTAGAGAATTGTGAGGGCTTTACGTTCTAGTTAGCCCAGAAATGTGTAAATTTGCTGAAAGCTTTTGGTGACACAGGGAACAGCAAGGGCGTAATTTGGCTCTGTGGAACTTTCAAGCGGGAAGGTGAGAAACTGAGGGGTTTGATTTTCCTTCTAGGGGAATGTAAATCAGAAATAAGCACTGAAATCAGTGAGCTACACAAATGTAAAAAATGGAGGAAGCCAAAAGCAAGTCTGTCCCATTAGCATTTTACTTGTAAACTCAATGCTTCTGATAAAAAAATCATTTAGAAATAATAAACATGCCATTTTTGCAGTCACATTTCAGAGCAGAACCACACTTCGAGGGCTATAATTGTGACCTACATTTTGAATTATTTGATAAGGCTGACCCCCCATGATGATCTCAAATTAAAATCTTATAAATTACCACTTTCTGGCAAATAGGCTTGCTGTTATCATTTCACTCTGACATTTATTCTTTGCTATGGGTCACTGCTTTATTACTGTAAGAGCTTTTGGCCAAGTGCTGTTCCCAAAGCACAGAAAAGACGTTAAAGGTTAATTTCTTGCAAACTGTGAGAAAATGTTATGTCTCATTCATTTAGACTTGCATTACTGAATTTGCATTCTTTTTATAGTATGTGTATTAGTATGTAGCTAAAATCCCTCACAGCAAATCAACCAATAAATTGCACTGAATTGCAGTGCAGTAATGAATTGCTTGTCATTTGGTTTCTAACAACAATAACAAGAAGGGGTTTTTTATGCTCTTGGCCAGACAATTGACATAGTCTCTCGTGGTGTAACTCTGGAGTCTTTGGAGCTCTGCCTGCAGAGGACTTGGCCCAAAAGTTGCAAGTGCCATGAAAGCCCATTGTCATGTCTTCATCTGAGCGTGCCTGGGGCTGTAGCCTTGCTATAAAAAAATTGTGATGATGAGAGCTCGTGTTTGGTTCTACTCTTCACCGGGTATTCAAACGGACAGGCAATTCCCCTGGAGATCTGCAGCCAAGGTAAAACCGTTCCTGGTCAGCCAACACCACACCAGATGGGCTAATTCCCCCCAGGAAGAGCCCTGTGAAGCGTTTGTTCTGCATGTAAACAAGATCCATTTGGGATTTGACGCGGGGACCGTGCACGGAGGACTTCCCTGGGATTTATCAGACCTGCCTTTCAGGTGGTGACAAGGCCAGAAGGCAGCAGGAATGATCTGAATGTGCAATTGCCTTTCTGAATAAATACACTGTGTTCTTTTGTGAGGGTTTCTTTTTAAGGTATTAATGTCTCCCTTCCCAGTGGGAAATGCTGTGGAGGGAACTGTTAATTGCCTCCGCGCTCAGCTGGTACCGAGGAGGAGCTGAATGACTCTGTGATACCTTCGTGTTGCCTGTGCAAGCACTTCCCTGGGGGACTGAAGTTGTCCTTAGAAAACACGGGGTACAGCATGGAGGTGACAGCAGCGAAGGCACCCACACACACCTGGAGCCTTCGGTGTTACTCGGAGGAGTTTGGCTGTGAAGAGGAGGAGGGAGGGGAAACACTGACACAGCTTTTACCAGACAGAAATGATTAAAAAATGAATCATGGTTCTACACCGTGTGAGTGATCGCTGGGAGCTCCCTGAAGAAGTAGGTTAATAAAGTTGTGGCCTAATTAAGTCACAGATCTTGTTTGTCTCCTTGCCCGCTGGAGACTGACACCTCCCAGGCTTTGCCGTGGCACCAGCCCCTCGTCAGGACAGTGCAGGCAGGTGAGGTGTTTTACACTCCGAGTCACTGAATATTCCACTTTTTCCTTGTTTGAGGGACTTGTGCTAGTCAGTTTATTGTTTGCTGGTTGGGTTTTCATGCAGTTTCTGCTCAGCATCAGGAAACATCTGTGGGATCTCCCTCAAGGCTTTTGTCATTACTGCACCGTCTAGTCCTAATTCTCTCCGATTATTTTGGCAATCGTGCAGTCTCCCTCCGCTGCCAAGTTTGGAGGCTTCAGTAAATAGCAAATTAAATGTGTAACCTGCGTGTAAGGAAAACCTATACATCATAAAGGCTCTGCTTCCCTTTGCACTGCGTGACTCACTGGTGCAGCCAGGGGAAGAGGAGCTGTGTTAGTGAGGATCATGCAAGGTTTGCTTCGTGCCAGCTTCAGGTTACTCATAACTCTGGGTTCTCAGGGAAGCTCTCCCTGTGCCTGATACCAGTGGGTTGTTGTTGCCCATGCCAGGTGTGGTGCTGGGGTTGACTCCCAGTGAGGTTTGTAGCCGTTCAGTACCAGAAATCGAATTAGTGCCTCATTCCTGGCACTGAATGAGGTTCACATTCAGAGTAAAACCAGTGCAATGTTCTCTCTCTCTCGAGTTGTATCGTGCTGTGTCGATACACAACAGGGAACACGTGCACAATATGTGAGCTTCACATCCTACTCTTTTATGGCTTCACTGGGGTTAAGACGGGAATTGGAGCTTTATGTGTGCTCCTATTTGACCATAAAATAAATCTGACCTTTTGAGATTTTATTTTCTTCAGTGTGTAAGCATATTGTGTCTATGCCTTCATTCTGACTCAGAGTTTTATTTTGAGTTAAGCTCTCTGACAGTTGTCAGTGAAGGATGTAGAACCATGGTTATGAAATTCAATAAGCCACTGATATGATTATAATAGCCTCAGCAAATAGCTGTGACATTCAGCCCTCACAGAGCTCATTTTTTCATTCTCATTCTTACCTAAAGAAGTGCTAATGAGAACATTTTGGAGTGACTTCTATAACTTTTCTCGGCTTTCTTGTATAAGACTTGGAGGTTTAGTTTGAATTTGTAAGACAGCTTTTTTCTTACGAGATTTTTTTTTTCCCACAGAGAAACATCAGGGACTGCAAGGAGAAAAATGATAGAAACATGTTGGAGATGAAAATAGATCAGTATTTGGCACTTCATGCTGCCTAATTAGGAAAACATTTAGTTCTTTTTAATTTAATTATTTGGTTGATGTAAAGAACTGTAAGGATTTTGCCATTAGAGATCTCATTGTACATCGATATTCACATTGATTTTTGGCCTAGTTTGAGATCATGCAGGCTTTCTCCAGTGTGTTCCTGGTGCTGTGTCTGTGCCAGTCCAATGGACAAAGGGGTCAACTGGGGGCACCTTCTGACCCAAGGAGATCCAGCCTCAAGTTGGGCAGGTATTTCCTTAAACTCTCGTAAGAACTTAGCAGCTGAGGAAGGAAATGTATTTGGTGATGGATCATCCAGCCCCAGTGCCATGCTGCAAACCGTGTTAAAGAATAATCAAAGGAAGTGCCTTGAGCTTGGAATTTTATCACTTCGATGACAAAATTATCAGTGCACGCCGAGTTGCCCGTGTCACTTGTGTCAACTCTAAATTTGGAACTCGCTCTGTTTAAGTGGCAATAGCAAATAATCCTTTTTTTTAACCTTAGTGGTAATTAAATCTTTATCTGATTTAATTCTGATTGTTTTAAAGCTTTATCATCCAAGTATTAATGCAAATTAACCGATTCGATTTTTTCATTGCTGAGAGGATACACAGTTCTCTTACATCTGGAAGAAGTTTGGTTTCCTTATCTTCCTGGAGTCCTCAGCCCAAACTTGCCAGAAGAGAAATACTGTTTGGATTTAATTTTAAAAACAAATAATGAATGGAAAACCCCATTCAGCTCCTTTAATAAGTAAAAATAACTCATAAAGGATACAGATTGAAAACTGGTTTGTCCTTAATTGTGCGATGGGAAGAAATTACATTATTTTTTTTAGAAATGAAGTGTGATCCTTTCAAGATCTTAAGCCAGGAGAAAGAGAGTTTCTCTGTGCTGTAAAGTCAGGCTGTGACAATTGTCAGTGGAGTGAATGAAGGTGAATAATGAGTGTCTCCCCTCACCCTGCTCTGCTGCCTTGCTCTTCAGCTGCTCTCAGACCCTCACTGGGGGTGTCTGTTACCTGTTTCGTTGGTGGGAGGGTGTATGAATTTGTCCTCTAGGTGAACACATTTCTGCTTTAAAGGGTGCAGAAATTGTACCGAGTTACAGCGAAATGATCAAAACGCTCCCAGCTCTTGGTGTCGTTTTTGGCTCATTGATTTGGTCTGTGGTTGGCTGCAGTGCATTTAAAACCAGCCAAGTGAGGCAGTGGAAAACAAGGGAATATCCTACAGTGGCATGGGCTGGCCAGATGATGAAACAGGGTTTGTTTTTTTCTGCTGTAAATCCTGACATTGTGGGAGTTTAAATTAAAAGGAAGATTTCAATGTACGTGTGAAGTAGTGAGGATGTAATGTGTAACTTCAAAATAAAAAGGCAGAAGTACAGTATTAAATGTAATTATTCAGTGTTAAGGCTCCTGAGATGTTTGCCTAGGTTATTATTCTTCTAAGTTTAAATACACAGCAGTATTTTTGGAAGATCACTTCTACAGAAACGTTATTTCTCTGTAAGTAATGATGATTTACCACCTTTTATTTTATCTTTTGGACGTCCGGGATAGTGTAGCATTGGCGCACCGAAATGAAATCACATTTCTTCTATCCCATTTCATTCTCTTTAGCAGCATTTGACAAGACAAAGAACAGTACATTTCCAAGCTACAAAATACCCATATGTCCTTAGGAGAATATTATGAAACTAATAAGGCACATTTCAATAACGTCAGTCACGTACTCAAAGGAGGCAGAAGCAATATATTGACTGGTGAAGTCTTATATAAGGAAAAAAATTGGCATTTACTGTGTTGCAAGGACTTTATGACCATTTTATGGAGATTTCTGGACCCTGAGATTTAATAATCTTTTTTGATTTGTCACTCCAGTGGAATGACGGTGCTCGTGAATTTACTCTAAATAAAATTTTCTAATCATCCTTAGGAAAATTAGAAATATATGGCAGATTAAGGAACCAGCCATTCATCTGCTGGGTTAAACGTACTAACATGAACTTAACAAGCGATGTCGTCTTTTAACACATGCAAAGGACCAAATTATCTGCTGAAAGACTGACATTATGTAAATGTAACATTTGCTGGACCTCTAAACCCTGTGATTAAATTACTGTCTAAATTATTCTGCAATATGAATGTCGCCTACAAAAAGAAAAGCTGTAAAAGAAACGACTGTGACATCTTCGGGGTTTGCAGTATTTCCATAATGAGTGGTTGAGATGAAGGGTTTGTATGTACAGCTCAAAATCTTAATGAAAGAAGGAGAAAGGAAGGGGGAGGATGTGACGTGAGGAAAAGTTACTCTGCAAAGAGGTAAATTTATCCTGGGGTTTCCACGAGAATTTGTTAGCAGAAGAAGCATGGCTCAATTAAGAGGGGAATTTAATCCACAAATCAAAACGCGTCGCTGGAGAGACGCTTCCCTCACCTTCCTCTGTGGATGTGTTGGGTGATCGGTGGCAGGTAATCTGTTTTCACTGAGTACCCTGAGAGTGACACATCTGTAAAACAGCAAAAAATAAGAAAGGGAGGAGCGTGCTGAGACTCTGGTGCTGCAGGTAATTATGGCCCTGAAAGGCTGCGTGCAAATCGTTCCCTGCAAGGAGCCAGCTCCTGGTGCAGAATAACCCATCAGTTAACTTGCACCGTATCATTAACTCACGTAAATTGTCTTAACTCCTATTTCACTCATTCAAAAAGTTAAAATCCAGCAGAACAAATGTGCTTCGGCAAATGGAGGAGTTGAATGTTCTGTTAATTGGCTGCTTAGGAAGGGATGACAGCGACAGAGAGGGGCTGCACTTCTCCCCCTGGCACACCTGTGAGGTGAAATTACTGCCGGCCCTTTTGGGGTTACGTGGCACCAGAGCCCACGGTGATGGAGAGCCACCCCTCCCCTGAAAATCCATAAAGGCCAGGGGTTTGGTGCTTTAGCATCTCCATGAAACCCCACGTGGGAATCCAGCAGAGATGGAAAGCAGCAAAACCGAGATGCTCAGAGCAAGCCCTCGATACCCACCTTCACGGGCAAGTGAAGGATTTCCTTAAAGCTCGGCTTTATTTCTTTGGTGTAGCTTTTGCTCTTTGGTGGGGACCTTTTTTTCCTCTCTGCTCTCTGTGCCTCTTTCTCAGGGGAAGGATTTGGGGAGGACAGGAGAAGCTGGGGGAGGATTTGGGGCAGCTCTGAGACCTTGGAGAAGGAACACTCCTGCTCCCCTCCAGTTGGTAAATACCTAACAGTAGATAAAAGGAGACAAATACACCTTCATTTAGCTGAGGTGAGCTGTTACACTGCTGGGTTTAGAAGCTGCTCCAGATCTCCATCACCCTTAGTGATATTTCATAATTGAGAAGGGTGGTTCCAACACATGCACATCATTCCTTGTTTCCTCAGCAGCTTGATGGGACTTTTTGATTCTTTTTTATGAATATTTGGGATTGTAATGACCAGAAAATGTAGTGGGATCATTTTACCTGCAATGTGCACTCGTTACCTTTTCTCAGACAGCAGCAAAGTTTCCTCTCAGTGCTGTTTCCCTGAGAGCCTTGTTCCCTTCTTGTTTCATGTGCCAAGTCCTGTAACAGGAGGAGCAGTTCTCTGTTTCAGACAGGACCATTTCATTCAGATTCTGGTGATCTCAGATGTTCTGGATGTTTATGTTTGTTCCTGGATTAGTTGATGTTTCCACGAGCCGAGCACTCGTGGTGCTATTTCCAGATGAAACAGATCTCTCTCAATCCTACAGATACTTTATAAAACTCACCTCTTTTCCCTGTCCCCTCCATGGGATTTTGCTCAGTGAGACTGAGACTGAAAAGAGTTAAATTCGTGTGATTTTGTAGTGGTGGTACCTGTTGCAGTGTAAACTGCCTCTTAAATGGTGCCTGATGGTTTGTTTCTTTTTGCTAGAAAAAGATTTTTTTCACAAAAGAAGCCTGCAGTTGTCCTTCTGGCTTCCCTTCATCCAGACCTTCCTGGTGTGTGGGAAGAAAAGCAGGAAAAAAGAATAATAAATGTAATCATAATCATAATAATAGAAGAAACCCTCTAAAGTGACCAACCTCCCCAAACTATTTACAGATTCGACCGAAATGACATCTTAATGTTGAAATTTTCTTCTTTTTTTCTTCATTTCTCCTCCTCACTGGCCCTTACTAATGTAGCCTAGCCAGGTCACAACTGGGAGAGGGCTCTGCAGAGGGACTTACTGGTTTGTGAAAGCTACTGGTTTGTAGCTTTTCCTCTTTTGAAGTGGAAATACGATTTTCTGTGAAACTGTACCAAAGTTGCTTGCAGGATTTGCTTCACTTTTTGCTTGATGAGGAAATATTTTGGGTTTTCCTCTCCCCGTTCCCTGTTCCTGTTTGGGCAGTGCCCCATAAACACATCTGAAAACAACCCCTGCTCTGAGTAGTTCAGTTTGTGATTGAAACGATGAGGAAAATAAGAAAGCACGTAATCAGTGATATGTGCACTCCCTGATTTTTCAGTTTCTTCACATTCCGAAGAAAATGAGCTGCAAAGGTAAATAGCTGAGTTAAAATGCTTTGAGGGTGAGGGCTGGTCCTATATTTGATTATCTCTGAAACAGATATTGCTTCAATTTATACCATAATCCCTGGTATCTGAGAATTTTGGTCATATCTGGCACAAACGGAAGTAGCGCTTCCATTTCTTGCCATCCACCTTAAATTACCCCAGGTTTACACTTGTGTAACTATAAACTGAACTTTTTCATTAATTTTTCAGCATTAAAAAGAAAAAGTAGGCTAAACTTCAGCTGTTGTAGATGAAGTATTTAGAATAATTTCCCAAAGCCCTTCATAAATGTGACATTGATTCATTGATATACAGACCATTAGCAGTTAGTCTCCTCTGTTCATCTATCATTTCAATTATCTCTAGACTTCCCCAGGGTCTTTGACAAATGGGAGACAATTTGCATTTTGTACATTAATGACCTTGGTGGAATTTGTAATTTTATTCCCCCCATCTCATAATTATACTTTATCATTGGAGGGGAAAACCCCACAAAACTGCACCGGTCCAGTTTTTAATTTAATTGGAGGTGTGGGACTGTCGGGGTGATGGGAAAGGAAGAAATAAGGAAAAAAAATGTTTTAAAAGTGTTTTGCACCTTGTGAAGAACTTTCACCTGAAGATGAAGCAGATTATTGTAAGTTAAGCTTGAGGTCGATTTTACAGGGGAATGTTGCCTCTCTGGGTCGCAGGCTTAGGGGAGCAGTTAAGAACACAGCCTAAATCTTGGCCTAAGAAGATCTGTTGGTCTTCTCCCAAACCAGCTGAGTTCTTCCTGGAGAAGCTGTCTCTTGGTTCCTTTGATAATGCACAAAAGGAATTTCAGAAATTGATCCCTAAAAAGACAAAGATGTGAAGGAACAGGAGCTGTGTTTTAAAATGTGGAAGTTAAACTGTTCATTTCCTCCTCTCCCATCTTTGAACCTCTGGTCCTTTGCTCCAGTGGTGTAATAACCAGGTTTCAGCATTACCTGTGTTGGCCACCGTTCACACCTTTCCTGTGTTTAAAAAAAAAATAAATATAGAGAAATATTCATACATTATCAGCACTTTTCACTGTTTGTTAATGGTCTTAATGCAGGTCTCCTGGAGAAGAGATATGAATAATTAGTAAAATTAGGAGGTGTAAGTATCTAATAAAATTAATCCTTGTACGCGCCGAGGTGGGCCAAAGAGGCAGTGCAGTGTGGACAGAAAAAGTGAAATTAATTACTAAAGTATCCTATAATTGAAGAACAGTTTACAGCCGTGCTGCACAGAAGACCTCAGGGCAGCTCTCAGGGGTTTGGGGTGGTGTGTTGTTTTCTGAGTGACCCAGGGGCTCACACGCGGGGGCCGCGTCCCACGCGGGGAAGGCGATCGCCGCCTCCTCCAGGAATATCCTCCAGTTGTTAAAGCTCCCCGTTGCCAGCAGTAACGGCAGCGTGGGATCCGAGCTAGCAGAGGCTTTGCCTTTGCCTTTGAACACGAAATCACTGCAGTCTCTCAGACAACATTAGGTGGTAACTGTTGGCAACAGCGGCGATGTTGGGAGCGACGTCTGTTTCTGGCTGCATTTCCAGAACCATCCATAACGTTGTGGTGGATGTACTTTGCTCATAGATCACACTTTCCCTTTGTGCGTCACAGCGAATTTGGCTGTCTCTTCCATGCAAAAAAGTAATTAGCCTGGCTTGAATGTGAGGAATTCACTTTTTGATTGGAAGTGAAGGGTGAAATTCCGAGCGCGGAAACCGGAGGTGTGAACTGGCATCGACCTGCGGCCGCTGTCCTGCCTTGTTGCTCGGGTTTAGGGGGGATTTACGCATACAGCAAGAAAGATCTTGGTTGTAATCAGTGCTCAGGCCAGGCTGGGATGTGCTTAGGCCAGGCTGTTCAGCCTTGGATTCCTCTGTCGTGCGTCGTACAACTGTTTTTCCACCAGCTGAAGAGCCGGCAGCGCTGGGTTTGAAGAGCTTTGGTTAAATGAGATGCTCTGAGTGGTCTGTAAGAGTGAGCCAAAGATCAAGGCAAACATATTTATTGATTTACTTCCTCACTCTTCTGAAAACAGGACTCAGACTGCAAACAATACACGTGTCTGTGGAATATACTTGTCTTTGCCCACGTTACGTGTGCTGCACACAACCGTGTGCTGGATATGTATTTATTTTTACGCAGCCTTTTGGCCCTCTTTGAATTTTCCTCCCCCTAGTAGTGTTTGCCCTTTGCTGTCTGTTTTTAATTTTTTGAACATTTTCAATAGATCTTTAAAACTTCAAGTTTGCTTCTAATGCGTGTTCTGTTTAAGAGATTTAAATTTAATACTTTGACCTTACCGTTGCTCAAAAAAAGAGAGTTTGTTATCCTAAACCAAACAATCTTACAGGAGTGTGGTGTGATATAATATTTTACTTGGTTAATAGTGAAGAACATGAAAATATGTGTCAACTGTTTGCAGGGAGAGAGGTAGAGGAACGCATGTTTTAAGGTGTAAAATGATCACGTATAAAAAGACCAAATGATGTCGTAACTTTGAAGTTTTAAGTTATTTAAACTGACGAGACGCTGATGTCTCGCTGAAAACGCAAATGCAGATTTCTCTTTGGTTATACCCCCTGAAAAAATAGGGTATGGCTCTCCATCAAGACCAGATGCCTGACATCCAGAGAGATTTAAAAGGCAAATTTAGTTTGTGTTGGGAACCAGAATGTGAAGTTTGGGTTACGTGAAACGGACTCTTCCTGCTCTGGTACGAGTTAATTTCAGCCATGCAGGATTAACAGTTTCAGCCCTCTAATTTCTGCCTGTGATCACCTTTGACACCGGTCCGTTGGAAAAACCTTGGGATCACATTTTTTATGAGCAGAATTCCCAGGCTGTGAAGCTGAGCCTGCTCCCCGTGCTCAGGCAGCAGCTACACGTGGTGAGCACATGTGTGAGCAGGAGCAGGGAAGGTCCCAGGTTCAAATGCTGATGTCAGGCTGAGGAAGCTGGCTGCCAAATTGTTCCTTCTGCAGAGTGTCTGCCTTACCCCCACCACGCTGGGCCTGATTTATTTGTTTTGAAGGAGGGTTCTGTGCTGCTCTGCTGAGAAAGGCCCTGAGAAATCACAGCTGCACTCTGCTACTCATTGTTAATTTAAGTGGAAAGAGAAAATCCTATTTCTTCAGTCCTGTGCTTCGAGCTTGTCACTGGTGAAATCTGCATGAAAGTTAATGGTTTGTACGTCCCTCTTTTTTCAAGCTTGATGTAACTCCATATTTGAGTTTAAATGCCCTGGTTGAGTTCCTTAGTGGGAATTCCCTTTCAGTTAAAGGGTGCTCACCTGGCTGCCGTTTCTGATGAGGAGGATTCAGACCTCTCTGCAATATTTAGCTCCTGTTCAGCACCAAATGCCATCTCTGCCTTTTCGAAGGACTCCCTTTCAGCGGGGACAGTGAGCAGCATTCACAGTAAGCAATAGTTAACAGGCACCCATTGGTGGCAGATAAGTGTGAAGAATTCATAAGACAAATAAGGCAATGGATTCTCTGGGAATAATGACTTCCCTTGGGTTTCTTTGCAAATTAAACTGATGAAGATTTAATCTTTCTTTTTTTTCTTCCCGTGGGTTGCTTTGCCCTTGACACACAAGATCAGTTACTGGAAGGCACAGTGGCTGTGCCTTACACTTCTGCCTGTGTAAATTGAATAACTGGTCCCCGTTTGTGTCTCTTGTGAAGGAGTGACCTGGTTGTGTGGTCGTGGTTCCAGCCACGCAGGGAATGATGACAGAAACGTTATTTTCTGTAGTAGGAAGTGGAGTGAGTTTAGAGTTAAAGTTAGCACAGGATTTTTGTCAGGGCAGTGAGTAATTCTGCCCACAGAACTGCTAGAAAGATCTTCTAGAAATGGAAAACAAAAGATGAGAGAGAATATTCAGGAGGATATGGGAAGGGAGAAATATATAACCCATTTCAGGCCACAGCAGAGGCTGCATGATCTAATCCCAGGCTAGATCTGGTGATGAGCAAAGGTTTGGATTAGACTGGCAAGGACAAGTATTAAGAAAAATAATAAAAGAAAGTAGGAGCTTCCCTTTAAATCCCCATCATGAATTCCTATTCTAAACTAGAAGCCAGCACACATCATCCTTTCTCTGCTGAGAATTTTTTTTACATTCATTTCTGTTTGTAATGGTTTGGGAAAAGAAAAGAGAAAAAAGAAAAGAGGGTTTTCATTATTCATGTGAAAAATGAACTCATTTGCTCACATGCTTAGCGCTGGGGTTAATTATATTATGAAAAAGCATAGTTGGTAAGGAACTGGCTTATTGCAATAGGAATGCCCTGAAATTTAAGCTGCCTGATTTGTCAGCTTGCTCAGACTGTACTGTTCAAACACTCAGCCTGTTTGTAGGTTAAGCAGCAACTCCTGGGCTTGGAGCTTTGGTCCTGCCCTGGGGACTGTGGGCAGGAGAGAGGTTTGACATTTTCTCTTCTCAGGGTTCCCCCGTGGCAGCACTGACACTCAGCACCTGCAGTCCTGGCCACCTGCTGCATCAGGGACTGTACCCATGGCATCAGGGACTGGTTTGGGCCAGGGGAGAGCTGCCCTGGTGTGGACTGAAGTACCAGAATTGGCTGTGGAGTGCTTCAGGTGTCCCTTTCCCACAGCGTTGCGGTGGACACAAGGGCACTCCTGGATTTGAGACGTTTATTCCACAAGTGTCGACAACAGTTCGCTCGCTCAGATTGATGAGTTCTTCTTGAGGACACGATAGAGACGGAGACAAAGCTGGAATAAACATTTACTTTATTCTACACTTACAACAGGAGTTTCCTTTGTTGTCTTTTCTGCAGCGAGAAGCTGTGGGTTTGTGATTTGTGTCCTTTCCCTGGGTGTTGGGAAGCTGATTTCCAGATAAGCCGTTCTTGCAGCGCTCGGTTCCCTGTTCCTGCGTCCCGCTGGCTCCAGCTCATCCTCTCACACTCCTGCTGTCATCAGCTCGGATTGCTGCTGTACACAGATTTTTGAGCAATATTATAGCAGAGCTTCTAAACACCCCATGTTGCACGTGGTGTGCCACCACTAAATTGGTACAGTCTGACCCATCCTTGCAGGTTTTACCTGGAACAAGCATTTATTTCTGTTTGAAATTGTTCGTTCACCTTTCATCCTGGGGAGCCTCAAAGGCATCACCGACGTGCACATCTATCTTTGTCTCTGGTTTTGTTATTGCTGTGTTGGATCATTGCAGGGCTCTTCATAAGACCTGACATCATAAATCCCTTAAAAGTACTGGTTGAGCAGAATACACAAAGTGCTACCTTTGCTTCCTTGCTGTTCCTTTTTGATGCCATTGCTGTCGTCTCTGAGCTTGTGTTTGGTCCTGAAGATGCTGGCACTGGCTATCCCATGGGTATCTTCAGGTTATTTACACTTCTATGTGACACTGGCTGTCACTCTCCAGCTGTCTCGGCCTGAGAACCTCCATAAATGTGCATAGCCTTGATTTTTTTTTGGTCTCACGGAGATCTGTAAAACTTAATGACTCTAAATGCTAAGCTTTTAGAAATGACCCAGCTCGTTGGGTTTTTTTCTATATCCGTTTTCAGTTCAGTTCTGCTGACCTGATTTATAGGTGCTTACAGGAAGCTGGAGAAAAGGCAGAAGTTCATGTAAATTTTCTGGAGATCCCAGAAGCAAGAGAGGGGAGTTGGGGATAATAGAAAACACTAGCAAAGAGCCAGCCTTAATTCATGAGCAAGTGTTTTACTGACTTCTTCCCCCAGGAAAGCAGAAGGCAGCAGGGTGCAAGGATGTCTGGAGTTCAGGGTGCATTTTGTGAACTCTCCTGTGAGCACCGGGACTTGGCTTGGCTGGAGTCATCCCTGAGGTTTGTGCTTGGGGTTGAGCACTCACAACACCAACCCAGTTGCTAGGAGTCCTGAAGCCTCCCTGATAGTCACTGCCTCGGAAAAGATGTTTGAAGAATGTTTACCTGCCTGCAAAAATACGAAGGGCTTATGTTGTGAAATCAGACTTGGAAAGTTCAAAGCCTTTCCGTGTTCGAGTGTGCATAACCAGCACTTGTCGGTGCTGGGAGTCAGATACGCTGCGAAGAGACTGCATTTTTAGGGCAAAAGCACTTGTAGACAAAAGCAAGGGCTTTTAAGGATGTCACTGCAGAGCCCTGAATTCTTTCTAAAAGGGTTCCATTTTGTGGCGTGAAAAGTCAAAGCAGAAAGAAACCCGTCTCGGCAGGGCTCTGATGCGGAGAAGCTGCCGTACAGCCAGCCAGGCTTTCTTTTATGTTTTGCTCATAACCATCATAGCAGGGAAAGGCAAACACTTGTCTAATTTGATAAAATATCTTTAATTGCAGCAGCAGTGCTCGAGGTTTGGGCTGGCTGCATCAGCTCTGTTTGTAATCACAGCTCCAGCCGCACTCCACAATCAGCGCCAATTGCTGCCAATTAGCATCCGCTAGGCTGGTGTTGCTTTATTCAGATGTTCTGGGGTGTTTGGTTGCATTATTCATACCTTGTCTGGGAAAACACAGTTTAAAAAGGAGTGCCATTACAGGGTTTCATTGTACTGTGATAGACCTTCTCTTCTCTCCGCCTCTCGGGTTAGTTGTTCTAGTTAGTGAACAGAGGAAAACTTCGGGCGTGATTTAGGTCCTGCGTTTCACTTCCAGGAAAATACTCGTTCCTGCTTGATAGAGAATTTTAAAGAGACATCAAAAGTAATCAAAGCTGGTGTTTTTTCACGTAACAGTTTGATTCTGGAAGTTGTTGTTGCAAAATGTCATCGATGTGCAGGGCATTAGGAATAAAAAGAAAAGGAGGAATTGTAAGAAGTGAGCAGACGTGTATAGGGTTATGGAGGAGTGCCATAACCAGGGACAGAGATTTTAAAAGGACTTTTAAATGCCAGAACTGAGCCTGGTCTGTGGTGTAGGAGAGCTTGGGTGGAAGGGGCCATCTCTGTACCTGCAGCAGGCACTGAGTGTTCTCTGTAGTGGCGCAAGATGAGCTCCAGGTCCAGCCTAAGACAGCAGTGTGTGCCAGCATCGTGGGCTTTAAGAGCTTGTGGTTTCACTTATTTAAACTTTGATCCTGTATTTTCCCCCTATAGGATTTTATTCTGACTTCAAAGGAGTTGTTCTTAATGCGAATGATTGATGAATGTGTTTGTTTTTTTTTTTTTCTTCAGATGATGATTTTGATAAGGAGAAATGAATACCAGCTAAGTATGTTTAACAAGGAGCTTTGTTTGCTTTTGGTTTTGCATCTAAGTTGAATTAAATGAAATTTTTTGGTGCCACAGTAAGGAAAGAAAGCAAACCGTGGCAGAGCCCCACATCCCTGGGTAACAGGGGCCACGCACACGCTCGTTACGTGACGGATGTTCTCTGCACGTGGAAATGTGACACGGGGATGAAGAGGAATGAGTGCAGCAGTAATTTCTTTAATTAAAAAAAAAAAATTTGGAAAAAGGAGGTGCTAACTTGTGGAAGCACAAGGACCACAGCTGCCAGCGGAGAGACAGTGGCAGTGATGGGTGTTTGCTGGGAGGTGACGCTCCAGGAGCCTGTGCCAAGCTCTCCGATAAGTTTGCTCCACTAATCAGGCGCTTGTTAATAATGACTCAGATTTACGATCCTTCATAACAGCCCAAGAAGAAATATTCATCCTGGTATTGACTTTGTGGGGGAAGAAAACCTAATAAAGCACTGAGAGTGCTTAATCAATACCCGGGCAGGGCTGCGCTGACTATCAGAACGAGCAGCTTTGTTTGCTATTCAGGAGGATAATTTATGGTTAGTGCTGGAAGTGATGTATGTAATTTATGTTTTAGAGACAATTACTGCTCAAAGACAACTGCTGCAAAGCTTTTTGCAGGAAACCAAGAAAAAGACAAACGCAGCCTTTGGGGTGTGAGTGTTGTGCCTGGCAGCCTGTCCAGCGGGTTTGATCATTGCATTATATTTATGTGTAGTGTTGATATGATGTATGTGCATGTGTGCTTGTGTGAGCTATGTCACATTGTAGCCTTTAAAGTTCAAATCAACTTTCTTAGGTTTCAGGACTTTTTTTGTGCGTATGGTTGTGGTTGCAGACCGTCCAAGCTGTAATTTAAAAAAAAACAACCCAGTGTGTAGAACTTCAGGAGGTACTTTTCTTTTGGATCTTCAGCATTTTTAAAAAATTGAATCAAATTATTTAGATCAATAGATGAGAAATTGTCAAATGTGCATTGTGATTTGCAGACACTTGCCTATAATCTCTCCTTGTAAAAGCAAATTGTAAAATAGTTGCAGTTCTACACCTTCGTGTGCCAGGCACTCAGATTTATTAAAGTACACATGTAGGAGCATTTCAGGTGCACATGATAAACTATATTTGGACTTCGATCCTAACCATTACGAGGGTTTGGTTTGGGTTTTTTTAACCCAACAGCATTTATGTTTTCTGATTAGGAATTTACGTCTCTGCATTGCTATAAAAGTCAATATAAGCTGCCAGCGCCTGTTAGAGAGAGGAATCAAACCGCTTTCCTAAAGATATTTAACATTTAGATTCCTGAAATCAGCCCATCTTCATCATGGGCTTCAGGAGAAGGTCCCAAGTGTTATTAATGAAATGGTGTCTTCCCTCTAAATAAAAGTGTTGTGGTTCCTGTGACCCCTGATCGACGCAGGGTGTGTTACCCTAACGCTTTTAAACTAATCAAAATCACCTCCTCGCTCCGTGCTGGTGGGCTTTGTTCGGGCAGGATTGCAGTAACAATGGGGATGATTTTACAGATTTTATTCCACTCGGGTGATTTATTACAAGTCCGGGGAGCTGTGACACGCGCTGGAGTCAGCGGCTCACGGGTCAGAGCGTGGGTTAGCCCCAAAGCCGGGCACCCACATGGCAACTTTGCATGTGGCTGCCTTAAGTAGATGAAGTTGTTGCTCACATACAGCTGATAAACACAGAAACCTTTGGAAAATGGGTTTGAAATACTGGGTGGCATTGGGGCAGAAGTCTCCTCTCCACTGAGGTGTTGGTGAGGGCTGCAGGGTCTCCACCTGGAGCTCAGTTCAGCACCTTTAAAATCCAGTGGGGGATTAGGTTACGGGATTCCTTTTGTTATCTTAAAAATTCGTCTTTATATTAATGAATATTGCATAAACTTGTTGTATGGGGAAAATAAAAATAACTTTACCTGCAGGCAGTGAGTTAACTGCTGTGTTGCACTGATCTAAACATACAAACTGTTGCCAAAATTAGGTGGTGTTTCACTTCGTGGTTTTCCTGCTGCAGAGCTGAGCCCCTGCTCGGTGCAGGAGTTTCTGTGTCCCCTGGTCTGGCCAGTGCTGTGCTCAGGGCAGGCTTAATCCCTCGCTGGATTTTAAAGGTGCTGAACTGAGCTCCAGGTGGAGACCCTGCAGAGCTGCAGCCCTCACCAACACCTCAGCGGAGAGGAGACTTCTGCCCCAATGCCAGTATATATTTCTGCTTTTCACACTGATTTTTCTTCATCTGCTTTCTACATTTGAGAGCTGGTGATAGAGGAGGTCACTGCTGTTAGATTTCAAGCTGGAATCACCAGTGAAAACCACTTTGTCCAATGTCTGCTTTTCTAGAAAGCTTTCATTTATTTGTAGGAAATCTGAAATCACCGAGATTTTCATAAAAACGCTGTGAAGGGTTGTTTTTCCCCAGAGCTGAGGATGCGGGATGTTTTCAGACCGGGAGTAGCATTAAACAGAAACAGAGAAGTGAAGGCATTGGAGTTGTCCTTCTCCATTTAGCATGTAGCTCCTAGGCAGGGTTAATTAGGCAAAGGCGATCTGCTTCATAAAAAAAGGCATGTTCCCTTCCATATCAAATATTTAATAAGATTTTTGGAGAAAAGACACCTTTTTACATAGTTCTGTTCTATAGTACCACGTGTGCAGGGAGTGTGGAACACGGGCACATGTCAACAATCCATATTTTTACATGCTACTGAATTTAAAATCTATTGTGGATTTTTTTTCCCCCCACGTAAATGCTAGACAGATCATATATAAAGTTAATATCAAGTTAATCTAGATGAAAGGTGTTTTCAATTATTTTTCCCATGGCAAGATTGAGGGCTCACATCCAGTATGTCCCATGGATAATGTTTTTGTGTTGCAACATTGGCTCTATAAATAAACGTGAAACATTGCAGTAGCAAACATCACTTTTTTTTTTTTTTTGAAGTGCCTACAGCATGTCATTACAGATGGATTGATAGGCTTGATAACACTGAACTTTTGTCAGACCTAACGTGGCAGACTTGTTACGTGTCAGAAATTTTCTGACATTTTTCTCACTGTTCAAAAGGCAAAATATATTTGCAACCTTGAGTGACATTGAGTATGGAAAGCAGACAGAAATTTATCATTTGACAGAATTGTTTTTGTTGGGTTTATTTTACTTCTTTCGTTTTTTTTTTCTTTCTCTCTTTTCTTAGTGGCAAAGCTGTAATCGGATTTTTAAATCCTGACTTCTCTGTTTTAGGAATATGGAACAGCTGATGGTGGCTTGTAAAAGCTCTATGACCCGGCCTTTTACAAATGTAAAACACATTCTTTATTACTTCACATTCAGATCATTTATTTTTGTGCTTCTTTGGACTGAGGCAACATCTGACCTTTATTATGGAGTTGCAGAAAACAACTTGGCAGGGAGCAGGCAGTGGAGAAGGTCTTGAGCAGGAGACAGGACAATGAAGGATGCAGATGTTTAGAGAGCAAATTTTCATAGCATTTAGGCTAAAGCTGGTGAGATTTATACCTAGTCAGTGTATTCCTTCAAATGTGATTGCTCTCTAATAAAGCATTGTCAAAAAAGCTTGTTTTGGTGCCTTAACTCAGAAATGAAATCATAATTTATTTTATGATGATTAGCTTTAAATAAGGTGTTTGTTGGGGATGGAAAGTCAGGTTTTGCAAGTGTAATAGAAGAAGTGGTGGGTTTCTGGTGTAAAAAGCAGCAAAGAAATGCGTGAAAACATTTCATCAAAAGACAAAAATGAGTATTAAGGCAGAGGCAAGGAAATGCTGGACAGAGCATTATGAAGGTAGAGTTAGAAGAAGGAGAGAGTGAGGTTCTCAGTCACGCAGCACTGATACTTTCATAGCTGGACCACGGCATTTTGTGCTGAACAAGGAAGGAAAAGATTTCTAATTGCCAACAGTAACACTCTGCAATCAAAGGAGAAACTTCCTATGTATTAACATGCAACGGCACCGTATACTTCCGAATGGATTATCCCCTGGTGAAATCAAGAGGATAATGATTAGCTCCTCAGCTGGAAAGGTTTTGTTCCAATATTTTAGTTCAAAATATAGACACCGGCGTTAATAAATTGGGCTGTACATCCCAGACCACCTCACCCAGTCAATATTTTACGCCAGGGGGTCACGTAGCATTGTGGGTGCTGAAGAATAAAGTAGTTGTGCTGAAGAGGTTCTTTCTTTTGTTTAAAAAAAAAATTAAATAAAAAGAGCAAGGAGATTTTATTAGTTTTCAATCCTGTCGGTATAAACAGAAGTCGAAGCTGCGGAGCCGGGTCACTCTGTGGCTCATTACTGTTTATTCCCACGAGGCACATCGAGATGTCTGCGAGCTTTGGGGTGTGTGGGGAGCGGATCCCTTGGAAGGGGCCCGTTTGTCGCTCTCCGCGCGGTGCCGCGCGCTCGCGTGCCTCCTCCTCCCAGCGCTCGGAGGAACGCATCCAAAATCTGTCGCCTGTCATATGTTCTCCCCGTCTCAGCCGAGGAGAAGCGAGCAGACGCACGTTCTTATTTTGGTACAGTTTTGTTTTTGGAGAGGAGGGAGGGAGGGAGGGAGGGGGGGGAGTGTTTTTCTCGGGGAAAAGTTTCTGTTTAAATTGCGTTCCCGTGAAATCAAAAGGAGCTTTGTTGGCTTCGCACGAGTTGGGATTTGGTTTGTTGTGTAGCTCGGAGATAACTGAATTTTATTTTATTTTTTTATAGCCTGCCAGTGTTCTCCAGTATCACTGAGGACAAAGAAATGATGGTTTTGTCGGTCATTGCGTTGAATCTAAAGCTGTAGAGAAACCAGGTAGTTTCAGTGGGTTTGTGCCTCTTCAGCTACACTTTAGTAAAAGTTGGTGTTTCATGATACACTTTTCTTTTAGCTTTTTAATAGTCTGAAACCTCCTCAAAAATTTCTTTTAACCTGTGGCTTTTAGCCAGGATCAGAAATGAACCAGTCAAGTGAAGCTCGAGCTCATCAAAGAACTAACAAACCTTGGTAAATCTTAGTCCTTAATATTGAAGGGTTGCAGTTGAAAGGCTCTCACTTCCCTTGCATGAGTGTGAATTTTTTTTATTTTATTTTTTCTGTACAAACTAATTAAATGGGTTTTTTAAAAGCCTCATTTCCCTCTTGGGAACAAGGAGTGCCACTAGTACAGAGTAACTGCCTGTGGTTTTTACAGCCATGATGATGTTTATCTTCTGCTGCTTAATCCCCCTCCTCCTGGCTTTCCTGCTGTCTCACCTGGAAGCAATGTGAGATCCCTCCCAGTGCCAAAGGCCTGTCAGATCTGTCACCTGCACCCTCAGCCTGGGCTGTGAGGAGGTGCTGTGTCTTCTCAGCCCTGGCTCTGCCACCTAGCCAGATCAAGACATTTGCCCAGAAATCGAAGCCAACCCTCCCCGATCCCATTATTCTCACACAGGTCCGTCCCCGCTTGCTCTGGCACTGCTGGATTGGGTGTCTGTGGGACATGAACCCTTCAGAGGGCAAAGTGAGTGAGAAGGCATTTCCCAAGTTCCACTGTGCGTGGAATCAGTGCAGCAAATACCTGCTGGGTTTGTTACATTTGCCGTCCCGTTTGAACAAATTTTCTCTTTTGGAAATCACTTCCATACCGTCTGTTGTCTCTGCTCCTGCTCAGCAGAGCAGTACTGCTGGCCTGATGGTTTCTTTCATATTTCTTTGAAATTTCTTATGTAGGGTATTTTAAGTAGCTATAGAAATGAACGTCTTTGCTATTGATTTTTCTCTGCCACTGGCTGCCTATTTACTTATTTATTTTTTTCATTTAGTTCTTTAATGTTCTTCATTTGTAATGTGTAAAGTTCTGGTTTGCATGCAGGAAAACACCAGCTTACAAGGTGAATAAGTCGGGTGTGTAGATACCAGCATCTGACAGAAAGCAGGACCATAACTGATTTAAAACACTACCACCTTTCAGAGATTTTTCATCTCTGCCACTGCTTCTGGAAGCAACTTTACACCCAAGTGAGGCTGCTGGCATGACTGTACAGAGGTTGTTCCTGATGTCGCTGCCCAGAGGTGGAAGTTGGCGAGCTGGGTAGAGCCTGCAGCCAGAGCCAGGTGGGCTCTGCACTCACCTTGTGCAGAAAGGGAGGAGGAAAATCCCACCCTTGCAGCTCTTAGAATCACAGAATCATTTAGGCTGAAAAGACCTTTAAGACCATTGAGTCCAACCATTAACCCAGCACTGCCAAGCCCATGACTAAACCATGTCCCCAAGCGCCACAACCACTGATGGTGGGGCTCGAGGATCTTAGAGGTGTTTTCCACCTGCAGTGATTCTATGATATTTGTCTTTTAAATCCCTCTAGGGATGGTGACTCCACCACTTCCCTGGGCACGCTGTTCCAGTGCTTGGCAATCCTTTCAGTGAAGAAATGTTTTGTGATACCCAATCTAAACCTCCCCTGGCACAACTTGGTTGGATGGAGGGGCTCAGCAGCACAGCTGCGAGTCGCTGCTGCTGGGGTTGTTTCAAGGTCTTGAGCTGTTCATCTGAAAAGCTTTCTCATTTTTTCACATCAGTCAGACAGGATTGTCCTCAGATGTTCAGGCAGTGTGGTCAGTGCCCGCCCTTCACCGGCTGCTTGTGCTTTCTTCTGGCAGATGTCAACGAGTGCACCACGGAGAACGGGGGCTGCCACGACCGCTGCTGCAACACCATCGGCAGCTACCACTGCAAGTGTCCAGCTGGCCAGAAGCTGGGAGAAGATGGAAAATCCTGTGGAGGTAATGCTTTGTGCCTTGTCTCGCTGCTATTAAGGAATCAGCAGACTTAGGAAGGAGAAGGAAACGCTGGCTTTTATGTGGAGCCGGCTGATGAGCGTGTGCTCAGAGTTGTCGAGCGCGCGGATCTTCTCATGTCTGGATTATGAAGATGTAACTGTAAGAACACTTCAAAGGGTTGGGGTTTTGTTTTATTTTGTTGAAAAAAAAGGTTATCGCTTAACCTGGATTGGCTGTGCCATGTTCTGATTATGGGATTTCCATCATCAATTTAAAAACTTGAAGAAAGCGTAGACGCTTGATAATATTTCATCTGTCTCTAAAGCAAAATGGTTCTTATCAGAAGATACACATACATTTTCACATTTCAATCACAATTCCACAGCTAGAGATTAACTGAATAAAAAAGGATTTAAAACCACATGCTATGTAAACCCATTTGTCTTTTTCCTAAGGGAAATTTAAGTCTAGTTAGTGCATTATAGGGTAAAATTTCTTCTTATGCAAAAACTTAACGTTAGAACACATAATGAATTATGGTCAGACTTCCTAAAGGTGCACTGGTGAACAGAGTGGGTGTAAACAAGCCCAGATGATGTGTTGCCCTGCAGTCACTGTATTTTGTGCACCATCAGACGCTGCAGAAGGTGGAGGAGGTCAGGTGTGAGGTACCCAAGGTGTGCTGCATTGCAGACCAGAGCGGTTCCTTCTTCCTGAGCTCTCCTCTGGCACAGGTAACAGGGATGTGCTGCCACATGCTCTGCTGTGCTCTGCTGTGTGCCAGGATTGCACCTCCCCTGCAGTTCAGCGCTGCAGTAAATGCATCAGTGATGATATTTTTTTAATCTCAGGGCAGCTTTTCATGAACTGTATTATCATTTTCTCACAAGAAACCGTGTTCTCTGGCTTTTCCCATTGCCCAGTATCTCACACATTGCTTTCTTCCAAGATTTCATTTTGCCATTGTCCGACTCCTTTTTAAGGTTTGTACAAAGCCCTGTATTTCTTGCCTGTGGTCATGTGCTTTATCCTAACTTTGTAATTTATTTGGCTGCACTCCTTTTTTCACTAAAAGACTGTGGAATTATTTTCTATGGCAACCTATCAGTTCAGATCCACCTTGACAGTGTAAATAAGCTGTAGATGGTTATTTTATTTTGATTGAAGTATTTCATTATATGGTCCTCCGTGTTTTCACTTTGGCCTTTGGAGAGCTCAACCCAGGAATATCATGGATGATTCAGCTCCCTGCTACTTCAGCTTCTCTTACCTCTTTTGGGGACTGACTGGCAATGTGCCCGTGAGCCAGTGCACAGGCCTGTGTTTTGATGACTACTGAATGCTTTCAGTGCATAAAAGTTGTCCAAACTGCAAGGTTTTTGAAAGCAGGAGTCCTACTCATCATAAGCCTCAGCATGGTAGAGTGATTTTTCCATTAGAATGGTTTTGTGTTAATAGGTTAGTCAAGTTAGCGTTCCTTCTGCACAATTTTATGCTTAAAATACGCTTTAAATTCTAGCACTTGGACAGTCTTTAAAAACTCAAACAGAGCTTAAGGTATTTGATTTTTGTACTAAATTTTATCTGACCAGGAATTGCAGGGGAGTATTGCTGGTTTGAAGCCATTTTTTGAAATCTTCAGACAAAAATGGAAAAAACACAACGAACTGGAAACACTCAAGCCATAGAACAAAGCGAACGTGGCGGTGCCACTAAATTCACCTGAACTTTTGCAGAGGTGACAGTGACAGCGAGCATTTGGCTGTACTGACTGCAAGGAGGCAAATTTCAGCCAACTTTTGGCCATCGGGTATTGCACTGTGAGTAACTCAGTGGTTGGTAACTACGTGAGGGAAGAGTGAGCTCCCAAACAAAACTGGGTGTGCTGCTGGGAGGTCTTCCAGGACGTGACGCTGACCTGGGGTTTTGTTAATGCCTCCTCTGCATTGCTCAGAGGAGTCACTGTGCAGATGGGAGTAAAACAGCTCCTCATTCGGGTTAACCAGTGGTTTTGGAGGAATAAAGCTTATTGTTGTTCTGGGTTGTTCCATTCTTTCTGTCTTTATGGCGTCGTTGTGCTTTATGTTACCCCTTAGCCTAAACTCGGGCGTTAAATAGATGTGCACTATTGTTCTGCTCCCATTATTTGTCTCATGGTTGGTTTTATTTCACCGGTGCCTGCAATGATCGATCGGTGTACGGGGTTTTTTTTATAAGCCGAGGTACAAATAAGGTGTATTGTTAGAAAAGCAGCATGGAAGTAGCACAGGTTTTATTCAGCGAGTCGTTATTACTGGAAAGATTGATCGTGTTTTTCAGAAACAAAACAGAGCATCCTTCTGACAAAAGGGAAGGATGTCAGGAAGTAGCTGTTGGGTTTTTTAAAATATTTCTTTTAGCCATTTGTAGCTGTTTAATGCTAAGGAAGGGAGAGCGGATAAAAATGCGCTAACCAACGCCGTGCTGAAGCGCGCTGCTGTCTTGATCAATCCTTGCTGGGGGTTTGTGAACAACTTTTTTGGAGACCCAAAGGCCTAATTTCACAGCTTGAATGAGCTGACAATGCTCACCATCTCCACCTTCTAGGGTGTCAGAGGTGCATGCAAGACACGAGGCTCCATGAATATGCACGAGACAACAGCATAAAATAGGTGAGATAATCTTAAAATAGTTGTTGCTATCAGCTTTGATTAAACCTTCCCCTTCTTGAGCGGTTCTGTGGCTGGTTGGACCCGCACGGGGAAGGGGATCAAGCAGCACAGCCTGGGACACCCAGTGCTGTGGGGTCTATCCTACTTCCAAGGGCTGTAGGGATCTTTCCTGGCTATTTGGGGGTTCTTATGGCAGGATATGTCATTCAGAGTTACGTAGTTTGTAAAGTCTCACTGCACTTTGGTGAGGGATACTCGTATCAAGAGGCAAGATGTGGTGGGGCGAAGGCATGTTCATCTCCATAGAAATGCCAGCCAGAGCAGTGACCTGATTAGCCTTTCAAAACTAATTATCTCCATGTTGTACTGCAGCTTTCACTCTCCAGCCTCCATGCTCAGAACTTCAGTTTGCTTCTGTGACAGAGAAATACTTTCTGGCAGCTCCTCGCGTAGGCATTACAGATTGTGACAGAAAGCTCCTGCTTCCCTCCTGCTCCTCGTGTGCCTGATGGAAATGAACGATGAGACGGGCTTTGGCTTTTAAATCACTGCACAAATAATGTGACAAATTAATATTTGACATTTACTAGTGTAGGACTGTCAGGCTGATGCTGTGCCCTGTGCCTCCCGTGGTGTTCCTGGGGCAGCCTGGGTGGGGGCCATGGGTGGGTTTGCTCAGAAAGGTGTGACCTGGTCTGAGGAAGGGAGAGGAGATGGGTGTGTGTCCAATACCTCCTTGTTTGTGAAGCAGAGGTGCCACTGACAGCCTGTGTCAGCGAGATAGGCTGTGAAATGCAGAGATATCCTCATTTCATATTTTATTCTAATGTGGAACAGTTCTGCTCAAGCGTCGCAAAATGCAGAAATGGCGTTTTCTGAACGTAAATACCATTTTAAATGGTATTTTAAATGGTAATTTTAAAGCTCAGTTGTTGGCACGAGTCCACATCTGTAAGGGATGCCGAGGCTACAGCTACAAAAGCGTGTTTTCACACATGAATAAGCTGCAGAAGTCGAGTAGAAAAAGGTCGTGACCTTATGTTAACCTTCTTTGGTAAACTGTCATTTCTTATTTATATTATTGTGCTCTCATCTGTCAAGGCAACTGAAGGAACTTAGAGACAAGTGAAGTCCTGCGATTAACTGTTGATGAAAAAAGCCCCTATTTTGTTGATTAGAGTGATATTGCAATCACTGTAACCCCATCCCCGGGGCTTTCGGTCAAACCTCGGAGCTCTGGCAGATTTCCTGACCTTTGCCAGGGGGACTTTGGGAGCAGCTGCCTCCAGAGCCGGAGTGTGACTGTGCAGGGCCACCACTGGTTACCCCAGTAATGGAAGAGTCACCGGTGTCACTGCTGGAGCCTGATCCCAGGGCGGGTGGGAGCTCTCCAGACACCGTTTGTTGCCTTGGAAGAGTTAATAGTGGGCTAAAAGGAATACTGAGGGACATGTCTGAGAGCAAGAAAGTGTTTGTTAATATGGTGACAGCGTTTATTAAGCTAACAAGGTCTGAGATATAACTTACTCTTGTCAAATTCTGGTTTTGTTGAAGAGAACAAACGTTAATTCTGCATTTGGGCTGTTTTCCCTGCCCAGCAAATCAACGTACAGGTGTCTGCCATGTCCTGTGATAAAACCTGAAGGACATAATACCGTGCACTTTGAGGGAAATACCAAGGCATTTTTAATTATATTTATTTAATTTTTATTGGAACAGGAGAAATGAGTCTCCTGGAAGGAAGGACTCGGGATGCTTTGGCATTGTCTTAACTCTGAAAGTTGCATTTGATTCAACACCCATCATTGGCAGGCCATGACACCGAGGTACTTATTTCCAGGAACACTTCAACAGAAGGAGAACAAGGAGAATATATTTTACAGAATGAAGAAACTACCAGTTCTTATTCCAGGTGCAACAAGGACCACACCAACTGAACTCAAGTCTTACAGCACTCAAGTGAAGGCACCCCTAGATGAGGTGAAGCCACCCAAGCCCTCTTCATCTTTCTCTATTTCAAGACCTTGTCTTGAGACAAAGAAATAAATCCAGTTGCAGGAATTGTCTCACAATTACCTAATTATTTGTAACCGAATTACTCTGCCCACCTCATGTCTGCCTCGTAGAGCGAGGGGAGCAGACAACTCCACCTCATCACCTTAGCAGACCCTGGGTGAACCATCGTGGTAACTGAGGTGTTTCAGGGTATTGGAATCTTACAGCGATTCTAAAAAGAAGAGAAAAAGAATAGAGATGAAAAAGAGAGGACTTGTGAGAGGAGAGAAGGTAAAGCCTTCTAATTTCTGATTTTTCCAACCCTATTGTTGGTTGTTCTCAGGTGTCCTGGGACTGCAGCTTGGGTTTTTAGAGCTAAGTCAGGTAATTTCAAGCATTTAAGTTTCTAAGTATAAAAAACCTGCAGTAATCTGCCAGGGGGTGAAGAACAAACATTTTCTTCTCCGTTAGTTTTTACATCCAGAATACTGGTAAATGTCTGATATTTAATGTGAATTCAACAAGAAGCAATACCTGTTTTTGCATTTAAATATTATTTATGATTGCTCCTACCTGTCAAATCAGTATTTTTAGTCATGAGTAAAAAGCATAATAACTGCTTTGATTTCAGATCCCAGTTGGTAATAAAAAAATAAAGAAGGGTTCCCCTACTTCTCTTCTAGAGGGAACTGTATTAACTGAGATTAAGGATTAATTGTGCATTATAAACACTATTTGGCATTGTGCACTCAGACTTCTGTGGGTTTTTTTTTGGATTTAGGCAGCAGAACTGTGTGATTTTTGTGCACGGCTGCGGAGAAGCTCCGGGCAGAAACTGCTGGAGACGTTCGTAGCTACATTTGCAAACTTGATGGGGAATCTAATTTTATTTCTACGCCCAAGCCATTCTTTTGGAATTCTCAATTTCAGGCGTTTCTGTCTGGCCCTTGAGCAGAAATGATGGCTGGAGGTTGTTCCTCTGACCTCCCTCGTGCTCTCCCGTGCCGTGTTGGATCCGGCTGGGATCAATAGCTGCGTGGAGCTCTCCTAGGCAAATTGTGTCATCTGTCTGCATTTGTCTATTCCTGGTAGTTCTACAGCAAAAACAGTGCTCCAAATAAGTAGCAAAAATGACAACAGATTCCTAGTGAGGGTAACACCGGCTGCAGCTTATTGGACTTTTTAAATGAATTACCTGAGTGCTGATTCCTGGCAAGCCCGAGCAGGCAGGAACCTGAGCTGAGCTTCGGGGGCTCATTCCAAGCTGGCAGTGGCTGTCAGCACCGCAATGCCTTGGCTTGGTCTGGGCAGTCCCCTTGCTTTTTGTGAGCCCTGCCCAGCATAAACCACTCAGCTACAGGCTGGGGGCACACAAACCCTTTCAGTCTTATTAAAATATATCAAATACTAAACTCAGCAAATCCCAGCATTTTGTGTCTGTTTCTCTCCAGTCAGGGAAGGGACACATTGCTCGGGCCAGAACAGACACTTTGTACCTACCTGGTTCAGAGCATTTCTGTGTCGGTCGGGGCCGAGAAGAGCATCTGATGCTCTGATAATTGATTTATTGTTGAATTTTAATTGCCCTTGTTTAGTTTCTTCCTGATTCCTGCCTGACTGCTGCTGCAGTCTCCCCACTCCTCCCTCACACACCGAACAAAGGCGGCTGTGAGCTGAACCACCCAATTTCTCACATCTGCCATCCCTCGGGGTAGACAGGCTCACAGTTATGACAGCTCCCTCCAAAGTGAATATTGCCATTGAAGGCTGAGCTCGTTTATCCTGGATACATGTTTGCATCGATCCGAGCTGAGAACAGGCTGAGTCAGTTTTCAGTCACTTTTTAAGGAGAAGTTTTATGCACACCAGTTGGGTCAAGGGTATTATTGTCCTAATCCAAGGCTCCAAAGCAACAGCTGAATGAGTCCTAGCTGTTTATTTGCAGCCCTTGACTCTTGGGGAAGACTGAGACCACTTATATTTCAAGGATTCAACAATTATTTCCAGATAATCTTGATAAATCTCTTTTTTTCCAAGGAGCTTGGTTTTTTTGCGCCTCGATTTTTCCCTTAGAATGCTTAATTCATCTGCAGCGTTTTAATAACAGCCTTTTGCATAAACAAACCACGGAACTGGCAGTTTAATTTCCAGGTTATGTCAGGATTACACAGGGTTAGGTGTAGTGCAGCTTGTCACCGTGTCGTACGTTTCCCGCAGCTCAACTTCTGCCTTTTAAAAAGCGCAGCGTTGCTCATACCCCACGGAAAGCTGGCACCTTTTCTCTTTGCGTTTCAGTTATCAGATGAATTATTGATCGCTGATCTGAAGGGGAGAGCTTGTTTCTGGGTGTCACAGGTAGCGGCAGACGCGGACTCCCATCCCCACGGCATCTGCCGGCGCCGTCCATATGGCGCTCGCAGCTCCCCGTGCGTCACAGCTGATTATAGACTCGGCACATGGATTGCTTCCCAAGGCTTCCAGCTACCTTGTCTTCCTCCAGCTCCACCAGCTGGAGGGAAATACGGAGCAGGAACCGTAACTTGCCATTATCCTTGGGGAGGAGTGTCCGTGGGACGTGCGGGCTTCCTCCGTGAGCGGCTCCAGGTCTTGCGGTTGTGAGTTGGTGCACGAAGTTGGGCACGGGCGAAATAAACTGGTCTGGGAAGTTTTCTTTGTCCAAAGCACTCGATGCAGAAAGCTGTATTGATCAGGTTTTGATAGTGGAAACATTTAAAGTTCAGAAATACTGTGGTATTTGTCGCATTGCTCAGGGACTTAATGCTTTTAATTAGCGCAGGAGCTGTGAGCAGTTAGATGAAAAGCATTATAGAACTATATGAAAAGACTATTACTGTCCAGATGAAAGATAATATTTGGAAATAATGTGACAAAAAGTGACAGACTGCAGTACAAATATGTTTTGAGATATTTCTAGGGCTCTGATTAGTTTATATTAGCTGGTTTTTTGCATTTATGACTACCTCTGAAAGGCGGGTTATGGAGAATGTTAACATTCCAGTGGGCTGATTGGCAATAATTAGTTTATTTTAAAGGAAAGGAAAGAAGCACGGTATTGTTGGAGCTGACTAATGTGAATTAAAAGCCAGGTAATCTTTTCTGCAATTACAGAGATACAATGATTGCTGTTGTCAGAGAAGAAAATCCACTCGTACTTTTAAGAATCATTGTGTAGGAAGAGCTTTGCAAGCCTGAAATTGAAGCTCTGGTCATGGTCTCCAAGATTACACATAGTAGTAATTTTATGCAGAAGCAAGACTTTTGAATACTTAAATTATAGCTTGTTTGTAGCAAGGTATTTACCAGCAAATACAGGCATCTTATAAACAGCACATGAGTCATCTCGGTGTTCATTTCGAGCACATCGAAAATGCAAATTGCGGCTGAATTATTCTTGTGTGGAGAGGCGAGGCTTAGAAAAACCTTACATTCGTACTTTAAATGGAAATTATGAGAGGAAAAATGTGCACATTTGCCTTTCAGAGGAGGTTATTGTGCAGGGTGACTACAGCTTTTTCTATAGCTTTGCCTACAGGCTCCGTAAACAAGGACTGACGGCAGATAGGGAGACGGGAAGGAGCACAGCTCCTGAGTGGTGTTTATGTTCCTCTTTGGGAGCATTTAATACTGTTCTTCACCAGGACAGCTAATAGAACTCCTTTTTTTTTTAGTATTATTTTTAATTTTTTTTTTATTATTGAGATGCCTGTGGATTTTATGAACCATCTGATACAACCTTAAAAAGCTTTAAAACAATTTGTGATAAAATCTAAGGCAAACAGAAATCCGTCAGCTTCTCTGTTCAAAGCCTTGGCCCAAAGGAAGCGATCCAGACATGACTGTCAGCGAGATAGCAACTGCTGGGAGAGCTACCCTGCGTTATTAAAAGATCAGTAGTTTGATCAACATCATATTGGATTACTCAAACTTCAATTACAGGAGTACCTGAGGGCTTTGGCTGGGATATATTAGAAGACCAACTTGAAGTAAACCTGCTGTTGTTGCACGCCAGCTCTGTGAAAGGCCCACCTGAGAACCTTGTTAACAGTTCCTGTCCCAAAAGGGATTCAGTGTCAGCCACGGAGTTCAAAAACAACGAATAAAAAGGGAGCAATCAACTGATTAATTTGATGTGAATTTTAATCTCAGGAAGAGGAAGAAAAAAGGAAGTAAAATAAATTCTTCCGTGCCTGGTGACGTTATTCCTACAAAGACTGGGTGAGAGAGCTGGGGTGGTTCAGCCTGGAGAAGAGAAGTGTCTGGGGGGACCTCAGAGCCCCTTCCAGTGCCTAAAGGGGCTCCAAGAGAGCTGGAGGGGACTTTGAGCAAAGGCGTGGAGCGATAAGAGAGAGGGAAATGGCTTCAAACTGACAGAGGGCAGGTTTAGATCAGATGCTGAGAAGAAATTCTTCCCTGTAAGGATTGTGAGGCACTTGCATAGGTTTCCCAGAGTATTTGTGGCTGCCCTATCCCTTGAAGAGTTCACGGTGTCAGGCTGGATGGGGCTTGGAGCAACCTGGGCTAGTGGAAGGTGTCCCTGCCCATGGCAGGGGGATTAGAACTGGTTGAACGTCAAGGTTCCTTCCCAGCGAAAATATTCTGTGATTCGTGATTAGGATCCAGCTCTGGAAATTGGCTTGGAGAGGTTTTGGGTGTGTTAATGTCACTTCTCTCTCTTTCTGGCAGAATCTCTGCAGAGTCACGCGTGATCTATGTCATGAGGGAAGCAGAGCAAGAAAACCTGTGTAAAATGCTGTCCTTTGCTCGCTGGCAGTTTATGGAGTAGATTGTCCTGGAGCTGGGGTGGCTCCAGCGGGGGATGGATGCTTGTGGGGGCACCCGAAGAGGCACCCCATGAACCCATGGCTGTAGAGCAATGCCAGGAGCCAGCTGTGACCGAGCAGGAGGAGGTTGTGCTGTGGGCTCAGGTGCGGAGTGGCAGAGGTGGAGCTTGGTGGCTGGATGGTGCCTGTGCCATCCTGTTCTCCTGGTCCGGCACAGCCTTGTCCCAAATCACATCCGTGTTTCCAGCCAGCACAGCACGTGTGCTGTAATCTGGGAACATCAGATTATGGAGGTGTTTGCATGATTATAACTTTCCTGTGCGTATTTTACCCGCTGTGTGTGGAAAGCACATTCCTCTGCATTCTGCTGCAGTGGAGACACGGAGCTCAGCAAGCGAGCATTAATATTGCTGCTAGCAAAATCCAGGTGTTCTCATCACATCAGGCATTTCTCTTTTTATTCCATAACTACTCTTGCAAACTGCCATATCCTGCCGAGAGAAGATGCTGATGGCCCAACATATAAACCTCCTTAATACAGCTCAGATCTGAGTCCACACAAAGAGTTTGGGCTGTATCATGCTGTCACTTATTAAGTGCATCTCCTTGTAGAGATCCCCTCCTCCTTTGCCACTCTCCCACCTCACAGCAGGGCCCAGCTGGGTTGTGCTGAGGAGCTGTATTTAAAAATTGATAGACCCATAACAAATATTCTCTCTGCTGTTCCGCCCCACATCAGAAAATCTTGCAGGAGCATTGCAGTAGCTGCTGATAGCGATGATCTCAAAGTCTTTCTCCTAAGCAGAAATCACATAAAATTTTGATTGTTGTCTTTAAAACGTTCCCTTCCGACTGCCCTGTTTACAGTCAGTACATTCACCTCTTTTCTACTGGAAACAGTGGCATTAATGAAGCTGGGTTTTTTTGGCATGTAAACGTTTCTTTTAGGAGCCTGAGTTACCTTTTTATCTGGTTTGTCGTTCTTCAGCTTGTACTTCCTTGTTGTTTCATGTGGTCATTCACTTATCCTGGCACAGTTCTCCACTGAGAGTTTGTGTCCATCTGTGTGGGTTTCTTATTGATGGGAGTTGGAGTCGTCAAGGGGGTGCAGTTGCCAAAATATCTATTAGTCTAACCCCTCTGTGGAGGCTGGTAACCCTATCACTCTTCCTTTTTGGCTTTTCCTTGCTGAGATGCTGTGTGCTACACCAAGATCCCAAAATGGATCATTCTTTGTTGTTTTAAATACTTAGAGTGGAGGAAAACATACAGAACTGCTTTGTGAGGAGACGGAAAAATGCATTTCTTCACGGCTGTGTGAAAACATCACAGTGTTGTCTGAGGTCTGTCCGTGAAATTATCATGTTCCTTGCTTTAATTCTATAGCCTGGTTTTCTTGCAAATTGTCTGGTTTCAATAATTGCTTAAAACGTGTGTGTGTGTGTGTATATATATATATGTCTCTGTGTGTGTATATTTAATGAAGAATTCCTTGAAACTCTAATTAGGGCTGCTTGACTCCAAAGCAGTTTACATATCACAGGCTTACACAGCTATCAAACAGATGCTTCTCCTTTTTTTTTCATTCAGCTGACATTTTCATTTTCTCTGCATATTTTGAGCACTGAGCAGTGATGTGTTTTGACTCCTGAGGCTACAGATGATATCAAAATGAGGATTAGAAATGAAGCTTTACCTGTCAATTAAGTTGTTAAGCTTGTCCTCCACAGTGTCTACACTTTGAAATGGCCTGTTTATTGAATTTGAAATAGTTTTCATTCTTGACTTTGTTTAAATTGAATGGACAGTTCTAATTATAATCTTCAGGGTTTTCATCTGCAACATATGGTTTGCATTTAGAGCTGTGGATGAGGGGCTCTTGGATGTTTATTGAGCTAAACCACTGTTAAATATCTTGTGAGAGAGTGGCATGTCAGGCACTGAGAGTAAGCAGACATGGGCAGGACAAATATTGGCCAGTTTTCTCTTTTCACATCGCTCCGTCCAGGAGATCTCCCGGGGCACAGCTGAGAAATGAACTGTGGTGGCAGGGTCCAGGCGTCGGTGAGGAACAAGTCACCACTCTCAGTGGTCGCCTTGTGCCAGTCTTACCTCGAAAGCAATATTTAAAAAAAAAAAGAGAGAGAGAAAAAAGTCTTAGAGCATCTTTGGTATATTCCTTCCCCGTCCCGAATTCAAATTCAATGAATTCAAGTCACCAGGGTCTTTGTCAGGTCAGTGTCATCCTTTCCAATCACCTGTGGCCCCCACTAACAGGGTTGCAGGATTTCTCATGGCAATTTATTCATCTCTTTATTCTCCAATATGGCCAGTGGCAGACCAGGAAATGAAATCTGGGACTTTCAGACTTGATGGAGTGGATTGTCCTTGCAGTGCTCATAGAAGTCTGCTCCCCAAAAGCAGGTTGTGGGGCAGCTCCTGCCATTCCTGCACCATGGGTCTGTCAAAAATGCCATACCTTGGAGATGCCTCCGTCCTTTTCCCTTGAAAACAGGCACCTGGAGATGCACCTCCTTTCAGATGTGGACATAAATATTTATTGCCTAACACATGGTCCCATTGATGACTCTGCTGTTCAACGTTTCACAGCACCGTGATTTCCATCCCGTGGCGTTTTCTGTGTAGAGAGAGAAAAACCAGAAGGAGAGAAGTGAAACCTGGCCTAGGCACAGCTGAAAGTCCTTAAAACTACCTGGGAAAGCATCTGAGGTGTGGGGCAAGGTACCAACTGCAGGGCAGAAGATGCCTCTCCACGATGTGACCAAATCTCCAGGGAGGTCTGGAGGAAGGACTGAAAGACAGAGAACCTGGTACAAAAAGCTGTGGTAATTTAATGTCATGATTTACCTTCCCCATTTTCAGGGGCAGGTGGATAATCAGATAACTTGAAAAGCCTCTTTCTGTGCCTCCAGAGTGGGTGCTGGTAAAAGTTGCTTTGTCCTTAATCCCGGGTGAAGAAACGTAGTAGAAAACCGGCTGCTCCAGCAAGGGCCCTCCTCCTTTGTGAAATCGGTCTGCAGGGGCTGAATTGGGTGAAGAATCATTAACCTTGCTTTTAGCCAGTCTCTTACCAGCCACGACGTGCTCCTTTTGGTGAGGTTTGCCGAAGCCATTCCGCGAATTAATCCTGTTGGAGCAGCCTTGCCTGGGACACCTGTGAGTGAGGAATGTGAGGGAGCTGCAGCGGTCGGGGTGACCTGGCTGGCTCGGAGCTGGAGCAGACAATGGATGCTCATCTAATCCATGGCAGGGGCCAGCAAAGGGCAGAACAAATAGCTGAGGAGCAAAAATAAAAGCCTGGGAGCACTAACAGTTCAAAATGACCCAGCTGGCTCTGCAGGAGCACATTTATCTATGCTGAAAGCTGTTTCGTGGAGGTGTTTTAACACCAGGTTCTAGAAAACCACTCAAAAGAGCTTGTAGCGTATTTGTGGGGTTTTGTGAAGCATAAAAAAAAAAAAAGCCCTAGACCAGGACTTTCGCAATTTAAAATCTCCCAGCCGTCCAAAACTCCTCTTCTCAATCTTTGCTGCTCAGTTTGGTTCAATGAAAAAGAAATGTGTTTTTTATTAATATGAACTGATTTTTTTTTATTATTTTTTTAAATTTGAGGCTTTGTTTTGGACCAGACTTTAAACTTGTGTTTTCCTTCCTAGAGTCAATACCCATGTAAAAAAACTTCTTTCATTGTGGAACAGATGGCCAAATATTTTTCTAGCAATAGGAGTTTCCAACCCCCTCCAATCAAAGTTTCAAACCCTGAAAATAATTTTATTGTAAGTAAAACAGGCGAGATCCATTTCAAAACTTCTGCTGCAAGAGAAAATTATGTCATGCTCAGTAGTGAGTGCATTTGTGAGGAGATTCACACTGGTTGTCAAATTTTGGACATTTTCAAGCTTGAGACTTGAGCTACTCTGATGTAAAAAGGAAGCTGTGAGTTGAATCTGTTACAAATTTACCTACTTACAGCAATAACAGGGGCTTATTTTAAGTTTTATAGAATAAGTTTTGACTTTGGTGATCAGCTTAAGAATGTCTGGGAACCAAGCCTGTTTCCCTTCCTTCCCATGAGTATATAAATTATTTAATTGAAAAACGCACTAAATTAATGTGTAAAATCCACCATATAATTAGTGGGGAAAGACCATATGATATTTTCACTTCATAACTTTTATGAGGTTTAAACATCCTTTGGAGCACAGAAAAGAGAGTGGTAACAGTGTAGTTACAAATAACAGAAGGCAAAGCACTGTCACGCATCTTTGTTGATTTAAAATATCACATAAAATAGCAAAGAATCAGAGTTTTCATATCAGATGTACAAAATTATCTGCAGCTGAAATGATCTGACTGAGGGGAGCTGGTCAGGGCAAGGGAGAGGTGAGCCAGATTGTTGGAACTTGTTTCCAAATCTGTGTTGGAGTTGAACAGTTTATCCTCTTGTGATAATTTTAAGTAGAGCCACTTAAGGTTTCTCATTGTGGTACTTTACTTGAGATTCAGTCTTCTCTCTATCACCACCATTCCTGGCTGATCCAATCTTCCCTCTTTCTCTGTCACCACCATTCCTGACTGATCCAGTCTTCCCTCTTTCTCTGTCACCATCATTCCTGGCTGATCCAATCTTCCCTCTTTCTCTGTCACCACCATTCCTGACTGATCCAGTCTTCCCTCTTTCTCTGTCACCATCATTCCTGACTGATCCTCACAATATTGTTTGGGGACCAGTGACCCTCTTTACTCCTAGAGTAAAGAGGGGACAAACTGATTTTACTGAATTTTAAGATACTGCTGCAAAGACTAGACCGTGTTTCTTCTTTCTAGTCATTATCCTTTTTAATAAATAATCACTGTAGCTCTTTTGAATTATAATCTGACTTTAAAACCATCAGCATAAACCGTTCTCTAAGTAAATACAAGTAGGGGTTTGTGTTTCCCTGCTTCTGCTGGTCTCATCCTTTCTGCAGCAAGCTGGGGGATTGTGGTGCCTGGAAAATGGAAACATTTGTGTGTCATTCATTCCAATTTTATGTAGCATGTCTTAGGCATTTGGTGAAAAGGGTGTAGTTATGCTTCTGTGAAAGTCATTTGGGTCAGATCTGCGGATGGGGGGGTGGTGGTGGTGGTTTGTGTCCCTCCGTGCAGGTGGCTGTGCCAGCAGGGACCCAGAACGGGTTCTCACATCAGCTCCCAGCTGGACTGAGATCCTTTCATCCATATGAAGACTCTGGTGTTTGTTGGGTGGTCTCTGCCTCTCCATGTTGTTCTCTGCCTGAGAAAGCAAAGAGGTTTTGCCGAAAACTAATAAATAAATAAATAATCCTGAAATGGTACAGCCATTAAGATTGGAAAAGTCTTTTCAAGTCCAGCAGTCAGCCCAGCATCACCACCATGTTCACCTTTAAACCATGTCCTCAAGTGCCATATCCACACTTCAGGGATGGTGACATTGCCACCACTGCCCCAGGCAGCCTGTTTCAATGTTTTTCAACCCCTTCCAGAAAGAAATTTTTCCTGATATCTAATCTAAATGCTGAGGTTGCTACTGTCCAGTTCTGGTTTCTTTCTCCATCAGTGCCTGGGCACTGGGAAGAGGAAGTTTTTTCTCTGCTTATCTCTCAGAAAGTACTGACTCTGAACAGTTCTCTATCTGTGCAAGCTTTTATAGTGAAGGGAGAGAAAGCCTGGCTGTTTGCCACCCTGAAGGAATTTCACTGGATGGGTGAAGCTCCCTGAGAGGCAAACCTCGCTGTCACCCTGTGTGACGTGGTGCTCTTGGGCAGTGTCCTCCTCAGTGGGAATATCATCCCTGGGATACCTTTGGCACATCATCTCTCCTCCATTCAGGATTCTCTAAATGGAGGCTTGTGATCCTTCTTTCCTTTTTTCTTCTTTTGGGGTTTAGTTCTGCGTCTTGTTTGCATTTCTTGCTGGTCTAAAAAGGGAATCTTTCTGTAAGTAGAGAATTGATCTGGCAGCATCTTGCTTTTTTTGTTCCTTTATAAAAACCATGATTGCAGGTTCACTAATTATCCATGTTTAACACTGCTCTCTGTGTATTTTCGAGGGACCGATTGATCATAGCTGTTCCTGAGCGTTTTAATAATGATATGAGAAAAGCCAATGATGTGATGATCATGAATGCCAAACAAGCAGTCACACAGCTCTGTATTGAAACAGGTTTTGGGCAGGGAAAATGGACTGTTGTCAGTGTGGTTCATCAAATCAATTAGGTACAAACCTCCTTGGAGATTAGCAGGGCCCTCAGTCAGAGTTACGGAGGATTTCACAATCTGTGACTTCACCTGTAGGATCTGCCCTTGGAAAGGGCACGGTGCTGGCAGCGGGTTGGGCCTTTGTACATCACATCCTCTTTTGGTGTGTTTGGAACTTGAGATGTTGGGATGGGGGAAGGGTCAATCCAAGTGCAGAGCCCTCAGGAGCATGAAGAGCTAAAAAAGATGTGTAACATGGTGGCTAAAATATTTTACCTCTTGGAAACACACAAGAGGTTTGTACGACGAAGTTTTAGGTTATTCCTGATGAAAGGCGAATAAACAAGGACACAGGAAGGTACCTTCAGTGGGGAATCCCCCTGTAAAGCATCTCTGAAGGTGAGAAGGAGAATATCCACACACCACCTCTGCTTTGTTCACCCAGCAGCATAATCCCCTTGGCAAGACAGCCCGGGGACAGCACACAGCTCTCATTTTCCCTCTTGTCTCTGTGGATTGCTCTCTGTCTTGTGGGGATGCAGTTGCTTTCATCACAGTCTGACTTGTGATAAGCAAGCCATAAGTGGCTTGAAATTCAGGTTATTCAGATAAGCATCCTAAGTTGTAGCTATAGAAAGTCGAGCAGGAAGGTGTTTCAGTTTGATCTGCAGTGGAAACTAACCCAAATTTAATCACAGACGCAGATACAATCTTCCATAATCCTGTGATATTCCTGAGTTGCAAAGGAAGGGCTTTATATGTCAAGAATACTGTTAAATATTTTTATACATCTCCTGTTCTAGAATAATTTCATCTTTCTGTAGCTATTCCCGTGCAGAAGAAGAAATAGAAGAAGCTGTTGCTTCCCTGCTGTATGTCCTTTACTAGCACAGCAATTTGTAAAAGTCCAAATAGTTTAGACTTTTAAAACTTTCGAGTGCACTTCAAGCATTTATAGCAGTGTCTGCTTTGCAGACTGCTCCCCAGACAGAATAATTAGGGAATTTTTCTGCTGTAACTGGGGGTGAAGCTGTTCCCTGGCCTTGACGTGGAGGAGACGCGGCAAGGCGACTGCGCCTTGCATTTCTCTTGATTTTATCTGTAGGATGTGAAGGAATCTTTCAGCATATAATCCTTAAAATATCGATCCTGCAGAGGAAGTCTGGGGCTGGAAGGGATCGTCTGTCATCAAATGTGCCGTTTGTGCGGCGTCGCGGGGCTGCATTTTCGGCTCCTGGGTCTCGCCTCCACTTGCTGCAGGGAGTCTCAGGCTGGGGCTGGGTCTGGCTCACGTGCACAAGTGGTTTAGGATCTTTTATTTTGCACTGAATTGTGTTGCCTTTCAGCAATATCGCTGCTTTATGCCCCTCTGGGACGTGCCAGCACGAGGGAAATGCCGCTGAGGGAAGAGCTGCTGCTGGGTGCAGAGCTCCCCCATAAACCAAGTCCCTCCTTGAAATCTCCAAATGGAGGCTAACAAATATCACCAACTCCGAGCTCGTTTTTATTAGCTGGACTATTTTTTCTCCTTTGTAAGTGCCAATATCCGAACTTAAAACTGCGTTTGGTATATGAGAGAAATTCTCCAGATGATCGTAGCCTATAGAATTAAAATATTGAAGCTCCCAGTGTTTGAGTTTATTGAGGTATAAATACTAGAATGTGGTGTACTATGTGGTTCAGCTGCTTCCTTGTTCTATTGGGGTTTTTTTTGAGTCTTTTTTGCTTGTTTTATTTCTCTGACACTCCGTACAAAGAGTTTCCTGGGTTTGATTTTGTCCTGGCATTTTTCAGCAGTCTGGTTCTTAGCGGTATGGAATTCAACAAGGTGAATAACATTTTCTGTTTACTGTTTACATTTTAAAAAGCAACATTTCTGTTTAAAAAAAAAAAGCGTATTCCAGATGTCTCTGGGCAGTAGGACGTGCATGTAGTATACACTCTAATAAAACAACAAATACAACAGAAGGATCAAAAAGCTGTGCATGTTAGCAAATGGTCTGAATTTAAACACCAGTCAACACCAGGACTTCATTTTAGGTGAGGGAAATTCACATGTGAAGTATTAAAATTTAACTTCATAAATACATTTCCTCGGGAGCGGGATGTTGCGCATTTCCAAGGCTTCTTTAAAACTTCCTCTTTCAGTAAATTTTGATTAGATTTTCTAAGATGGAATAAACATAAAAGCATTAAAAAATATGTAAACCATGAAAGTTAAATGCAAAACAGATACAACCACAGCAGAAATATGAAAGCCAGACCCCTTGTTCCTCAAGTGCAGTTTGGGGGGGAAATTCCTTCGCTCTCGGCTCCCTTCCCCACAGGAGCAGTTGTGGACTTGCCTCCCATTAGATGATTTCAGAACGTGATCTAAAGAGCAATTAAAGCAGCAGGAGGCTTCAGTGTTGAAAGGGGGGTTCTTTGTGGATGTCTGTTGCGGGAGGGAGGCTTGACTCGGGGAGGAAAATATCTTTGGCATTTGGGATAATTTGGTACCAGCATCGCCCTTGGGGGAGATGGTGGGAGGTGGAGTTGCCATCCCTGGGGACTGCTAAGGAAAGGGCAGACAGAATCTAGGCAAACATCTGCCAGGTGAATTTTTTTCTGGGAATGGACTAATTGACCCTTATTTCCAATGGACCCCTGTGTTGATTTTTAAGGTAATGGTGTCAACATGTCAATCAAACGCTATTTACAGTAGCCCGGCGTTGCTGAAGAGGTGCAAAAACTGCTTATGTGGTACTTTTGGAAATTCAGTTTCATGGGTCTGTCTTAGACCTTCACCTGTTTACTTAAACTGTTCTTGATCTTTGTCCATCATTGTCCATCATTTTCGGATGAAACTTTGCGGCAGTGTTCTCAAGCTGGTTTAATGCTTGTTTCCCTCTTCGTTGGACCGAATGTAATCCTCTAAAATCCCCTGAAATACGGAATGATACCTGCCTAGCCTTGGACAAGGTATCAGCAGGAGCTCACATCATTTTTCTGGGAGGTCATCTGAGAAGATGCTGTGGAAAATTCAGGTGAACACAAGGAAGAACAAGGGTTCAAGTGTCCAAGGCCAGGCTGGATGAAGCTTGGAGTAACCTGGTCTGGTGGAAGGTGTCCCTCCACCTGGCAGGGGGTTGGAATGAGATGAGCTTTAGGGTCCCTTCTAGCCCAAACCACTCTGTGATTTTGTGATTCTATGACAAGAGTCATAGAAAATGTGGTGCAAAATCCTCATTCTTTTAGAATTTTCTCTTTAAGCGCTCTGTGCTTTCCATGGTTGAAAATGTAATGGTGATGGAGAAAGTGTCTGTTTTCCATTTATGTCAGTTGTTCCTGCATGCACTCCCAAGAACAAATAGGATTAAAGGCCTGATGCAAAAGGGAATCTTCATACAGCAAGTTTTTATAGAAGCCAAAGGTTTGACCAGCAGTTTCCACAGGCTCAGATGTGTTATCTAACCCCTAATTCTTCCCCTGCACTTTTCTCTTGGCCTCAATGAAAGAGCCATGTCACAAATCACTCCAATTAACAAGGACTTCAGAAGCAGACACTACAGAGGCAGTGCCTGCAGGAACTTGGAAAAATACCATAAAATTACACTTTTCTTTGCTCTGTTGCCGAAGTGAAGTAAACAAGAACCCAGCCCGAGCAGCCTGGCTGCATTATGGATGAGCCACGCAGGGGAACCGGGGTCTGTGTGTGCTGGGCTCTCTTCTAATCCTTCCTCACCATCTCCCTTCCTTCTGCAGACGTGGATGAGTGTGAGGTGCTGAACGGTGGCTGCCAGCAGGGCTGTGTCAACACCCAGGGCTCCTTCCAGTGCCAGTGCCGGGCGGGATACCGGCTCCACGCCGACGGGCGCACCTGCATCGGTAAGGAACCACTTCACATCCTTCCAACACTGGTTTTTCTCTAAGTGCAAAGCTTTCTAGACTTCTCCAATCTGAGTTTTGACCACCCATTCTGCTTCGAGCAGCCTGTGAGAATTCAGATGTGGCCAAACTTACTCTTTATTTTGTTTTGGTTTTTTTTTTTTGATGGTGTCTCATGTTTGTGAAATTTTTCTTGCAGCAGGCATTGAAGAGCTTGGGGGGTCTTCATTTCAAATGACAACATTTTTTGGATTCTGAGTGCTTTTTCTTTGTGGCACATTTCCTTGCGTGTTCCACCACTGTCCTGGGACTTCATGATTTTAGAGGTCCTTTCCAAGCTAAATAATTGTGATTTACAGGATGGAGTTACCCTGTGTGTGCTCATGTCCATGAGAGCACCGTGGAGCTCAGCTGTGACACACTGAGAGGATCAGCAGCTCTGCCATTAGAAATAAACCCTGTGTTTCTTAGGCTGGACTCTAAACCCTGAAACAAGGCATGACAGAGTTAATTCTGCATGTTGTTAAAAATTATGATATAAAATACACAGTCCTTATATTGCATTTAAATCAGTACAAAAGTCAAAATTTTTGAATTCTGCAGAAAGGATTAAAATATTCTTTCATCTGGGAAGAAGAAAAGGGCACCATTTGTTTAAATTTTTAAGCCTGATTTGAGGTAATATGGGAAGAACAGTCGAGTATGGTCAGACCACATCTGCAGAATTAAGTTCACTCTTGGCTTGGGCATTGTCTCAGTTACTGCACAAAGTCCCTTGGTTGTGCTTAACTCCAGCCAGAGATGTCATCAGTCATTCCTGGTTTTATCACAGCAATCCATTCACTGATGCAACCAGAACACAGGAGGTTCCAGTGCTCAAGCTGTGGGAATAATGGATTTTTTTTATTTAAAAACTTATCCTTTTAGGGTTTTTTGGGTTTATCACATACAGAGACTTTCAGTGTTTCGGTAATGAGCTGCAATTAAAAATAGGATGAAGTCTCAGTCTTTTCTTGATTATCGTAGTTGGTAAAGGACTGGACAAGGAAACGTAGTGAGAGGGGAAAAAAAAAAAGTAAAAGCAGAGTGGTTCATAATTAACTAGAAACAATAGTGGTTTTCTGTGAATTAAAAGAGAAATTAATCTCTCTCTGATCAGATCTGACCAGGGAAGACCCAGAAGTGAAAGATGTGATGTTTGAGCTACATTACTCCCTCTCAGTAGTCTCATTTGTGGTGGAGAAGGAATTTTATACGAAAAGGGAACTGAAGGGACTTTGGGGGGAAAAAGAGAAAGAGAACTGTGTGACAAAGGCAAAAAGTAGGTGTTAATGGCATTTAAATGAATTTACCTTTGTGATATATAAAGCTTTCTGTGGACATACAATAGTAAAGTTTCCTCTTGCCTCAAATAATCAGAAAGCTCAGTTTAGCTTTGTCTGAGGTGTGAACAATACCAGAGAGCAAGTTTTCATTTCATAAATGTAAATACTCTCAGGAAGTTATTCAAAATACTTCATCGAGTGATCAGCTTTGTTTGCAATATCTCAAAAATCACCAAGGAGGAACAAAAACAAATCCTGAGATGAGAGACAGGAGTTTGAGAGAGCTCTGCTATCGTGATAATGGATAGACACGATACCGAGGGAGGAAATTGAGTCCTGTTCCAGCTGTTCAGATGAGACACCAAAATATATGGATATAATAAGCTCTCATGCATTGGAGAACAAGGCAGTTACTAATTGATGAGGACAGGGAGAAGCATTTCGTATAAACCAGTCATCAGGAGTGCCTAGGCCTGGGATTTGGGCAGTAGCTGCGTGTTGGGGATGGAGGGTTTGCCCCTTGTGCTGCACCAGGTTGTACATTCAGCTTCCATCGCTCATCCGATCGAGAAGCAAACCACCAATGTACCTTTCCTTTGACCTGGTGCAGCCCAGCAGAGCATCCAGCATTTCAAACAGGGCTTGGATTAGCAATGGTGATTCTTCCACGGGTGCTTCAGAGGATGTAACGATCTCTCCTGCATGCTGAGCATAAAAAGGGACCACATTCTGGCGCTGAGCTGTTTATGGAAGGTGATTATCTCAGCTGCAGAAATAAGAAACAAGCGTCCCTTTAGACAGGCTTTTCAGAGGAGCCCAGCCCAGATTGCTGTTGCATTCATTCTTTCCACGTCTTCCTTCTCTTTTTTGGCAACCCTGTGTTTGTGGGAACAAAAGTGCCAAAATCATTTGAGGGGAAGCAGATTTTGCAGCCTGGATGGTTTGGAAATCTCCCATACATGAGGAAGTGGATCTATCATCTTAAAAGATATTCAGCCTACATCTGAAGACTCAAAAACCTGGGATAAGATCCTTCCTCATGTGATTTCCTGGAATATTACTGAACTTCTGTCACAAGTTGTTTCCAGCAAGCCTGGTCCTGCCACCTCATCACAGGGTGCTTGGGATCCTCACTATATGCTGTTGGTCCATCCCTCCGCTGCCAGTATGAGCCTCAAAATACATGGATAGAGGAAACCTGCTTTTGTCATTCTTCCTGCTCTCATTGGAAACTTCTGCTCATACTCTGAGGCAAAGAATCTCCAAACTGGGTTGCCTTGTCCAGTGATGACCGGTGCTTGAAAGTAACCTGCTTCATTCCTGAATCCTTTGATGTTATCCAAGACTTTGTGCCTGATAAAATCCCATCTTTTTCAGTGCTCCTTTTCTTTCTTCAGCTTTTTGGTCCCACAAATTTTGCTCAATATCGAATTCACTTTTAGATACACGTGCCAGACCAAATATTCACTGCAACACTGTCCAGTTTTTCTTTTGTTTGTTTTTAATGCCTTGATTATGTTAATGCAATGAATTCGACTTCACTGGAGTTCAACCAGCTGCTATCTGAAAAGCTGAAACTCAGAAAGAACATGTTTATTGTAGTATCGGGCTGTGGGCTTGGATTGTTGTAGATTCATTGTCTTCAGTGGAATTTATTCCTGTTTGAACTCCTAGAAGTGAAAACAGGGCGCAGCCGTTAGACCCTGATTCATCTCTGGTGCCAGCTGTTACCTTTGATGTCTGCTTTATGTGGAGAAGCTGTTGAGGTGCAGGGTTTTTATGGAGATTTTAGCACACTAAGGCTCTTAAGAGAGAAAGTAACAAAGAAAATATCTCTTCAACTCTATAATCTGTGTTTCCCAACATGAAATGTAAGCCCTTTATGTCTGAAGTTACATTTCCTGTCATTGCCAAGGCTGGATTTGAGGTGATGGAAAACATAGGTTGGAAGAGGTTGCAGGTTCTAACCCCATGGTTGCTATGCACGTGTCTAACTGTGGCTTCAGACCCAGCCCTTTGTAAAAATATGAGCATTATTAAAAAAAATAATGGGTTGAGAAATGTGTATTTAACTGCCATCAGATCGGGGGCCTACAAGGCAGCTGGAGAGGGACTTTTTACAAGGACATGTTGTGACAGGACAAGGCAGAATGGCTTTGACTTGACAGAGAGTGGGGTTAGATTGGATATTAGGAAGGAATTGTTCCCTGTGAGGGTGGGGAGGCCCTGGCACAGGGTGCCCAGAGAAGCTGTGGCTGCCCCTGGATCCCTGGCAGTGCCCAAGGCCAGGTTGGACAGGGCTTGGAGCAGCCTGGGATAGTGGAAGGTGTCCCTGCCCATGGCAAGGGGTGGAATGAGATGGTCTTTGAGATGAACCCAAACCATTCCGTGATTCTGTGATCCCTGTGTTTCTCACATGGTGTCTCCCACCATTGTCCCCCTCTCCAGATGCCTCCTCCCTTGCTCGGCATCACCTGGCATCGTCCCCAGCCTGTCTGGAGTCCACATCAGGGCTGAGTTTCTACCAAATTTTGAGGGTAAATCTTGAGAAGCGAATGTCAGGCCATATTTCTGCCTCTGGAGGTGCTCAGACCTCCAGCCACGAGCCCCTTTGTGACAGATGGAATCAGACCCACGAGGTGCCAAGTCTCTCCCTTTCTCTGATCAGAGATGTGTTGCTGGCACCTGGCAGCATGAGCACAATCTCATCCTGTCCTGTCCCCGGAGGCTCCTCTCCTTCAGTCTGGCACCTCCTCTCCACGGATCCAGCGTGATGCTTCAGCAGCAGCCGTGACAAACCTGCCCTGGCTGCTCCGGAGGCACCCCATGCTCCCTGGCCGCTGGCAGAGCCACACACCAAACTGGGATGCACGGTCCCTCCGGCACAGGATTTCACACCTGTCCCCCTCCCACCTTCCAGTCCTCCAAAATTCTCATCACGACAGGTTGCTGCTTATCTCCCCTTGCATCCAAATTGGCTCGTGCCCAGAAACGGAGGGAGAAAATGGCACTTTTAAAAGCCGAGATGTATATTCTGTCACTTGGATTTAAGATGTTTTTCGTCTTCTGAAATATTTTCATCTTATTTGAATATTCTTGCTGAAAAACAGCTCTTTGGATACAAATGTGCAGGGAGCTGGAAGCTATGGAGTCTGCTGTCTCCTGTGTAGACATGGAACTGCTTTCAAGTTCTGTCTCTAACCGGGCAGAAGGGTTTGTGGGCACAGGTGGAGATCAGAAGCCAGGGTCAGGTTTCTGTGCAGCGAGGTGCCTCCTGCCTCCTGCTGTGTGTGCAGCCAGGAGGATGTAAAAATTTGCTTTTCTTTTCACCTTTTTAACACACACTTGACTGCACAAACTCAGTGTTTGCTAATTGGTGGCATAGGGTGAAACGAATCCTGTAGCAGGTTTTGCAACTAACATTTGCTAATGTCTGTTACAGATAAATGAAGAAATAGGAATATTGCTAAAATAAATAGCAAAGCTCTTTGCTGAATTCACTGGGTTCAGAGTTTGGTGCATTCCGTGAAGGACCAAACAGTCTTTCCAGCTACTCACAGAGAAAACAGAATTCTAGAATGGTGGGGGTGGGAAGGGACTTTAGAGCCCATTCACTTCCACCCCCCTGCCATGGGCAGGGACACCTTCCACTATCCCAGGCTGCTCCAAGCCCCGTCCATCCTGTCCTTGGCCACTTCAAGGATCCAGGGGCAGCCACAGCTTCTCTGGGCACCCTGTGCCAGGGCCTCCCCACCCTGAGAGTCAAGAATTTCCTCCTGATATCTAATTTAAATCTCTCCACACTACATCCCTGCTGTTGAAATACATCTCGATGCAGCCACGCGCACGCGCTCCCATCCGTGCAGCACAATGGCAGCGTCAAACCGTCACTCTTATTTTTACATGCAGCCTGTGACTAGGTGTGGGTGTGTGTTAACATGTTTTGTCAGGAGGAGAAATGTTTCTCCAGAGGCCAGGGATATGTGTTGAACTAAAAGGAATATTAATTTGCTGGGGTGAAAGAGGCAGCGTCTTTAAAGATGTACAGAGGACCCTCTGTTCCTGTGGTTTGCTGTGTGGGTCTGTCCTGCAGAGCCTGTGGATTCTGTCATTTGCATTTTTCTATGTATGAGGCTGAGGAAATCAGCCCGAAAAACAATTACTATTTTTAATCAATGAAAGCAAGGGGAGAAAAAGATAATCAATGGGCAAGTGCCAGCAGGGCTGTTCTTTTTCTCCCCTCCTTGCCTCGGTGGATTGTCGGTGCTTTGGTGCTGTCAGATCAAAGGGTGCTGTGCTTCAGTCAGCATTACAGCCCTTAGATCTCACCTGCCTCTCCTGGAATCAGGATTTCACTGCTGTGGGACACTGTGTCAGCCAAGCCCCGTGAGCACGAGGGAGGGCAGCCACTCAGGGGTGGGGACAGGTGCGTTTGTGGAAGCTGTTCAGCCAGGTTAGCCTGGCTTTGCTGTCATTTATGTATGTAAAATAGGAAATCAGTTTCCCAGGTTGTTGACGTGCGTTCCTTCATTGCTTCCTTGGCTCCAGCTGTCAATTCCTGCAGCGTTAACAACGGGGGCTGCGAGCAGGACTGCGTTCAGCTCAGCGAGGACCACTACAAGTGCCAGTGCCAGCCAGGCTACAAGCTGAAGGCAGATGCCAAATCCTGTGAAGGTGAGTCCTGTGCTACCTGCCTGAAGACACACAGCAAAACCAGTTTAAAATACCCCAGGATGATGTGTTCATTCCTGTTTCCTCCTGCGTGCCAAAAGCAGCTTTAGGAATGGCTTATTAACAGGATTTTAAAATGACACATGTTTGAGGTGTGAAGTTCACTTCGAGTCACATCTTTGAACAAGATTTTGGCCTCGTAGATCCCTGGCTGTTCCTTGCACAGTGATGCTGATGGCATAGGTTAGGAATGTAATTGTGATTTAATTCTAACATTTTGTTGTTCATCACGTTGTATATAGAGTTGGCCTGTATTACATGTTTTATTCTACAAAAAGTCTTTCCTTTATCTCCTTTTGGCTTATCACAGTCTGATTCATTCATCCTCCCCTTCAGGTTTCTAAGAACTCTCTCTGAGCAGAACAGCAATGCTACCTTTGGGTTTGATTGTTGCTTTTCTTTTCTCGTATATCTTAACATATTCATCAGTTTTGAAGGCAACTCCCCCATTCCCCAATGCAAGCACACACACACACACACACTCTCGAACATGCCAGAGAAAGATAGGGCCAAAATTTATGGATTTATTGAGCTGAAATTCCTGTCACAAAACCGTTTCCATATGGCTCCTCTTCTGCTCGGAGATTTTATACGCTGTGTATGAAGTGTAAGTAAATCCTGCTGTTCAGATGGCTCCCAGCTCCTGCTGGGTGCAGAGAGCGCTTCCCCTTCAGTTTGGGCCTCCCCAAACCCTGCCCTCTGTGGGGGCTGCGCCTCAGGGAGCACCCACAACCTGGTGGCCTCTCTGTCCCTCACGGCGTGGCCACGTTTTGTCCCTGAGATTATCAGAAAGAGCCAGAAAAGGGGAGCTTTAGGGAGAAGGGGGTGTCAGAGAGCTTCCTCCGCTGTTCTCCATCCTGTTTCTGAACACCTCGGGATGTCCGTGGCCAGCTGGCTGTGCAGGGCCTGCACGGGACTTAAGGGTGGGTTTTAGGGTGTGGTGGGACAGTGCTGGGGTCAGCAGGGTCTGAGTGTGGCGATGCCAGCTGGGGTGGGAGTTTTCTGGAGTGGTCACAGCACAGATCAAGCTTCCCTGGGTCACTTCATGCTCTGTCTCAGCCGGGACCCCTAAAAGGAGAGGTTTTGCCACTGCTGTTCACCCCCTCACGTCACAGGGCTGAAGGAGGGTCAGCCACCCACCAAAGGCAGTGGTTTGTCACCAGCCACTAATTACTGAGCACTGCAGAGGGGCAGGCTCAGCCTTGTCTGCAGGTGAGGCCTGGCCTGGGTGCCTGCTTACCTCAGGGTGTTTAAATCACAATAAATAAGTGCAGCTCCCTCAGGAGGGCTTGGGGGAAGGAGGATCTGTCTTGTAAGCAGAGCTCAGCTTGCAAAACGAGGACTGAGTAGGATGCTTTTCCCCCCTATAAATACCTTAGTGAATGAATACCTGGGAGAGAAAAGTGCTAGGTAAGCCCGTGGACCAGATTTTTACAGGAACAAATGAGGGTGAAGTGGTCATGAATGCATTTGGGTTGTCAGTTGAGAAGTATTTTAAGTAGAAGAGGTGGGAGGAGGTGAGCCTGGCTGTTTTTATTTGTCATCCAGGAAGCTTGGCTGCTGGAGTCATGGTTTGCATGGAGAAACCACCGTGTATGAGAGTATTTGCCACAGCAGGTGTAGGTGTCGTGCAGGTGTGGATTCATCCCTGCTGACTCCTTGGGAGCTAATACTGCACCCACAGCCCTGGGAAGCCTTAGAGAAACACTCAGACCTGGCAATTTTGCTCTTTACCACTTTGTATTTTCTCCAGTGTGAAGTCATGGTTGCTGTGAACAAGAAAATTAGTTTGATAAGCCCCAAATCTCTTTTCTTTAGGTGCACTAGAGGTCATGGCAGATAGGTGTGGAGACCCTGCTCTTTACAGCCCTGCAGTGAAGGATTGGAAAGGTCTGCCCCATCCCTGGCAGTGTCCAAGGCCAGGCTGGATGGGGCTTGGAGCAACCTGGGATAGTGGAAGGAGTCCCTGCTCGTGGCAGGGGTGGAGCTGGATGAGCTTTAAGGTCCCTTCCAGCCCAAACCATTCTGTGGTTCTGTGTCCTGAGGCACCTGGGAAATGAAACCGTGCCAGTAAATTTTTCACCATAGTGTTTAACAGCTTGAAGTAGAGCTTTGTAGGATGTAGCTCTGTTATCTACTAAAGTTATTAAATGAACCAATAGGAGGCAAATGTGTGAAAAAAGAACACTAATGAGTTATTTTTGGCTTTTCCTGGAACCTGCTTATAACAGGAACATACGTGTCACTGGAAAGCGAGTCAATCACTGATTGCCTTCTGTCCTCAAGATCTTTCCTTTACAAACTTACCTCATCCAAGGATTTCCAAGGCTGCTGTATTTACTTGGATTACTATGTTTTACTAACATCTACCGTGTAATTTGTTGTTTGCCTGTTGTCATGTCACAGAGCATTACAAGCTTTACTCCGTGCTGTAATCATTCTCAAATTAAAGCTTTAGCTGCTCTGAAAACCTTCATAATATGCAGGTTTAACAGATGCTGTTTGATAGTGATTTCATTTAATTTACCCAAATAGAAAAAGAATCGGCAAATAACTCAATATTTCGTATCAGCAAGGAGTGAGTTCTTGCTTGGAGCTAAATCCTTTGTAGACCGCAAATTGTCGAGCTGCAGAGCCAAGTTGTCAGCCTTGGAAGTGTCATGCACGATGAAGTGCTGCTGTTCCTTGGAAACCTATTTGCAACCTATCGTGTCAGAAGTCCAATTTCAGCTCTACATCCCTAACAGTGCTTTTATTTTTTTATTTTTTTTTTTTTATGTAATACTGTCTCGTCAAGCTGAGCCCTGCAGACTGGAACTGTTCTGCGCTGTGTGTTCTCGAGATGGCAGCAGGTGACATGAGGGAGTTGGAGGGTGTTCTGTGGCAACTTCCTCCTTTGCCAAATGGTGGCACAAAATGCCACTTGGCTGCACAGAAAAGTGACAAAAAAAAGCCCTGCTGCCCCATATTTGAATCCACATGAAGTAGAGGTTTTTCTCTCCTGTTCCCTTCTCCTGCATAGCCAATGGAAGAGTGAAGCAGCCAGGTCTAGAGCAAAACTCCTTCAGCCCTTCCCCAGGGTTCCTCAAACCCTGACTCCAGTGCTGTTGAACCGGTGGTGAGTTTTCCCTGGGGCTCTGAGAGAAGTTGGTTTGTGTAGAGCAGGGGAAGGAAGTGTTGGGCTGGAGGCAAGTGAGGAATATTGGTCATGTGTCTCAAATCAGACAGTAATTAGTAAAATGCTAAAACTGAATTAGAGCTGGAATTGCAAGGAAACAAGTACAGCTTTTCAAAAGTTTTATTTGAAGCTAAGCAGAACTCTAGAGGACACATTTTCGAGGTGTCCTCCAGATTTATGTGTGGAAGGTTATTCACCAGAATTTTGGTGTAATGAGTGCTCCAAAGCAAAACCTTGTGCAGAAATGCCAGATCTTAACCCAAATCAGACCTGTCCGAACAGTCGTGGCAGGCCTGTTTTGGTGTGTGCCAAGTCTTTATTTGGGCAGTGTGCTTCCAGCAGGGGCATGTTCCAGAAAGAAACCCATAAAACACAGTGAAATCTTAGAGGTGGAGGCTTCTGTAGGCACTTCATAAAAGTTTTTCTAAGTACTTGCCACTTAGAGCTGCTTACCCTTGAAAAGGTACGTTATTGTTCAAGAAAAGGAAAGAGCCTTGATGTACAACATGAATGGCATATGTTTATAGACTGAAAGTTGTCTTTGGGGGCTCTTCAGTGTTTATTTCCTCTAGAGCCTTTTAAATATTCATTGTTTTGTGGTGAGCCTCCATCATTGCGTGTGTTTATGGATTCACACATACTGGAGTGCTAATTGTTGTTGTTTAGAGAACTCTTGAAAATCTGTTCAGGTACAGCAAAATAACAATGAAATGTCCTTTTTTTTGTCCTACTTCCAATGTAATACAAGCTCTGTTTCCTGCTGTTCAAAGCCTCATTGCTGCTCTATGAAAAATGTTGTCCAGCAACAAAGAGCATCCAGAAAAACAGCAGCTTTGCTGTACACCAAATGCTGTCACATTTTTTCCCAGTCTAATCTCTTACAGCTGCTTCGTCGTTAGTTGTAACAATGGCAGGTAAGACCATTTTCAGGCAAAAAGTGACCTTTCAGTTGACAGTGTGCTCTAATTGGTTTCGGTGATAGACCCCTGCACAAGTGGGAATGGAGGATGCTCACAAATCTGTCAGAATGAGAGAGGAATTGCAAAATGCGAGTGTCATCCAGGGCATTCTCTTTCTGCAGACAAAAAGTCCTGTTTAGGTAAGAAACTCTGGACTGTTTATTGTGAAGAAAGTTATTAATCAGCGCTCTGGCTGACTGAGCTGTGAGGGGAAAGGAATATGTAACAAATACTTGTGTGTATTTTGCAGCAGTGGTTCTCTCTGTGATGGTCACATCAGCCCGTGGTCTTGAAGGACCTTTTCAGTGATGAAAATTCCTCTGTGATCTTCTAAGTCGTGCTTTCGAGCAACTGGATTTGTCAATGCTGTAGTGTTATTCTTGTAGGGTCCCTTTAAAATAATGTCCCAGATACAGCTCCTGGAAAATTGGTTCAAGTAAAACTCTGAACCAGGTCACTGAAAACCTATTTAGGATTCAAAGGGCTTTTTAGCTGGAGAACTGTTTCCATATTAATGGAGAAACTACTGTGAAGGAAGAAATCATGATGTGTAAGATTTCCAAAGAGAGGAGCTTAAAAAGTTGAATTCTAAAGTCCTGTATTTAGTCTGGGGTTGTCAAAAGGATCTGTGGTGTTTCTGACCCGAAATGTGGGGGAATTAGAGATCAAAATACCCGCTTTTCTCTTTCAGTGAAACTCTTGGAAGATAGTTTAGCAGTTTTATGAAGTAAAAAAGCATTTGTGGACTTGATGGTGCACAGATTTTTAACAGCCAAGTCAGGATCAGGGTGTGTGTATATACATCTATGTGTACATATATATATATTCAGACACTAATTTTAAACTCCTCTTTGGAAAACTTGGCCGAAATCTTGCCAATATTTAAATTATTGTCTCGTATAAAGGGTGCTGGGTGCCTTTCAAAATATTTACATCCTACCCTGAGTATTTTACTCAGTTGCCTGTAAGCCCTTCTGTGAGCAGAATGGCAGATCTTAGCGATTCTCTCTTACTGGAATTACTCATGAGTAATTACTGTAAATAAGAAGTATTTTCAAGTAATGCAGACACTTCAGTGATGATGAGTGGATGGAAACAACAGTGGGTTTAGCAGTAGGGTCAGCCTGCTGTTCGTTTTATCTCGGCTACGCATTGACATTCCTGTTGATTTGTGTATAAACTGAATCACTGAGTTAACTTGCAGTGTTGTAGATTGGAACAAATTTCCTCCCCAGCCTCATGGCAACAATCTTTTGAATCATTAAGCAGCGTGTCTTACCGTGGATATGCAATTATTGGTTTTTTCTCCCAGAAGTTACTCAATGTCTTTTGCAAAATTCAAGCTGCTTGTTTGACTCTCTGGAAGCCGAGCTGGAAGGAGACAGAGGGCAGCTGAAGTGTCATATTTCAGCTATTAGCTGTAGGACAGGAAGAAACCTGTGCAAGATGGTGGCTGTGTGGTTCAACTTTTTATTTTTCTATTTAAAAAGAAGAAGAGGAAGGAATATTTACAGCATTGGCCGGCACAGTGTACTCGCAAACTGACAATTAGAGAAAAAGGAGAAATAACCCGTTTTATTCTAAGCAGCAGCTGCTCACATGGCTGCCTCAGAGAAGCTGTCATTTGTCCTGAAATTTTCATGAGCCAGTGTGTGGTGTTTGCACTGCCTGGGGCCTTTCTTTGCAAGGAGCCTGATTGCATCCGTCAAGCTCCTTGTGCTCGAGTGCCGGGGCCACGAGCACAGCACTGGGCACAGCACTGGGCACAGCACTCGTGGAGGGACAAAACTGCCAGAAAGTGGCTGTATGGGGTAAAAAGTGAGGAGCTGCTCATCAGACTGCTCCCTGCCACGTGCAAGGCGCTGACCCAGGTTTGGTGCAATAAATAGTCTGTATTTTGCCAGGAGAATGTCAGAATGAGAAGGAGCAGGAGATGGATCAGGGGTTTGCCATGTGTGATACCAGTCTTTGCACTGAGGTTGGTGTTTTGTGCAGCTGTATTTAGGGTACATTTTTGTGGGTTTGGGGTTTTTTTTTGATTAATTACTCTTTAAAAGTACTTTCGTATTCCACTGAGATTCTAGGAAGATGGACACCTTTGGAGGCATTTAACTCCAAAATACAGTCTAGCTAAAGTGTGAAGCTGAGGAGCAGCCTGCGTGACAGAGGAGTGGGGGGTAGAGCAGCCTTCCTACTTAGGGCTCTGCACCTTTTCCTTTCCTCACAGGTGGGGTGAAGCTGCTCTGGTTGCAGCAGGTGCCTCCCCGCCGTGCTGCTGCGGAAGCAGCTGCGGGATTCAGGGATGATCTGTCTCCGCCGTCCCTGCTGAAACCCAGCCACCACTTAATCCAGATCATTTGACATTCAGAAAATAATCAGCTATTTCCTGCTCCGTTAATTTAACTATAATGGCATGGAGGACGTGGTGATAATTTCAGAGTTTTGGAAGTTGGGGCTTTCTTCCGAGTTCTTCACATGAGGTCTTCTTTTGCCATCGCTCTTTTTACAGGAATAATAAATAAGTTGCTTTGGCTGACACTGCAAATGTAATGTGTGATACTGTAAATGTTCACGCTGAGAAGTTGAAGGTCAGTGGTGCTCAGGAAAAAAGATTGTTCTGGAGAATAATGGGAGTGTAATGTTCCTGGGTTCATCGGGTGCTGTCCTTTGTAGACCGACGTCAGGATAATCCTTTCAGCAGATATTTGGAAATGCAGCCGTGTCCACGTAGAGCAGCGTTATTTTTTTATTTCAATATCCAGCTGAGTGGCTTTGCCTTTCTCTCTGCCTGCAGACGTCGATGAGTGTGCAGAAGGCAGGGCCAGGTGTGCCCATCGTTGTGTGAACACCCCGGGATCCTTCGGCTGTGCCTGCAGCCCCGGCTTCGAGCTGGGGGCGGATGGGCGGCAGTGCTACCGTAAGTGACATCTGCACTCCAGCCTCTCCTGTCTGCACCCCGCCATGCTTCGCTTCTAATTCGGTGGGATTAGCACTGCCAGCAAAATAAATGTATGCAAAAGCTCAAGCTTAATACTATTTTCTTCCTCTGCTGCTGCTGCTGCTGGGTTTGCAGGGTGACACGTTCCTAAGCCTGTGTTCACAGACCTTAATTACTGCCTTTCAAAGAGCAAATAGCCCTGTTGGTTTATCTTCAGAGTCGGGTGAATTCTGCTGCAGAGCTACCAGAATGCTGCTGTTCTATGAAATGTATTCATTCCTGCCCTCCTCCTCCTCCTCCTCCTCCTCCTCCCAGCTTTCTTACAGATCTGATGCGAGGGAAAGCCAACACGATGTTCTGCTCTTGTCTTTACCTGTCTGGGTTTGCTTATGTTTCTCCTGAGATTATTGACACTAGTAAGAGGATGCTTTTTTAAAAAAAGGCAACAAAGAAGAAAGATGGGGGATGGAAAAATAGTTGAACAACTAAAATTTCCCAAACCAAAGCGAGCCCTGTTGTCTTTCCTCACATACTTACCTCTTGCCAGTGGGGTTTCTTAATCAGCACGGCTTTTCTGGAGAGGGGGACTGACTCCCAGTGCTGTTAGCTGATAGCTGATCCCTGGCCTGCCCTTTAGGGCAAATTTAGATTAATAAAGGAGGTGATGTGGAAGAGTTGGGGTTATTATGGACCTAACATAAGCTCCCTGGAATGCAGACAAAAGCATGACCTGTTTCAGCAAAGAGGTGGGCAAAGATCATTCAATCTAATAATACTGTGCAAGAGCTTTCAGCAGAGCTTCCTTAGGAAAATACGCTGCCTGCCAGAGAATGAGTGCTTTATTTAAGAATGTGTGTGTAAGAAATAGTTATTAAGAATGAAATCCAGTTTCACAGCATTAACATACATTAAAAACAAAACCCAATTATGTGAGAGACATCCTGGAGAGTTATTTCATAGGTGATGGGGAGCTTTGAGTGGTGCAATGGCAGAGGAAATGTGATTAATGTATAGATATGAAATGTTCTGTCACAGGCATAAAAAAGAGGTTTAGACCACTTAGATTTCATTGTGCTTTTCTGATAATATTTTTTCTGGATGTTCAGCAGATCTCAGGGGATGGTGATTCTCTGTGCCTCGTGCACAATATTGCAGAGCAAACAATAAAAATAAAAACATTCTGCATATATTTATGATCAGGATTATCCCAGTGTTTGAGCAATTTACAATCTTTGTTTATTCTTTCATTTCCCCAGTGGCCGGGGAAGAGCTGGTGTTTCAGTTTTACTGATGAAGAACTGAGACAAAGTAAATGATGAAGATCATGTATAAAGTCAGATTCTGCATTTAATCGCTGGGTTTACTAAATCCCAGCTTTACACCCTGGACAGGAGACACGATTTCTTCTCCCTGGTGCAAATAATCACACTGTGCATGAGATGTAGCCTTCAGTATTTATTCTCTTAATTTATACCCTCTTCCAGCTGGAATTACATTTCTTGTTGGCAAGCAGGTTGCTCCCTGGGAGCACAAAGAGGGGTAGGATCAGAGCCCACCAACACAGATGTGTCTGGGGAAATTCTGTGCCAGATCTGATGACCACCACTCCAAGCTGAGGTGTTTCTGGAAGTACAGAGGCTCCTTTAGGAAGGGTTTCTCAGTTCCCCTACATAGTAGGAGAAATTATTTCCTCTCTAAATAGCTCTGGAACAAGACAAGCTGGATAATCCTTTGTGAGAAACTTTATAACTGACCCTGTGGGTTCTTTTCACCCTGGAGAAATCACCTGATGAAGTAGCTGGGTGGGAATGAGGTGGCCAGGTGTTCCCTTTTCTGTAGGAGGGTTCCCACTGGAAATGGCCAGGATGTTGTGAGGACTGTCCAGTGCAGCCACGTGAGGAGGACATGGAAGTCTGTCAGGGCAAAGGGGGCTGGCAGTGGCCCTGTACCACCATGTCTTAGCTGTAGGGGACAAAGTCTCAGCAGAGGAGCCGCTGTGTCCCCCTGGAAGGGACATCCAAGAGCCAAAACCTGGAGATTGTTTTGCGTTGTGGTTGGGTGTCTGTTCCACCAGCAGGACTCTGCTGAGCAAGTTTCAGTGCCTTTGTGGTTTTGGATGTTTCAGAATCCAACTCCTTGCCATTCCCATGCAAAACTCAAAGCTGCTCTTTGGGGAGCGTATCAGGCTGGGTTGAGGGGCACCACCTGGGCTCCTCTGGAGTTCTCCTCCTTCTGTTCTTCCTTTGGGGCAAGCGCTGTGTCCAAACAAAGCATGAACCTGAGGAAGCCTGGGAAGGCTCCTCTAGCAGGTGGCTGCTGGAACACTGAGCCAGCTTCACATGGCTGAATTTGAGCACATCCACTGTTCTGACACAAACACCTGGAGCTCAGTGACTCCACAGCCTGCTCTTCTGGGGAAGGGGGTGTGAGCTGATTGTAGTCACCGCTGCAGCACTCATGGCTTCTGTTTTACAGCAAGCCGTTCCTCCAGTGACTCCCCCCTGGGCTTGCTTTTTAACATCCTTTTGATTTATTTCTCTGCAAGGCATCGAAATGGAGATTGTCGACAGCTGCCGGGACGGGAACGGCGGCTGCTCCCACCACTGCGAGCACACGGCGGCGGGGCCGCGCTGCTCCTGCGACCGCGGCCACCGCCTCGGCGGGGATGGCAAAACCTGCGCAGGTAACCCGTGCTGGGAGCAGGGAGCAGGTGTGGAAGGGCCCAGGGAGCCTGCAGGAGCTGTTGCTCAGGGAAACGCCTCCCCGTGCCTTCCCTCCTCCTGCAGGCGTTAATGAACGCGCTGCTCCAGCCTGCCTGGCCCTGGGTGTTCGCTGGGATGTGTCACTGACGAGGGGAGGGAGTGGAGGTGACACTGGTGCATCCCCTGTTACCGTGGCCATGTCTCACCGTGGGCAGCCCGAGCATCACAGGCCTGGCTTTGTGTCCTTTCCCTTCTCAGCCGTGGCTGGGAGCGGTGGCACAGCTGCTCTGGAGTGCTTCGTGCACAAACTCCACTTTGTGTCACGGAGTCTGCTGTGTTTCCATCAGATTTGCTCGGGGATGAGGTTACACTTCTGCCTGCGAGAAGTCTCACTTGGGAGGTGAAAGCAACAGAGTTAGATTTGGGTTTATTTCAAGATAAGAGCTTAAAAATTCATTCATGTTTTGAGCAATTCTACTATGAGATTTTTTGTGTGTGTGTTTGTTTTACGTTTTGTTTTGTTTATGGCTTTTGCCATGCAAGCTGTATCTCGTTCTGCTTTGGGCTTGCTGTCACTATGCCATTACAATTGTTAAGAATAGCCAGGAAGGTAGGGGGGAAGGAAAAAAAGGCACCACGAAGCAGTGTAGTGAGATATGAGATGATGAGAAGAGGTAGAGAGTGGGAGCATTGATGAGTGTGAGAGGCATTACAGACAAAATGAGTCTTGCAAGGAAAAAAAGCCAAGTGCAGGAGAGAGGAGGAGCAGGGGAGGAGGGAAGCACTGAGGGCTGCAAGGGCGGGTGATGATGGAGCTTAAAAGCAAAACAAGAAAAGTTTGGGAGGCAGATTTGGAGCCAGAGCCTCACAGGGGTGGGTGGGTTACACAGTCTTGTCTGTATAGCTGACAGGAGGCAAAGCAGCCTCCTGCCCACATCCCGGCTCGGTGACCTGCTGCTGGGGATTTCAGAGGGAAGCAGATACTCCAGACACAGCAAGGGAAGGGGGAGAGCACAGAGGAAAGCTGAGGACATGGAAAGTTGCTCTTAACTGCAAAAATCTCCTTTTTGTTGGATGCAGCTTTTGCATTCCTACAGCAAACAAGGGGCTGTTGCTGGAACCCGGAGCGAGGCATCACCTGATGTACTGCAGGGGAGCTCAGCTTGTGACATTTCTGGAAAACACTGCCTTCAAATAACCTGCATTAATCATTTTCACACTGACCTCCTCACCTCCATTGATTAATTACATTTTCTTTCTCCTGTCCGTGTTTCCTCATAAAGTTGGTGCTCCTTCCAAGGTTAATTGAGACACTGACCTTTCCCATCTGCAGCTGCTCAGCCGGGCCACGTTCAGGAGCGTTTTGCAGACTCAGCATTGACAAGGTGGCCCTTGGATGGCCACTGACCTGCTCAGCAGCCTGACAGCAGCCAGGAGCCTGCAGTGCATAGATAACAGCTCAGCTCTCCTATCTAATCACCAGGACAGTGGTGTCAATGATACCAATTTCTGAATGGACACAGAGCAGGAGGAGGCAACAGGAAATCAGTTGCCAAAAACTGCAATTGAACCTTCCAGGCTGCTGCTGTCCAGCAAATGCGTGGTTGGATCAGAGCATTGTTAGTTTGCATTCAATAAGGTTGAGTTTAAAGACATCTAAACGCTCAAATGTAGGTTACTGTTAAACAGAATGTTTTTGAAGGCTGGTGGGTCCTTGGCTGTTGTCTCTTTTCCTAGAACCATAGAATATTCTGAGTTGGAAAGGACACACAAGGATCGTTGAGTCCAACTCCTGGCCTTGCACAGACACCCCAACAGCCCCACCCTGGGCATCCCTGAGAGCATTGTCCAAACGCTCCTGGAGCTCTGGCAGCCTCGGGGCCGTGCCCATTCCCTGGGGAGCCTGGGCAGTGCCCAGCACCCTCTGGGGGAAGAACCTTTTCCTGATATCCAACCCAAACCTCCCTGATACAGCTCCGGCCGTTCCCTTGGGTGCTGTCCTTGGTCACCAGCGAGACCAGCTGGTGTTTTGTAAATCCCCTCGTGGCAGCTCAGGCTTGTGGAGGAGATGCCTCTCCCAGGACATGGAGGGTCCTGGCTGCTGTGGGAGAAGGCAGAAGGCAGCTGCTGTCAGGATTCAGGATTCAGACAGTGCTTATGTGGTTGAAGGATGAGGAAGGTAGGAAGTGAGTGCTGAAGCACAGTAGCTCTGAGCAGAGCTGGGGCAGCAGCTCAGGGTGTCTCAAGGGCTGAACGTGCTGCCCTTTCCTTGCAGAGGTGGACGAGTGTGAGACGGGAGAGTCCTGCTGCTCCCAGTTCTGCATCAACTACGCGGGGGGCTACGAGTGCGCCTGCAAGGCGGGGTTCCAGCTCAGCGCCGACGGCTGCTCCTGCGACGGTGAGTACGGAGTCAGGGAATGGGCTGGGCTGCAGGGACCTTCAGGATCATCTCATTCCACCCCTGCCATGGGCAGGGACACCTTCCACTGTCCCAGGTTGCTCCAAGCCCCGTCCAACCTGGCCTTGAACACTGCCAGGGATCCAGGGGCAGCTACAGCTTCTCTGGGCAGCCAGGGCCTCACCACCCTCACAGGGACGAATTCCCTCCTAATGCCCAATCTAAACCTTCCTTCTGTTAGTCTAAAGCCATTCCCACTTGTTCTGCATCATTCCGTGCCCTTGTCAAAAGTCTTTTGGTACCAGGGGCTCAGTCTAAGTAATCACAGCCCAGGGTAGAAGAAATGCTGTCAAAGCCCTTTGCAGGGCTTTGTGGGCACTGCCCTAATGAGAGTCACTGACCCAATGTCAGCTTTGCTGAGAAGGTTTTGCAAATGTGTAATTTCCACTTTGTGAGGCTGGAATACAGGAATAACCCTGCATCCAGCATGGGGGAAGTGGGAGAGGAGCCAGCAGAGAGACTACTGTTTCTACTTTCCCTCCTCTCTCCATGGACACTGTGTATTGATGTGTGTTAAACACTCCTTCCACAAAAGAAGAGCCCTCAAAATAACTGAAGGATCAACTGAGCTTAACAGCTTAAAGCGTGTTTTCACTCGAGACAAAAACATCAGTGAAATAATCTGCTCCCTGTCGCCCTGAAATGTTTTCATACCTCCAATACCAGAGAGAAACGGGGAGCCCCAAAACACATAAGAAAAATTGTGTTTTCTTACGTATCGAATAATTTTTCAGATGCAGCCGGGCACAGCATGGGCTCTCCAAGCAGAAGTACTTGCTCCTAATCACCATTTATATCTGGATTTTCTAGATGTGGATGAATGTCGTCTGGATAATGGCAACTGTGACCATTTCTGTGTGAATTCCCTGGGGTCGTACGAGTGTGCCTGTAAGGAGGGTTACAGGCTTGGGGATAACAGATGGGCCTGCGTGGGTGAGTTATTCTTGCAACTGGAGGGCCATTAAGCCTTTCCCACTGATTTAAAAAGTGATTTTGGAACTGGGATCTTCCCAGATCCTGGGGTTTTGGGAGCCCAACTTGAGCCATCTCTGAACGTGGCCAGGGTAGAGCTACGTGCGGTGCGTGGATCCAAGTTCATCCTCCAGTAATGGGTTTTGCCAAAGATTAATTCAGATGAACACTTAAATCCCCTGGACATGTTTGAAAACCTAAAGCTCCTGGTTTAGAAAGAAATACTCTTTTGACACTTTTCTTGCACTATTTGATGAAGTTTAGCATCCTGTGGGGGAAAAAAAAGGTAGCAGATTCTGCTTTGATCAACCGTGGCAAGTTTTCCATTAGTCAGTGACGTTATTCTGGATTTCTGCCAGTGTAACCAGTCCAGAGTTTAGCAGAGCAACTCAATTTTATAACCAAGTTTAGCACCTGCTAAAGCTTAAGCCAGAGTTTGATATTCTAACCAACACCAAAAAGAAAGCCAGCTGATTTCTCATCATTTTAAGGCTCAAATTTTAATGTTTCTGAAAATAAATTGCACGGCCAGCCTCACTTTCTATTTGTCATCTCCAAAACGAGCAAGAGTAATGACCTTCATTAACTAAAAATAATCTCAAACTTCAAGTGAGGAAAATGAATCTCCTCGTTTAATTTTGATTCTCCAGGAGCAGAGGTTTTTTTTCCAGAAGAAGGAGAAAGGAAAGATGGGGAGTTTTCCCCTCTTTTCTCCTTTTTTTTTTTTTTTTTTTGGATAGCAGAAACTCTGTAAGTACAGATGGGAAAGTGCCTGGGCTGGGACTGCCGGGCAGAAGTATGGCTGGAAAATCTAATGGCATCATAATAGTAAAAAAAGATGTAGATGAGAGGCAGCTGGGGTGCTGATGGGCTGTGTTTGTGTCCCTAGGTGTGGAGGAGGTGGATGCAGAGGAGGCAGCGGGGCTCGCCGGAGCGCCGGGGCTGCAGTTCCGAGGGCCCCCCCAGCTGCTCCGCTACGCCCTCGGGGCCCTGGCCGAGGATGGAGACCCCCGAGGAGAGCTCACCCTGGTGCACAGGGTTGGTGAGTGACCAGCAGGGCCCTGAGCCAGCACAGCAAACTGGGGGGGATCGTCTCAGGAAGAGGATTCGGGGCTGGGCTGGCCGGGCTCGAGCATCAGGAGGAGGGATGAGCGTTAATCCTGCTCCTGCCCCTCCGTGCCAGCAGGGATGAGGCATTACCACGTGCTCCGTCCCCAGTGGGACGTGTTTGAGGAACCAGGAGGCTGCCTGGATGCGCTGGGAGGGAGGCAGGGGAAAAGTGAGCAGCACAGCAGGCAGTGGCTGGGAGGCTGCTTGGAGAACAGCCCCAAGGGCAACAGCCAGAGGGATCTCATCGTCCCAGGGGTGAGAGGATGGCACGGGTTACTGCAGTGCACTAAATCCCTGGGGAAACACTCCCTTTCTTCTACAGCTGGGAGCATGTGTCCCTGTTTACAAACCCTCTTTTAACAACTGGAGGCTTTTTGTTGAAGATATTTGCATTTTGTTTGTGTTAAAAGCAATCCTCTGAAGATTCTAGGTTTCCCTTGACTCTCTGGTAAAAGCACCGAGCCATCCATGTATTGTTCAGCTTGAGTGGTGGCAAACAGCAGGGGAGCACCCACTGTCACAGGAGGTGGGTGCAGAGCAGCTTTGCACCCACCTGGGCTTTGCATGATTCAGTCTTTCCACCCGAAGGTGGTGGAAACTTCACAACTTCAAGAGTATTACGAGGTCAAACCCTGTGCTTGCTTTGTGCCGAGTGCTGGTGGGTCACCAGGGAGGATTTCTTGTTTTTCCTGTTGTGTGTCCTGTGATTTTTGTATCAACTCTAATTACTCATCTGAGGACTGTGCCCTACAGGCAGAAATCAGGAGCTGGTCTTGGCTTTAATAAAAAATTAACTTATTTTTATGAACAAAACTGTTGAGACCCTCCCAAATCACGCAGCATCCAGCCGGACTCAACAACGCCGATAACCAACTGGGAAACTGATAAATGAGATAACCACGGGCAAAATTATCAGGCCTAGAAACCACAATCAAATATTTATTGACCGCTTTTTGCATGTTTTATTTATATTTAGCCACAGAAATTTGGGTGTTATCAGTCATAGCCGAGCAGCTGCACTTTTTCTAAGGTTCGGGCTCTGCAGCCTGCAGTGATTTGTAGGAAAAGGTGGTGGAGGAAAGGAGCTTTAAGTGGTTTAGTAAGTTCTTTTACCTCCCAAATAGTAATTTATTGCTTCTACTTTCAGACATATTTTTGGGCTGCTATCTATATTATAAAAAAGCCTGCTTTTAACAGTAAGCTGGTGCAAGTAATTAAATATTTTCTATAGCTTGAATGACTTTCTGAGGTGGAAGCATGATGTTTTTAATGGTGCTCTGTATTCTTCTCCTGAAGTATGAATTTGTACCCTGTTCCAAGTGGGAGCACTGAATGTCCCTGAAGGCTTGGGCATTTGTTCAGCAGCAGAAAAGGGAACAGTTGGGTGCTCAGACCTAGAGGAAATCTGGCCTCACAGAGAAAATTGTGGGTAAAAAGCAACCAGCCTGTGACTTACTGTAGGCTGGAATAAGCTGCCAGCTCGCTTTCAGGTGCTGTTCAAAATCTCCTTCCAAAAAGCCTCCAGCCACAGCCATAAAGCCTCGAAGGCACAAAACTGCGTGGATGGGATCTTCAATGCCACCGAAGTGTTTTATCAGACAGTCACAATTATTTTCCATGCCTATCTCAATAGACTCCACAAAGAGAACATGAGGGTGCAAGGGATAAAAGGAGGGTGGGGAAGGAGAGGGGAAAAAATGCATTTTGATATCAGGTTTCCTGTATAAAACTCTTCATATCCATGAAGAAACAGGGAAGCGATAAATGTGTATTTTGCTTTGTTTTCCTAGAATAACACTCAAATTATGCGGTTGAAAATATCAATGAACCGTGTTTAAGTAGCACCACATCCACGTACTGCAGTAAAACAACAGGGATAGCCCAGCAAGAAGAGGAGTCCCAGTAAATGCTTCTAATTATATACAGTGTTATCAAGCATTAGCTGCAAATTCACTTTTTCTGAAGGCAAAACACTCGCTTTTAAAAAGTAGCTTGAAGTGCTCTTCACTGGAGAATTACAGCATTTAGGGGAGTAACTTCCAGCTGAACACCCAGCTTTCCTTTTCCTCAGAGTCAAAAATGTGAAGAGGGAAATTCAGGAATGCCAATTTCGCTGTGCCTTTTGTGCTGAACCGGCGGCGTTTGCAACCTAGCGATGGGCAAGAGTTTGTGGAAGCGTTTTTGTCCGGCTGCTCTCTCAGCCCTGTGTGGTTTTTTTTGCTGTCAGTGTGCCTGGGGGACACGTTTGGCCAGGACTGCAGCCTGAGGTGTGAGGATTGTCTGCACGGGGGCCACTGCAACAGCGAGCGCAGCGGCTGCGTCTGCCCGCCCGGCCGGGCCGGTGTCGTCTGCAACGAGAGTGAGTACTCGGGGCTTGGAGGGGGAAAGGTCCCCCTGCAGGGGCTCTGCAGGTGGGGAATTGGAGTGACCTCTGGTACTTTTCATCTCCCTAAGGAGCACAGCTGTCTCACAATCAAATTTATTGTGCTGGGGCGCATTAAATAGGATTTGTAGGTGATGCCACGGTACACAGAGGTCCCGGCCCCCCAGTGCAGGTCAGGGCAGAATCATCCCCCTCCTCAATATTTGGTTGTTGTTCATTCCTATTCACTCTGCTGCTAAAAGCTGCCAAAGTTTGCCGGCCATGCTTCATTCCACATCTTGCCTCGCTGACTTCCAGAAGTCTGTCCCAGCAGGTGGTGGGACAGTCTGGGTGGACGTGTATGCTAAGCTGGAGTTTTCCCATTGTAGCATCCCAAGACATTGCCTTTCTTAATTTTTTTCTTATGTTTTCCCTTTTTTTCCCCTTATCATTCCTTTTATTATTAGCATCACTTTCTTGGAACAGTTAATTTTTCATATTGGAAATCGTATTTTTCAGAATGCTGTTGCCAAGTCAGTGCCCTTTATAATAGCTGTTCACTCCCCTTACTCCTGTTTCCTGGCAGAAGATCTTTCTGATTCAGAAGCATGTGTCAAAACCCATTGGAAAGAGAGTGGTGATTTCTTGATGTGCTGTTCTTCATCTGCAGTTTGGCAAAACTTGTCTGCTGCTTGTCTGAGACATCATACAGCAGATTTCCTGTTTGAGATGGGTCCCTCCATTTTGTGGTGTGTGACATGATGGCCCATCATTCTCAGAAAGTCTTTTGCTGTCACCGAGTGAGACAAAGAGTCGATGAAAATTTATTACTTGACATCAGTAGACAGCACTCTTCAGGTTAATTGCCATCAAGATCGTTTAGGAGACGTCATCACATGGGCAGAAATGTAGAAAAATCAAGCAAGTGATTGAAACCAACAGTCTGCCCGTGGTTATTTTGGGAGACTGATGGTGGGTTTGGTTTGTAAACACTGGGGGCAGCTAAGAGAATAGGAATGGGGAGGATTAAAAGGATAATTTCCAGTCTGTCTACGACAGTTCAAGCTATCAAGTTAGGATATTCTTACTTCTATTCCTGGTGTACTGGTAGTTCAGGATAGATTGTAAAAATTTCAAGGCAGTATCCGAATTCTTCAGTTCATTTCATAAATAACAACATTTCTGGTGTATATTTGCCGTGGATATCCATGCATGTAATCTAATGGAATTCACCTCTGGAATTTAAAGAACTTTAATAGGACTGTGTTATTGAGCTAAACCCGCTGTCTGATGTCGTCAGCATGGACAGCGATAAATACAATATCTAATCTGTGTGAATTAGTCATATGTGATTGCTTTCACTCTCTTCTCTTGCTTTTTTAATACACAGCATAATGCATGGATTTAGGGTAAGCGGGTTTAGGGTAAGCTAAAACAGCGGAGAAAACTGGAACTAAATTTCTCTAATAATGCACCAAAGAAGCCGAATGGAAATTGATGTGAAATGTCAACTTTCTTAATGTACATTGATAAAATGTCAGTGAAGTCAGATGACTCCAGCAACTGTATTCACTCAGCCAGCTCAGGCTGCAAACAGCAGAGCGAGGCTTCGTCTCACAGTTTGTTTTTGCTGTTGTGGATCCACCGCCGCCGCGATCACCTGGGGAATTTCAGAAACTACATTTGAAAAACAAGATATTGTTTTCGTAATAGTATTTGGGAGAGAAAAAAAGGATGTTTAAAATATTTATCTCCAAGTATTCGAAGCTGTGCTCTGATGTTTAAACTTTGGACTTGACAGGCAGTGGTTTTTGAGCCCGTGCTTTGTGGGGAGGGGAGCACGTGCAGGGCAGGGTTGGATCCATGGCAGTACTTCCCCAAGCTTGGTTAGCTCAGTGTCCTTTGAGATGTTCCAGTAAATATCAGGTGGATGTGCATTGCTTTGTAGAAGAATATAAGTTTATTTAGAGCCTGCTCAACTGAAAGGACTCTCTCCTTGCTCGGTTTTCACAGAACCTATTAGGCTGGAAAAGACCTTTGAGACTGAGTCCAACCCATGACTGATCACCACCTTCTCAACCAGACCATGGCACTGAGTGCCACATCCAGTCTTTATTCTTAAACACCTCCAGGGATGGTGACTCCACCACTCCCCAGGGCAGCCCATTCCAATGCCCAAGCACCTTTCTGTGAAGAAATTCCTCCTGATGTCCAAGCTAAACCACCCCTGGCACAGTCTAAGGCTGTGTCCTCTTGTCCTATTGCTGGTTGCCTGGGAGAAGAGACCGACCCCCACCTGGCTACACCCTCCTCTCAGGGAGTTGTAGGGAGTGATGAGGTCTCCCGTGAGTTTTCCAGGCTGAACACCCCCAGCTCCCTCAGCTGCTCCTCCCAGGACTTGTGTCCCAGACCCTTCACCAGCCTCGTTGCCCCTTCTCAATGACCAAAGCCTTGTTTTGCTTCCTTTCCAGCAGAGGGGAAGGATTTCTCGGTGTGTTCACGCTCCCTGCTCTCTCCACAGCCTGTCCCCCCGGCACGTTCGGCAGAGGATGTGCCGGTGTCTGCAAGTGCCAGAACGGAGGCTCGTGTGACCCCGGCACGGGGCAGTGCCACTGCCCGCCCGGCGTGCAGGGCCGGCTCTGCGAGGACGGTACGGCTCCATCCCTGCCTCAGCCTCTCCATTTGTCCCCCCTTGTTCCTTTTCAATAATGAGCAAAACAGAGGGTGAGGAAAGCCAGTGGCTGGCGAGGCTGCGCAGAGCCCCCCAGCTCGGCCACAAACCACTTTGGGATGGGGGCTTTGACCCGCAGCAGCTGATGCCTCGCTGTGTTTGTGCACTCCAAAGGTTGCCCAAAAGGTTTCTTCGGGAAGAACTGTAACAAGCCGTGCAACTGTGCCAACAAGGGCCACTGCCACAGACTGTACGGAGCCTGCCTGTGTGACCCTGGGCTCTACGGCCGCTTCTGCCACCTCAGTAAGTCCCCGGCGTTTCTGGGATCTGGTCAGTGTGTGCACAGCATAACAGTCTGTAAGAGATTCCACATCATGTAAAGGGGGCTGGCAAAGAGGAAGGAGAGTGACTTTTTGCACAGTCAGACAGTGATAGGACAAGGAGAAATGGATTTACTGAAACAGTAGAGATTTAGCTTAGACGTTCGAAAAAGGTTCTTTGCTGTGAGGGTGGGGAGGCCCTGGCACAGGGTGCCCAGAGAAGCTGTGGCTGCCCCTGGATCCCTGGAAGTGTCCAAGGCCAGGCTGGACAGGGCTGGAGCACCCTGGGATAGTAGAAGGTGTCCCTACCCATGGCAAGGGGTGGAACGAGATATGGGACCTTCCAACTCTAACCATTTTATGACAAAATGAGCAAGACTTTGGGTTCTGCAATGGACTGGGAGTAGCAGGAGGACAGGATTTGCAATTTGTGCCAGGAAGCCCCAGAAGCTTCATTAATCTTTTCTTCTAGTGATTAATCTTTGCCATAAGGACTGAGATTTACTGATGCTCAAAGGTGAGGGTTATAGGTGGGGTGGACAGGTTAACATTTGGGTTATTGGTGAGGTTAGAATCTGGTTGGAGCTGGTTTAGTGACTGCTGATGAGTTGGAGTGGGAGCTGGGGAGCAGGGCTGGCTGGGACAGGATGAGGATCAGACATTAGATGGAATAAAAAGAATTAAAACAAAAACTTTGCAAAATAGATGATTCAGTTTCTTTGTAGTTACAGGTTTTGTTTGTAAAATCTGTACGAGACTGAAAATCTTTTGTGTTTGGGGTTTTTTTTTTAATGGAAACTTTTGTCTTGGAGTGCATCCAAGTGTTTTTTCATTCAGAAAATTAGCTGCATTTGCTTTGAAATGTTTCTGGTTCTTGCATTCACCACGTATTGCTTGACATGAAGTGAATGACCTAACCCAGGAACCATGTAAACTCTTCCTTTACCCACCCACACATGGACGGGCACTGCCACAGGAGTGGGGATGCACTCGCTGAAAGCAGAACGGAGGTTTTGCTTCTTGCAGCACTCTCGTTCTGCAGCAGTGTGCAATTTCAACCAGCTCCTGCATAATTACAGAGCTGATGCTGCCTTTTCTTCTGGCTGCAGCCTGTCCCAGGTGGGCCTTCGGCGCGGGCTGCTCGGAGGAGTGTCAGTGCGTGAAGGAGCACACGCTGGAGTGCAGCCCCAGGAACGGCTCCTGCACCTGCCAGCCTGGGTATCACGGCAAGAGGTGTCAGAAAGGTATCACACACCCAGCCAGCTTCCCCACATCTGCTTGTGCCTTTGTCCCAGGAATTTCTCCTTCTTCCTCCCATCTGCTTTGTCCGGCTGCTGCTGCTCGTATATTCATATCCTACTAATGATTTTGTGGGGTTTTCACCCTGCTAGGCTTGCAGTGACATCGAGGGCAACAGAGCTTAAGAATGCAGGAGTTTTAGCCTGATCAAGTGACAGCAGAAATCCAGAACCCAAATCCTAATACAGCCTTAAATAATGGAGATTGTGTGAGTTTTCGTTTCTGCGCTTTTTCGACACAGACAGTAAATAAGTGGCAAAATCTGTGTTTTATGGCAGCGGGGTGATTTGTAAACAGGTTCAGTAATGCTGCTTTTCCTTCAGATTTGCAGCTCTTTGAAATCACCTTATTCTTTGTAGTTTTTGGTGGTAGTTCAAAGAGAATTGTATCCCACATTCATGTTTGCATGTCTCAGTAGCCCTTTCCAGACAGCAGTGGAGTAACACAATAAAGGTTCTCCCTTCAGATTTTTCTCTGGGAAGGCAGGACTGTGTTGGATTTATGACAGTAGTTCTGGTGGGTTTGGTGGAGAACAATCATGACAATATTTAATATTTTTATCATTCTTGGTGATGGGCTCAGTTCTGGCAGGCAGCATCCCTTGCCCAGCACTGGCTTTGCACCAAGGCAGAGAGCAGCAGAACTTATAAGAAGAGAATTGTGTAATGGATTTAATTGAATATATCCTCAAGCATTCAAATCAAATAAATCCTTAAGCATTCTGCCACTCTGTTTCTGGGTTATATTTAAGCAGTAACCTCTTTGAAATGTAAGAGTGTATTAAGTATTTACGCTTTGTTAACACCTCTAAAATGTACGTTATAATATATTCTCTGCAAGTTTCTGCCAAATTATTTTCTGATTTTTGTTCACTTCTCTTAACTCTTCCTTTTTATTTTACATGCTCTGTATCTGCTTCTATTTCCAGAGTGCACCCCGGGGTTTTATGGGGCTGGTTGCAAACTGAGGTGCAGCTGTCCTCCTGATGTTCTGTGTGATCCTGAGACAGGAGCCTGCAAACACCCGTGTCCAGCTGGGTTTCATGGAGAAAAATGCCATTTGTGTAGGTACTCACTGCATGTTTCCCTGGGAGATACACTTTGGAGGGGAAAGCTTGTTCAGGACACTTAGGTTCAGATATAGGAGTTGCAGATAAAAGGGTGCATTTGTTGTTGATACGAGTTGGCAGTTCCCCACTGAAACCAGACTGATATTTGGAGCCTGGCAAATGCTGTCTCTCTCTCTTCTCTGCTTGGAAAGGTCAAGGCACAAGGCTGAGGCCAGTTACCCAAACTAACATTTGTCCAGTTAACAAAAGCTGCTTTTAAATCTTCAGGCCCAGATTTTCCAGGGCTCTGTTGCAGCTAATTACAGACCACCGGTTGCTCAGACACTAATGCTAACATTGATCACTTCTACCAGCACAGCTCAGTTTAAAATTGTCTTCAAAATGCTTCTAACCATGACTTTGGGGTTTTTTGTCCAGCTTGTCAGCCTGGCAGCTTCGGGATGGGCTGCAGGCAGAGGTGCAGCTGTGGAGGAGCACCGTGTGATCCGAAGACAGGGCGGTGTGTTTGCCCAGCTGGGAAGACTGGTGCTACGTGTGAGCAAGGTATGTGAGATGCTGGACCAGGGTAGGGAGTGCCTGGCTTTGGGAGACGTGATAAGAAGTAGAATTTTGCTGTTTTCCAAAGCAATAGACAGACACAGTGTGATGGAAATCGGGAGAGAGCCTTTGGTCTCTCTTTAGCTGTGTTCTTGTGTGCTGCAGTCTGCTGGCAGGGCTGTAGGTCTGTAGAGATAATACAACATCCAGCTCGGTTTTACTGTTATTTTTAAATTCTTTAGGGTAACAGCAGAAATCTAAAACTGTCCTGAAGCAGAAAATGGCACTGGTTACATACACCTCATGTGCTTTTTCTCCAGATTGCCCAGGTGGCCAGTGGGGACCAGACTGCCAGAACTCCTGCGAGCCCTGCGCCAACGGGGGACAGTGCAACAGGGAGACTGGAGCCTGTGACTGCCCCCCTGGCTACACTGGGCCATCCTGCTCTGCCAGTAAGTCCTTGCACCAGCCTTCCCCACGAAAAGAAGGTCAGATTGAAAATTCAGGTTATGGTTTGATTTCTGCCTTTTTACTCCTTTGTGAGATAAAACACGCTGATCCGAGATTAAGTGCCCTTCATCTCCAGGAATTCCCCAGGTTGGATTTGACATTATTTATGGGAGGGAGATTGCAGATAAATGCACGTGATCAGCTAAACTGCATCCCAAATGGATGTTATCGTTAGGCCTAATTTATGGCAATCTGTACTTGAAAATACAGTGTTCAACAGCCACAGCACTGGTGGTGTAGTCCTGGCTGTTTGGCAAGACGTGGGACCAGCTGGCCCACGTGGCATCACTCTTGGGTTGTGTTTGCCCCAGCGCTCCTTGGTGTATGTAATTCAGGATTAAATAATACTGAAGCTGAGGGAGCAGTATCAGTGCTATTCCTGCAGCCAGAGGCCGTGGGGATGTGCTCGAGGAGCTGCTCTGTGCTGCTCTTCCAGCCTCTGGGTGCTAAAAGGCTGCTCGAGTCTGGCTGTTGTGCTGCACAGACAGGCTCTCAGGACAGCCCTGCTTTGTGCAAGACCTCGGTGGTGGCACATTTTTAATTCTTGTTAGTCACAAAATGGCTTTTGAGGAAGGTTTTCCTCCTCTGAGGAAACAGCCTGATGCACAGGAGTACCCAAAAGTCACTCAAGCTAATCCTGCATTCCAGGACTGAGCCTTGGACACCCAGGGTGCCGATCCCAGATATTTCTGTGTTGCCGTTTTGCTTCCTGGATTCAGCTAAAGCCTGTTTTAGGGGGAGAGCTGTTGCTGTCTGTTTGGGAAGATCGAGTTGTGGCCTGGGTGAAGTCACGGCGTGTCTCTGTTTGCAGCCTGCCCCGATGGGCACTACGGGCCGAGCTGCCTGTCCCCGTGCAGCTGTGGCAGCGGCGCTCAGTGTCACCACGTCACCGGGGAGTGCTCGTGTCCCCCGGGCTGGACCGGCCACGACTGCAAGCACCGTAAGTCAGGGCACGCGGGATCTCCCGGGGAGCGCGCGCGGGGCAACCGGCTCTGTTTGCTCTTAGTTTATTACAGTTTTTTAATACAGTTTTGCTAATCTTGCTGCTTCTGGAATGGTGTGTTTGTGGGTTTGCACAGCCCGGGTGGTTATAATCCTTAATTATCCAGGTTCAAAGCGTCGAAATAGATGGCTGATGAAGCGCAAAGTATTGATATAAGCTCTTATTTCAACACTATGGATCCCTTTGCCCAATACCATCTGTCCCGCCAGCATTTTGACTGACAGACAGTTTTGTTTTTCATTTTCAGTGCAGATTAGTTTTGAGATTAATTCTCCATTTCTCATTTTGTTTGGGGGAGATTTATTCAACAAGTGAGTGGCATGTAGAGTCGTGTGTCTAAAGGTCACTTTTTAACTTGGGAATATAAATGCTGTGAGAAATTCTGTTCTCTGGAAGAGCAGAGCATCCTTCTGTTGACTTTAGCATCGCTCTCCATATTGGTGGCTGTGTGAGAGAGTAGATTTGCCCTTTTTGGATGGCACCACATAAATGTGAAGCCATCCTGCTCGATTCCTTCCTTTGCCTGTGACACATCTCTTCTGCTTGATTCATTGTGATGCCTTTTGTGAAAAGCCAACAGAAGACAAACCTCTTTCTAAACTTGGTCTTAAACACATGAAATCATTTAATTGGCAGTGTTGACAGCAGCAAGTTTTGCACCTGACTTCTCAGGCTCTGTACTGAAGAAAATGCTGGGAAAATCTGAAGCTTCCACCGATATGCATATTTTAAAAATCAAACCAGTTGGTAGGGTGTAGAACCACTGAGATGGCTTTTCATGACTCCTCGTGCTGTCTAGAGAATTGAGAGTCCATGACAAAGGAAAGCTTTTATTTCTATTCAGCATAAGATCTGAGAAAAATTGTTTTGCAGAGGTATCTCAGTGAGGCAGCTCTTCCAGCTATTGCAGACTGGGCATTAAACAGATTCCCAAATCCAAAACCAGGTTTCTGTTGCCCTAATTGGCACTTTCATCTTCATCCTTACTCAAAAGTAAAGAGATGCTGTGGTACATTGTCGTAATTGTGTCAGTGCTGTGTGATTTTAGGATGAAAGCAGTAAGTTGCTTTCACAAACATTGTGAGATTCCTTTGTGTCCACGCTGCATTTCCCAGTATTTTGGGGAAAGCGTGGAAGGTGCTCCCAAATCTGTCTGGTTTTACCCATTAGCTGGTCTGGTTATGCAGATTTTCACTGGGTGAGTCAATAGCTGATATTTTATTTCCACGAAATTATAGATTTATGACTGATGGGTGTGGATGGATTAGTTTTATGTGGGTGGGTTAATATCTGCCTACGTCCAGCTGAAACAGACCAGCAAAAACGGACTTTACTTCCGTGACCTGCGCCTGTGCTGCAGCCGGGAGTTGAGTCCGGCACCAGTTTGGTGTATTTTGTATTCTCTGACATAGAAGCGAAGCGGGGTTTGGGGGTGGTGCTGGATGTGACCCCGTTTCCCCCTGGCAGCCTGCAGCAGCGGCCACTGGGGCCGGGGCTGCGCCAACTCCTGCGCCTGCGACGGCAGCGACGGCGGCGACGGCGGCTGCGACCCCGCCACGGGCGCCTGCTCCTGCGAGCCGGGATTCACCGGGGAGCGCTGCCAGCTCAGTAAGTGCCCCCCTTCCCTCCCCAGCACGTGAAACTTCCAATCCCCAGCTGTGGAAGTTGTGTTTTCCTGATCATTCCCCTCAGGAACGCTGTTCCGCCCCTGCTCTGCCCGGCGCGGCGCTCTCGAGTTTCGCCGGGGTTAGATGCTTTCCCTAATTTGATTTCCAGAAAAGGTGTTTTCAGCCTTGTTTCGGACCCAGCAGCTATTTTTAATGTTAGGATCTCGTGCGAGGGATAGGATTGATGTATATTTGGGTTGTGGCATAAGAGTTTCCGTATTGGTTTTATTTATTCAGTTTTAGGGCAGCACTATTCCTTCGTAAATCTCTCTTTAAGGTCGGGCACATAGAAACGCTTCACATGTACATAACAGAAGAAAAACCAGGAATTTTAGGAGTCCTGTATTTATTAACAACAAAAATGTGCAGTGGTCTTAGCAGAGGCCCATGACCCTCACCTTGACATTCACCTCTAACTGAGGTCAACAGCAGATGCTTCAAGCATGTGAAAACAGGATTATAGTTAATTCCTGATATGTCTCCCCAGGTATCATCAATTTCTCATTCAGGAGCTTCTTGAGACAGAAGCAGTATCTCTGTATTTAATACAACTCGATTTTTTCTTTTCCAATTAATGTGCCTGTTTTCTTTTTCATTCCGTGCAAGCATTTGGAATCCACTTCATCTTGTGGCAGTAAGTTGCACCGTTAAGCTGCTATTATTATTATTATTAATATTGATTATATCGATGTCGTTAAATAAAATAAACATTTTATCTACTAGTTTAACAGTCTTACAGTAGCACAGATGTAGCTACCAGAGTCTCAGTAGCGTGGGCAGGATTAACTGCTGGTGTCACGCAGAAATGTCAAAACAATTAATCTGGAACCGTGGCCTAAGACAAGAAAGCCTGGAAAGTTGATCTTGCAGCCCTTGTTGCTGTTGGCACAGAGGGAATGGAAGGACTGTGTGTGGGGAGGACCAGCTCCCAGAGAAGGAGCTGCCAGCTCCGCTTCTCTTTCGCTCTTGATCTCTCTCAAAATAGCATCTCTGCAGACAGAGAGTGGCCAAATAGCTGCTCGTAGTCTTCACTGGGAAGGGAATCGGTGAAGCCATCGCCACTGACAAAACATCTGGCAATCCCTAAAGTTCTTTCTGTGGGTTTTCTGTTTTTTTATTTTGTGTGTGTGTGTGTGTATGTATAAAAAATGCACATATATATATATGTGTGTGTGTGTGCACCAAGATTATGAAAGCCATAATTCTTCCCCATAATTTCATGCTGCCTTGGAGGTGAAATCTTCACTATCCCTGGATATCTCCTCTGCTCCCCAGGCATCCCTAAGCTCTCCCTGCAGGTTGGGCTCCTTCCCTTGGCAGGAGCTCAGGTTCTCTGGCGGGGTGGCTGGATCCTGACACGCATCACAGCAGCCTGTGCCTGCTGGAGCAGGGGCAGATTCTCTGTGCTGTGGACTGTGAAATCATTTGTGAAGTGCTCTGACCCTTTGCCATCACCTTGAAAAGCCTCAGCTCCAGGCTAAACACCGCGGACCTGAAGGGAGCTCTGCTGAGAGCCCCACACCTCCTGCTGCACTGCAGCACCATTTCCCTTGCACAGATCCTCTGACTGAAATTTCAGCTGAAAGGAAAACACGGAGAAGGATCCAGCTTAGGCACAAGTGCTCTTCCGTGTATTTATTTGTTGGACAGTGGTCTGCAGCTTTGGGAAGAGGAAGGGATTTCACCTGTAAGTGCAAAAAAATAGATTCAAACATGTTCACATTTGAACAACGTCCCATTTTTTGACTCTTTGAAAGCAAAGAGATACTTAAGGTGCCTTGCTCTTCTCCCATCCCAGCTTCTCTATGAGACACACAGTTGGCAGAGTCACTGAGCTGCAGGAGCACCTGAATTCACGCCAGCTCCAATCACTGCCCACCCATGGCACCAAACAAACGACACCAAACCCACCCCTCTGTTCCAGACATGGAGGTGTTGTTGAGGACCTTTGTTTTCTGTTCTCTCTGATTCTTTCCAGATTGCCTGAAAACCACTTTGTTGATGTAAATGCTAAAATCATCCGCTTCTAGAAGAGATCTGGCAATAATCTCCGTAACTCATTTAGAGGGATGTTCACAAGACCTTCAAACATGAGTAGAGGCCCTGTAATGCTGTGTTTAGCCAAGTCTATCTCTGTGTTTCAGCCGGTCCAAAATATCCGATGTGAATTAGGCAACTGGCCCTGTTCTTAATTGATTTTCCTATAATCCTGGAAGGAATTATTTTCATTCTCAAATGTTTTCTTTCTTCTGATGGCGAGTACCATGTAAATCTTTTAAAACTCCTCACATTAACTGCTGTGGAAATGTAATTGTTAATCTGTCCCCCAGATGTAATGTTTTTGCTCGAATTTTTCAAAGCAGAGCATGAAAGTTAAGTGTGCAGCATTCAATTTGGAGCTTTGCGAAGGCAACCAACACATTTCATATTTTCTCTAGCTTTGTGGGGAGAGAGGATTTACAGGGGAACAGAGGAGCTTCTCCCCTCCCAGCTGATGAAGTCCCAGAGGGGATGTGCACATGAGCAACTCCAGACCAGTGGGCAAAGTGTCATCAGGCAGAACCTGAGAAGTCTCAGGCTTTGCAATAGAAGATGTTGGTTTTCTGTGCAGAATTTAGTCTTTCGACACTCTGGAATTTTTCTAAAATAGATCTTAAATGTAGCCCAGCTTACCTGAACCTCAAGGGGAGCACTCACATCTCCTCCTTTTTAAGTTGTTACCGTTATGCCTCGATTCTTTTGGAAACAGTCAGATTTCCCATGCATCTAAAAATTCCCCATTGATCCCTGATCTGCTCTGGCATTAACCCATCATCTGTTTGTGATTCCTGTGCTGCAGGGTGCCCCGAGGGGAGCTTTGGCCCGAGCTGTGAGTCCAGCTGCCAGTGCCAGAACGGAGCCGCCTGCGACCACGTCAGCGGAGCCTGCACTTGCACGGCGGGCTGGACAGGAACCTTTTGTGAAAGAGGTACTGCTGCTCCCCCCGGTCCCTTTTGGATTCATGGAGAGTTTTTTTGGGGTTTTTATTCAGAGAGCTGGTTTTACAGTTTGCAGTGCTGGATCTAAACGAACCATTGAACTTAACTGGAAGCCGATAGGGAAATGTGAGCTCCCCTCCTAACTCGGCGAAACTCGTGCTGGGTGCCAAATGTCAGGCACGTGTTTTAGCAGGGTTAAAATCAGATATGTGCTTAAGGCTTCTGCTGTATCACATCTTCACGAAGACTCTTTTTAAGCAGTCCCACTGTTTGAGCCCTGAGCAGGGAGATGCTTGTTCAGCCTTCCGCTTGCTTGTTTCCAGTGCCTCCCTGAAGCGCTGTAGAGAAAAACATGGATGAGTGCATCGTGCCAGTGGAACTCTTTAAGAACAGACACACTTTTAACTTAAATAAATCCAACAGATCATCTTCTATTAGCTAGTCATTTGGTAAAGGGTTGGAGAGCTTGGGCTGGGTTCCTTAGCTCCATTATGGCGAGTCAGTCCGTGGCATTATCACAGGAGGTTGCTGTCGTGCTACATCATTTTGAGGACTTTTTGTATAAAAAAATACAGCAGAAACAGCACAGAGTCATTCGGGCACTGTGAAAGTGAAGTGTGGGTGATTGAAGATTCTGCAAATTACGGTGCTTGAACCAAAGTCACAACTATTTTGCATAGAGAGCAGCTTTATCAGGCAGTTTCAGCAGCGAGGACGGAGGGAAGAGGCAGCACTCGCAGGCAGCTGCTGCCCTCTCATGGGAAAGGAGATGCTCCACAGCCTGACCAGGAATGTGGCAAGGCACCCACCGGTTGGAGTTGACATTGCTTGTTGTTGCTTCCCTCTCATTCTTACCAGGGACTATTATATGAAATAAATATTCTTTCCAAGGTCCTGCTGCAAATTTCACCTTGTAATTCGTGATATCTCCACTATGTCCCTTTTTAATATAATTTAGCTGAAATCTGTTTTCCTAAATCTGCTATGTTTTTTTAAAATTATTGTATTTTTGTTCAAAAAAACCCAAGGCAGTTATCTGTGTTGTTGTGTAAATCTCTTCATTCCAGCAGGAATTATTATGGGAACAAAGAGGGTAAACATCCTTTGCCAGAATAGGTGTGAGGAATAGGGAGAAGACTGGGTGATTCTCCTGGGGGAAAAAAAAAGAACAAAGCTTCCAAATCAGTCATGTTGGACATTTTTATCTCTTTCTAATTCCTGGAAGAAGATCGTGGAAGGGAGAGTGGAATTTAGCACTTTCTAAACCACCGTTTTCTGCGTGTTTTCTCTCAGGAAGGCAGGGTGTTTGCTGTCAGCTGACCTGGGCTACCTTCTAACTTAGAACATTTCAACCAGAACAGTTTGGCAGCTTCCAAAAGACGCCAGGGGAGGAAAACGTGGGTGGTTTGCCCTTGGTAGAACCTTCTTGGCACCTTCTCTTGGAGGAGCTGTAGCGCTTCTGTTTCGAGTGACTGGGAGACTGGCAGGGTTTCCTTCTGGCAGGGATGTGCTTTTTGCCGTCCTCTTGGCAATCCACCCACATTGGCCAGGCTCTGTGCCTTGCAGGCGGAAATTCACATCGAGCCCTGGCGCTGCACAGTTGCTTTGGACTTCAAACATCCTGCTGATGCCTCAGCCCGTGGCTGGGGAGGACTTCTCCATCATCACAGAAATGTTGAAACTGAGACTTTTGCAGCCTTCTGAGTTCGAAGTCCTAGGGGAACACAGTCCCTTACAAAATCTGATTTTGATTAATATTAATAATTAATGCCACCCTTGCACAGCGAGGGTGTTTGAACCTGCAGTCATTGCTTTTGGTATTTTGCATTGTGGCAGCACTGGATCCAGACTCAAGCTGAGACTGCAGAAATCCCAAAATTTGCCATCGGATTTTTTGTTTTCATTTGGGGAAAATTTCTTCCCATTTTGGTGGGAAGCTGCTATTTCTTTTCATTAATTGGCTGCCCCTCAGTATTAAGTAGGGTTTCGTGGGTTTAGATACCAGCCCCTGTTGCAAAACACCCCTTCAGTGGCCATTTCCAAGCTTATTTGCCACAAATTTCCATAATCTCTTATTAATATTTATTAGAATTGTTAATATAATCTTAATCTTTGGTAAACGTGTCATCTGTCAGTAACACAGATAACAACCAAAGCCACGCCATCATCATCTTCATCATCACTGCCACCCTCCAGCACGGGACAGTTTCCAAGCTCAGCCATAGCAGGAGACACTTTTGCTCCAGGGCTGCTGTTTCATGAGACCTCGCTGTGAATTATTCAGGAGCCGACTGAACTTCTGTGCTCTGAGCCACAGGATGCTGACAAAAGACCTCACACTCTTCAAAGGACTTTTGTCCGTCCATCAGCATCTCAGTTCTGCTCTGCCCTGAGTCACCTTTGATCAGCTGCTCTTCATCTGGTACCACTCGGAGGTGCTGCTGCCTCTGCAGTTGTGCTGTGGTCACGTGCAGTAACGATGGGCAGGAATAAAGCTATCAGGACACTCTCTGAAAGGAAATTAGACGTTTCTGAAGGTGGTACATGCCTGCTCCGTCTCTCAGCCCTGCTCAGGGCTTTGTGAAAAATGAACCTTGTGAATCTTGTGACTCTTTCAAAGGAGTTTCAAAAGCAGCAAAACTATTTCAGTTGCAGAGTAGGTAACGATTGCAAATAAGGCTGAAAACAAAATAATCTACAAAGAAATGATTTCAGTCTGTGAGAGCAATCTAGGAAAGGCTTCCTTTGAATTTTCTTGAAAGCAGCGAGTGATACCAGCAGAACAGTGATGAAATAATGTATATTTCTTCACAAGGTCTCACATTACCAAAGGAAAAGGAATCATTTTTGGTGGATGCTGTTAGCAGAGCCGCTAGCCAGCTTCCATATCGGAGTGGAGAATGTTACATGCTTGGGCAGAAGGTACCAGAGGGACACGGGGAGCTCTGGCTGTTCCAGGACTGAAGCAGAAGTTAATGCCTCTGCATCCCTGAGCTCTGCAAAGGCAGGGGTCACAGCAGAGGTGGCTTTGTAAGTCCTTCCTGTCCTGTTCAAGCACAGATAGCCTAAGTATCATCTTCTCCCGAAAAGATGCTTCTGTATTCACCCACTGCTGCAGGGCTGTGGTTAGAATGCAATTCCAGCTAAACAGGCAAGGCATAAAAACTCAAACAAAAAAATCCCAACCCCAAAACCAGTCGTTATTGTGATAAATAGAAAAATATATCAGTGCTTACTCCAACTAAATGTAAAATCTGCCATGCAGAAAGCCTGAGCCTTGGGCTCCTGGCAAACCCAGAGGAATCCAGGTGTGCCTGTGCTTCCCAGCCACACTCACAGCTCCGTTACAGATGTGCCAAGTGAGCTGGGACACCCTGCCCTGAACCAGGGCTGCTCCACTCCTGTTTGGGAAGGCACTTGTTACAATTGATTTAATTCTGTGAAGTGCTGAGCATCTGCTGCTCCCTCATTGAAGGCTGTGATTGCCTTCCCTGCGCTGTAATTTTGTTTAATTCCCTTCCCCGCTGCTCTCTGGTGTGTGCTGTGTGACCCAAGGCTTGTGTCCAGTTTTGGGACCAGGCCAGCAGAAGAATTATCCAGTTCACTGGTTCATCTGTCCGAATGTCCCAAAATGCCAGACAATTAGTCCATTAACTGCAGGTAGCAGGGGTCTCAGACCATTCCTACAGTACATTTATTAATTGATGCATTAATAACAACAACATATCGCCCTGGTGGAGCACAGAGCTTGGCTTCTGCATCTGAACTGCTGTGGGATCAGCACTGCCAGAGGATGGACAGACTGTACCCTTCCCTTGGGATTGCAGCAGTTAATCATTACCATAAGAGAGCCCAGCAAGAATTGCTGTTTTGCTGGGATAAAAGGGGGAAATGAGCACGGTGCATGCTGAGGAATAGCTGACAAGGCTGTGCAGTCCCTGTTTTAAAGAACTTTGTCAGCCTTTAAAGTCACTGAGGGTTCAGCAGGAGGAGCCCGTCCTTGTGCTGTGCCATACCTGCTGCTGAGGCAGAGTGAATGGGGAATGAAAGATTAAACCTCACCTGGTGGCTCTTCCTTGCACACTGGTATCAGCTCTCTCCTGGTGAGCACTGAGCAGAGGCTGATGGATGTGTTACAGTGCTCTGGGGGTGTGAAGCCCCATTTCTGTCTTCCTGAGGCAACACAAACCTGGGAAGGGCAGCAAGCCTGAAACCTCTCGTATGCCAGGGAAGAAGCTTGCAGCCTGGACAGGACGAAGGGAAGAGCAGCCTTTTGATTTTGAGTAGATGAAACAACTGTGTGTAGTCACAAGCTGTGCAGTAGAGCACCCAAAGCAGATGTTCAGTGTTCTACACTGTCGCTGGAGGAAGGTCCAGGTTTTCCTAAAGCTACGGATACGGAATTCCCTCCACTTGTAGCCAAAGCAGACAGCAATGCACACGGCTGAACTGAATTTGCATCCGTGGAAGAGGCAGTGTGATAGACTGGGACAAAAAGCCTGGGCATGAGGAAGCCCAAAGGCAAGAAAAGGGACAAAACAGTCCAACAGTGGAAGATGCACATGGAATAACTCACTGGAAATGTTTGAGGCCAGGTTGGAAAGGGTTTGGAGCAACCTGGTCTAGTGGAAGGTGTCCCTGCCCATGGCAGGGGAGTTGATGGCAGATGATCTTTAAGGTCCCTTTCAGCCTAAACCATTCTCTGATGGCACCAGTGTTACTCTGACCTGGTAGAGAGCTGTGGAATTAGTGTGGAGGGTTGGTGGTCAGTGCATACGATGTGATGATAATCATCATAAGAGTCTCTTGGGAATCCACTCATTCTGCTTTCATGGTAGATCCAATGTGAGGATTGGATTTTAAATATAAGTTTATATTGAACAAGAAGGACAGAGAGATAAGTTTTACTGACCTGCTGCTTATTTCATGAGCACCATCACTCCCAAGGTTGATTCAGGGGTTCTGTGGAAAAAATACAGTTGTGTATCTGTAGATTTGTTATTACCTAGTGTAACATAATAGGCTGCACTGTGTGACAGAATACATGCACTTCTATAATCTAAACACACACAGAGGGGTTAAATTAGAGCTACGTAGAGAATATATTTTTAAACTCTGCATAGCAGCCTTAGTGTTCTTGTAATGCAGCATTTGGGGTGTGATGTGGCCCATGGACAAGCACTGGTCCTTATTTTCACTGCTGTCAGTACTGGTACAGATAAAAATTGAATCCATGGGGCTGCTCTTCCTTATGTCTCCCAGATGTAGGTGCAGAGCTCCTTTGGCTCGCTGGGGTTGTTTTGCTGTGTTTAATTTGCCTTGGTTTTCTCTGCTCATTCACTTTGCCAGTTTTTCATTTCAGCACCGAACTGCACCGCTGTGGCTTAGGCTCGCTGTTAAAGAATCTTTAGAAAAGTGTCAGGACAGCAAATGGGAGCAGAAGTTTTGCCTTTCCAAAGGGAGGGAGGTCGGCAGGGATGGCCCTGGGGTCCTGCATTATGTTGAATTATTTCCTCTGTCCATTACAGAGGCACGAGTAACAGCTTTGTGTGAGCCCAACTCCATTCTCTCACTTGTTTTTTTGGCTTTTCAATATTCCCAGCCCTGTTTTCCTGTGCAGAAATCTGTTGCTCGTGTAAAAGGGTCATATCTTTCCGAGATGCACGTAGCAGAGTCGGGCAGGCTTAACCCTTGAAGCAACTTTGGTCCTTAAGCATCTGCGAAAAGACGAGACGGAGCTTACGCAGAAAAAAAGAGGCAGGAACTGTGCTAACGAGGAGTGTTTTTGCATTTCCAGCTTGTCCAGATGGATTCTTTGGGATTGACTGCCACCAGGTGTGCAAGTGCAAGAATGCTGCTGGCTGTGACCACGCGCTGGGCTCGTGCCGCTGCCTGCCGGGCTGGCTGGGGGAGACCTGCGAGCAGCGTACGTACACCCCTGCTCCAAACCCCCAAACCTCCTCTGGAATGTGGGGTGATGTCCTGCCAAGGTGCACGTTTAGATAGGTGACATTCCTTCCCAGTGATGCCCAAAATGGGAACAATTTTTGGTGGCTGTGTGAAATCATCAGCTCTTTTTTTTTTTTTGGGCTCGTCAAACGTGATAAGCATCAGGTTTTAAATAGCAGAGCTGCCTCCTGCCATATGACAACTCCCTGCTTTTTATTTTCGTGTGGCATTAAGAGATTAAATGTTGTCTATCTGCTTCTGGTGCATCTTCTCCAATCATCAATTATAAAGTGACAGATCGCAAATGCGCCAAGTGGAAAAATCAGAGCTGGGACTATTTTGTTATTTGAGCATGACAAAATAGATTTTAAAATAATTATTAGAAAATTTATTTGTTTTAGAATAAATGTCAGCTTCCTAGATGTTCACAAGTATGGATTATCCCACAATTTTTAAGCTAACAAATGCTTATGTGTATACATGTATAAAACTGGCTGTTCTGAGACATTTTTCACCGCATTTCATGGGAAATTAGGTTATTTTCTTTAGCTGCACGGCATTACATATGGAGATCACTGAGCCTATTTGCAAAGTTTAGCAAATAAGTAGGGTTTTTAAAGATTTTCAGGTTTTAGCTTCTCAAAGTCCTTGTTTTCCTTTAGGATGATGTCATGGTCTGAGCTTCCTTTTGAAAATACGAGTGCTCTCTGCAGGACTAGGGTGTAGAGCTGGGCTCCAGCGCAGCTTCACAATGAGCCAGCTCTGTTAGGGAACATTTCTTTAATCCACAGGTCGTGGCTTTCTGGAATAGAAAAGTGGTTTAATTTAGAAAATAGAGAGAAACGTGGCTTGTATTGAGACAATTCTGTTCTCTGGCCACGCACTGTTTTATCATCAGCCCTGTTTAAGGGCAGTGCTTGCCCTTCATAATATTTTTCCCTCATTTGCTCCCACCACTCAACACAGCCCATCTTCTGAGAAGGCTTCTCCTGCAAAATCCCCTGCTCTTTTGTTTACAGGTAGGTCAGTTCTGCTGAATCTTCCTGATTTTAGACATTTTCCCTAACATCCCACCACTGCAGTCCTTTTTGCCTCCTCATGCCCTCCCAATAAAAACACTTGGCTCTTCATTTCCCACCACGTGAAGATGCTGGTGGTCACACACCCTGTGGGTGTAGGTTAACGGAGTGACCACAGAATAAAAGCAGACCAGAGCCACAGAGCCATCCCACAGATCAGAAAAGATGCTGCTGAAGGGTGCAATGTTTGCTTCTTGTTCACAGCCTGCTTTTCCTGTCGAGCCACAGCGCTGGCAGTGTGTCACCTTGCCCCTTCCCCGGTCCTTAGCATTAGGGATGGGAAGCTTCGTTACATGTTTCATTAAATTCAATTAAGAAATGCAGCTCCTTGTCCGTGCCCCCCCCCGCCCCTCTCTACTCACATTAGGAAAAAAAACCCCTATTTGTTATCTTGTGCCAGAGCCATCAGAGCTTTGTGCTGGGCTGACGTTTTCCTCCTGCTGGTGAAGGTGCCAAAGCCTCCGAGGCCTCTGTGAGTGAGAGAGGTCACTTAACAGTGCAGGGTGTCTCCTCCTCCTCTCTTGGCTAAGTGAGGGATCTTCATTTGGATTTTACAACTGGGCCTCATCCACGCTGCTCCAGAGCTGCTCAGAGCAAGGGTGGGAGACAGCTCAGCACTCCCCATCCTCCCGGGGTGTTTAATATTCACCTTGCCTGTTCCTGGGACCCGCCAGCTCCAGCAGCTGGAAGGACAGCACTCGTGTGGAAGTAATCAGATTGCAGGCAATGTGCTGGAGGATATTGAGGAATAATTTTGGCATCATGGGATTTGAATTGATCCTAAGCCAGCCATGCAGTGCGTTTTATACTCTGCTATCTAATTACAGGCAATACGGACAGTGATGCCTTTTGTTGAAGCTGCCTAATGCTTTCCATTACCAGCCCGTGGGTTTCAGTTGTTTGAAAATGAATTATGTTAATCTGGGGTGAAATCTGCCAAGCAAGCTCTGCCTCAGCTTCGGTTTGTGCTCGGAGATTTTATTTGGGGATTTTTTTGAGTGTCCACCTGAGGTATTTTAGGTTTCCAAGAAAGAGGCTTAGGAAAAGTGCATTGCCTATTCTTTTTTTCCTTTTTTTTAAAAATAAGCTGTTTCACTGAGCACCGTGATACCTCAGTGATACAGAAGTGAGGACCTGACATTTGGCACTTCTTTGTGATAGAGATGTGATCTTCCTTTCTGGATACTCCCTCCCAGGAAATGTTCAAGGCCAGGTTGGATGGGAGGAGCAACCTGATCTAGTTGTGGCATCCCTGTTCATGACAGGGGAGTTGGAACCTGATGATCCTTTGGGCCCCTTCCAGCCCAAACCATTCTATGATTCGCTGCAAATTCATCCAAAGTTTGCAAACTTAAAAAAAACCCAACCAATCCCTCCAAAATTCTCGTGTTGCATATGGTCTGTAGCAGATGTGCACAATTCAACATCTGAATTTTGCCTTAATTCTGTCAGTACTGAACATGCCTCTTCCTGGAGCTGTTGGGGCTCAGCAGAATCTTCACTGAAGTGGCTCCGTGTGGTAAAAAAGAGACCACACTCTTTGAAAAATAAATGACTGCAGAAAGATTGGCTCTGCCAGAGGCCCTGATAACAGGGGTTTGACATTTCGTGGTGTGTGAGCACCTGACTTTGCAAATTCCCTGTTCTTTTAAAGCTAAAGCTTCATTTTGTGGAGAATAATCCACAGAAGTTGCTTGAAAAAAAAGCTATTGGACACCTTAGAGCCCATCCTTTCCCTGTGCTCCTGGGCACTTTTGGTGGCTGTTGACTTCTAGTCTGGAAGAAAAATCTCCATTTTCATGTATTCCTTACTCTGCGTGCAAAAAGGGATTTTAAAGACTGCAAACAAATCCTCATCTTGCAGAGGAAAGACAACAAGAGGAAAAGTTTGAACCAGGAAGCAGTCTATGAATTTAAACTTTAGGATTAAGTCTTTCCTTTTCTCTCATCATGAAGAAAAAGGAAAAGGCCCAGGGATGTTTGTACATTTAGTTGTGGAACTTTGTGAAATAGCTTCAGTATATCACTTATTTTCGCAATCTTCAGAAAAGGACTTTAATAATCAGGATTGTCCCACCAGGAAACAAAAAACCCGTTTTTATCTACCCAGTAGAATAGCCAAAATTTCCTTCTCCAGAAATTTCTGCTCTCTTACCAGAATTTTCACTGAAACGCTCTATTGTCTTTTTGGTGAGTGTAACAAGAGCTTTGCACACATACTCCACAAACCTCACACAAACCACTGGTAACCAGTCAGGGGATCTGGTGATGAGCTGGTTTTTCCTTTGGCTGGGCTGTGCTGTAGTTCTGGTCTGTATTGTGGAAATATTTAGTTCTGCTCCCAAAAACCGAGCCAGGGCTCTGTAGGATGTGCTGAACTTTTCACTTGGCAACCAAGCTTCGTTTGCAGAACAAACTTTTAGCTGTGATGGGACTGAGCTCCTGCTCTTTCTTGTGGTTTCAACGTGGACGGGGTCCAAGCGATGACAAGAAAGAAGACTGTGGAAAAGAAGTCCTGGGAGAAATGGTGTCTGAGAACCAGGCTGGGAAGCTGGAAGCCCTCAGATGGGGAGAAAAGGGCTGAGAGTGGGTCAGAGGCTGTCAACCAAGCTCACCTCCAAGATCAAGGTGGTTTCACACCTCCCTTCTGTCTCCACGGACTTGTTCTCCCAGAGCACTGCATCATGTTCACTGACACCCTCAAAGGCAGAGAAGTTTGGGTGAAAATTCGCTGTTTGGCTGTGAAACCTGGAAGATGTCACATTCAGCGAGTGCAGGACACTCTCCTGGATCGGGGATCCAGGCTTTTTTTTGCCTCTCCAGTGCACGCCAGAAGTGCTGCAGGGATGAGAGGCTCTGACAGGAGCCCTTGCAATGCAGAACAAAAACCGTGCGAGGAGGCGATCCAGCTCCATCCACCCTCTTGGTATTATTTTGGGTGATATCTGAAGAAAACAGGGTAGCAGAACCGTCTGTTTTCCACCATTCAGCACTATCCAAATCTCCAGTGCAAGGGAGACTGCAGGAATTTTATCACTGCCATTTTTCACGGGCAGCAGCAGCACTGAAAGCGGAGCGTTTGCCTGTGAGATGACTGCGTTAAGTTTTCACCTGGGAGCCAGCTGCTTAACCAAACTCATTGAAAATATCACCCCTCTCTGACCAAAGAATGAGAGTCTGGGTGAGCAGAGGCATCCAGCTGTGAAAAATGAGCACTGAAAACAATGAAGTTGTCAGTTCTCTTAGCAGGATGCAAATAAATACCGGGGCTGTCAGGCTGGCCGTTCTGCTGGACCATTAGTTTAGCACAAAGTCGTTGCGCAGAGCAGGGGCTGACAGCTGATCCGTCACCCCCAGCGATCCAGCCCCTCGATAGAAACCTCTCCAGAATGGGCTGTGATACATATTTTTAAGCCACATTATTATGTTAAGCTTTTATAAGACACATTGTCTCTAAACTGCGAGCGCTGCAGAGCGGTTTCCGTTTATGTGATCTTAATTGGCAGAATATTTTTTTCAAAATACCTTTTGCAGTTCACGTGTTGGCTGATATTGTGGTGGGCTTGGCAGTGCTGAGTTAACGGTTGGACTTGATGATCTTAAAGGTCTTTTCTGACCTAAACAATTCTATTACTCTATCTAGAGTCAGACATGGTTAATATATGGGGTTTTGTGTGTGTATATATATATATATATATATTTCCAGGAATGGTGAAGTCACCATTCCTTGAAGTGTTCAAAAAATGAGTAGACACAGCACTTTGTGATTTGGTTTAAGGGTCAGGATGGTATTAGGCCAAAGGTTGGACTGATGATCCTGAAGATCTTTTCCAGCCTTTATGATTTTATGATTTTAGATGGACTTAGGCACCCTTATGATGTGAAAAGTGTCATCAGAGCACAGCTCCAACGTGATTTCCCTGGCACTGGGTTGTGTCTCGGGTTTGCTCTGTACAGTGCCTCCTTGGATGCTTCCTGATGGGGTTTTGTGGAATTCTCTCACTGCAGCCTGCCAGGGGAACAGCTACGGGCCAGGCTGCGGGAACACTTGTCACTGTCACAACGGAGCTCTCTGTCACCACGTAACCGGGACGTGCCTTTGTAGCCCGGGCTGGAAAGGAGCCACCTGCCAAGAAGGTACAGTCGGAAATTCAAACCCCTGCCTATGGATTATAGGAGGGAAAAAGAAAACCTGTGTTTGGGGAAAGCTCACTGGTGTTTTAACTCTCAGCTCGTTGCCCGGTGTTGTCACTGGTTTTGTATCCGCAGTGACGTGAATTGGTCCATTAAATTAATCCGTGACACCGTGCTGTAGGATCCCGGTGTGCACAGGGCAGAGGGGTGAAACAGCCATAAACTGGAAAGAGAGCTGATTTTGAAGGCTGATGAAGGGAGAAAAGGTCCATAAAACCCCCAATTACGATGCTGAAACGAAGCTCTTTCTTTTCTATGGGCTGCTTTACTGTCCCATGCACCAGACTGATCCTCGGCATTACCTTGTGCTGTTCCAGACAGAACCTAAATCCAGAACATGTGAAAGGCATTGAGCCTTGCAGCCTTGGCAATCAGACCCATACGTGTGGCTCAAACACAAGCCCGGCTCCACAGAGCCTTAAGGAGAGGCTGGCAAAGAAAGGCTGCGCTGGGGCTTGCATTGCACATCCTAATCCATGCATCCCAGGCACTAGAAAAAGCCTGTCCATCCCTCTTGCAGAAGCTCCTTGTTCTGTGCCTTCCCCACGAGGTCCCTGGGGTGTCGGCAGTACCGTGGAACTGGGAATGCTGCTGTGGGTGCTCCTGGGTGAGCTGAGATTTGGAGTCAGCACCTCCACTCAGATGCTGCCCTTCAGCGTCTTGAGAGGATTGTTAGGGAAAGGGGATGAAAGCTGGCAGGGGTAGAGTAATACCTAAATTGAATGCATTCTCCTTTTAAAACCTGATATGAAGAGGCCTTTCCATGAAGGATTTAAAAATTGGGAAGGCACCAAACTGTTCTTGATGACACGTTAGGCATGACCTAAATTTTTCTGTTTTGTCCAAAGGCTGCAAATACAAAACCAAAGCAAAAGTTACAAAAGCTGTTTCAAACACACCTTTTCTCTTTAAATACATGTTTGGGGATTTCTCTTCTCTTTGAAGTGAGGAGGTAGAATAATTGTGTGAGACGTGGGGAGCCATCCTCGGGTGCCTGTGCTTTTCCAAAGTGAGAGCTTGCTCCTGTTGCCATCTTAAAGAGGTTTCACTCTGGCACGTGGCAGAGGTGTGCGGTTTTTTGCCAAAAAATTAGGTTCTACCCATAGGAAGTGGTTGTGATGGGAATTAACAAACTTGCTTAGTTAAAATTAGGTAAATGGTGAAGTGTCATCAGCCAGCTGTGGGCAGCAGGATCAGTTAGAGAAGGAATTTGATTTTAAGAGGGTTCTACAAAGAAGTTCTGAGAACAGGGAAATCAAGAACTGCGTTCCTCACTGTCGAGAAGGCTGGAAGGAACCAAAAAAATATTTTTTGTGGGTACGAACAGAAAGTCTCGAGGTTATTTGGTGGGTCACTAATTCACTTCATCACCTACTTTGTTCCCAGACCAGTTGTACACTAGTTGGAGTAATTCCTTGTCAGTCATGTCCCCGTTTCTGCTGGTTGTACCTCCCACAGCATCTTCCAGGGCGAGGAGGGCTGTGAGATGGGAGAGGTGGTGTTTAACCTGTGTCCTTCTGCTGCACTTCCTCATGGAAGGTTTTCCCTGTCTCCCTTCACAGCCTGTCCTCCGGGGTGGTACGGAGCCAACTGCCTGCAGCGCTGCCTGTGCCACGGCCAGGCCACCTGTGACCCTGTGAGCGGCGAGTGCCGGTGTCCCCAGGGCTGGACGGGGACAGCCTGTGAGCTGGGTGAGTCTCACCACCTCCTGCACCCCTCCAGCGCCTCGGTTCAGTCGCTCTGCGAGGAAATTCAGCTGTGCCGGGGTCTGGTTTGAGACAACGCAGAGGGAAAAGGAGACAGGAGGGTGGAGAGCACCAGGTGGGGAGAGGTTGAAAAGACTGGGGTTGTTTAGTCAGAAGTGAGAAGACTGAGGGGAGACATGAGACTTAAACATATCCATGGTGGTGGAAACTTGCTGGGTAGGGGAGAGGAATAAGCTGTTCTCTGCTCCTTGGGAACAGGGAAGATAGGTAATGGACTCCATTTAAAGAGAAAAAAAGAAATCCTTAAAGAGGAAAATGATGTATTTCTAGAGAATTTTGCCAGAGGAGGCCTCAAAATTTCCTTCACTGGAGGTGTTTAGGCCCAGTTTAGGTGGCTCATCATACTGCAGAGGCATGAGGGAGTTCCTCCTGGGATTGCTCCGGCCTGGCCCCCCATCAGCCTCCCCCATCCCGTTTCAGAGTGTGGGGACGGGCAGTTCGGAGAGGGCTGTGAGCAGAACTGCAGCTGCCACCACGGGGTGTGTGACCTGCCCTCGGGGACGTGTCTCTGCCATGCCGGCTGGACCGGGGACCGCTGCGATGTTGGTAAGGGCAGCTCCTTCTGCAGATCCTGCATTTTAACCACCAGCCCTTTCTGCCAGTTTTCTGTTGCCAGTTTTCTGGTTTGTATCTTAATTTTCCAGTGTTCTGCAGGCCACTTATGATTTATGCCCCCTCACCCCGTCTCAGGCCCACAGGCAGGTCTCTGCCCAGTCATTCCCTTGTCCAAATCATTTTATCTCCTCCTATCTCTGTTCCCTGCCTGCCAACAAAATGAAGGTATTTCTCTACGTTACCCACACAAGGAAGAACACATGAGAGGGAGGGAGTTTTAAGGAGAATTTGCCAGATCAGCCACCTCCTGCTGAGTCTCTGTGGATCATTGAGGGGAGCTCAGCAAACTGGACTGTGATAGTTCAGATTTACAGATCTTACACATGACCCAGATTTCGCACAGCTCTTTGGCATGCTTAGAGCCCTCTGAATCCCTGAAATAGGGACTAAATCTCATACACAGGTGACTAAAATCATGCTTTCAGCTCAGCCACTGAGGTGCTGTGCTTTTACCAAGCCACAAGTGGCTTTCTGAGGTCTGCTGAGGCGCTGAGGACTCTCAAAGCCTCAGCCACCAGTGCGACCTGTGAAGTGTTCTCAGTGCCCACCTCCCTTTCTCTTCAGTCCCTTTGCAGGGACCTGGGAGGTGGAAGCAGTTTGTGGGCACAGTTCCCACTGCTCAAACAGCTGTCCCTGTGTGCATGGCTCTGTCAAAGCAAACATCATCACCCTCTCTGTGGATCCCGCCTGGATTTGTACTCCAGGCTGTGACAAAGTCTTCGCAAACTTTCCTGCGCAGACTCTTGAACAGCCAGCGTTAAATGCTTTTAATATTTTTCATATCTTCTCCTTCACTGGTATTTTCTGGCCACGTAGCCTGCTAAATGTACTCCTGAACAGGAGCTCAGGCAAGAGGGATCCCGGCCGATTGCCAGCGGAGCTGCTCCCCTCACAGCAGGTAGAATGTTGCTCTCTCTGCTTGCCCCCAGCCTGCCCCCCGGGATTCTTCGGCCAGCGCTGCGAGGAGCGGTGCGACTGCGCCCACGGCCGGTCCTGCCACCCCCAGACTGGAGCGTGTCACTGTGAGAGAGGGTGGCGAGGGCGGCACTGTGACAAACGTGAGTGAGGGGAGGCACCTCAGCTCGGTGCGCGCGTTCCCCCCAAACCCGGGGCTCTCGCTCGTGGCCGGCTGTTTTCACCTCCTCGTTCTGCAGGGCCGGGCTGGAGGTGCTGGCGGGGATGGGTGCAGCGGGTCTGTGGAGGGGAGGGAGGCTTTGTCCCGTCCTGCTGGCCCTGACAGGGTTGGTGTCCCCCCCAGCCTGCCTGCCGGGCCGCTACGGCGTGGGATGTGCCCAGCGGTGCCGCTGTCCCCCGGGAAGGCCCTGCCACCACCTGACGGGTGCCTGCGGGTGTCCCCCGGGATTCACCGGCCACGGCTGCGAGAAGAGTAAGTTTGTTATCACAACACAAACACTCCCCTTGTCAATTAGTTAATAAATTGATTTCTTGGATAAAAATGTGGTGGTGTGATGCCTGAAGAGGGAGGAGACGGCAGCCTGACAGGAGGGAAGATGGCCGAGGGCTGCTTGTCCCTCGCTCAAGTGGTTTGGCCAGCTCTGAGCTCTGTGCCAGCGCAGGTTGGGCTGCTGGGGTTTGCCCTCTCTGCCTTTGCAGCTGTGGGACTGGCAGGGAGCAGGCAGGGGCTGAACTGGACCCAAACAGGCTGAAGATGTGCCACTGGAGCCCGGCCCCTGCCCGCAGCCAGCACTGTGCTGCCAGTAAAGCAGCAGCTCAGCTTTTGTTGGCCTTGTCCCTGTGAGAGGCCAGCTATTCCTGCTCTCAGAGCTCATGGAAAGGACATTTTCTAGCTTTGCTTGGCATGGAGTTTGGTGCCCCGGAGCTGTCTTTGGAAGCAGACTCCTGCTCTGACCCCAGCTGCAACACCTTGACTTTATTCCTCCCTACAAAACTTTGCCTGAGCCCTGCTTTAGCCAAAGGAGAGCCAGCAATAAATAAGAATTGAAAGGGTTGACACTGGTGTCCCATATCCTCCACCAAAGGACTCTAAATGCTGACCCACAAGCAGGGCAGCTTAATGGAATTGAGATGTAAGAATTAAATGTGGAAGGTCCAAAGCCTGTAGGCAACGTGGCTGTCAGCAGGCAGAGTGAAACCTGTGGAGATGTTGATGTCGCAGCAGCTTTGCAGGTTCAGACTCTCTGCAAAAGGTAGAATGTCTTTATCCACACGCCTGGTCCCTTGGGAATTATACCGTTATTTTAGTCAATTTTACCTGACATTTCCCTATGATTTTTTTTCTAGTGACAAGAAAATTGTATCTGGCCCTTGACGGTTGGGCACAAATTGACTGAACAAAACAAAATCAAGCAGTCAAGTAACCCCCAAGTAAATGTAATAAATCCAAAGTCCCGCAGGAGAGCGTCATTCCGTAGGCAGGGATTTTATTTAATAAATTTCAGCCCGCTCTTTGTTTGAGTGCTATATTTACCAAGACAAATTTAATTTATTGGTTTGCATTTCTTCTTCCCAAAGCTTGTCCGCCGGGCACGTACGGGCAGGACTGTCGCGGAGTGTGCCAGTGCTCGGCTGAGAATCAGGAATGTCACCCTGTCACCGGCCACTGCTCCTGCAGCCCGGGCTACCACGGGCCCCACTGCCTCCTCCGTGAGTATTTTTGGGGCTTGCTGCCTTTCTCACAGAGGGCTGAGTCCTGCAGGAGCATCTTCTGGTGCTTTGGGTTCGTTGGTGTCGGTACAGCGGTGACTGAGAGAAGTAGAGGCTAATTGAAGTGTAAAAGTTACAGTGTTACAAATAAGTTATGGTATGAGAAGTCAGCCTAGGGTGGGTTAATTTACACTAAAAAAAGTAGTTGTATTATCGCAAGGAATTAATTTTTAAAAGCATTTTCTAAAAAAAAAATCATTAATAATGTTAATTCAAAAATGTAATTATTTCGGTCGTTCAAATTAATTTTTAAAACCCCCAGATTTACCAGCTAAATTCTTTCCAATTTCATGCCGCGCTAAAGAATATGAAGATCATTCTTTGCATTTGCATCTCCCAGCTACACCTGGATATCACGCAGCTCTCTCTCGTTTCCAAATACCAAGAACAAAACGCTTCCCGAAATCTCTGCCTGCTCAAGTAAGGACAAATGGTTATGAGAAAACAACAAGCTGAAATTGGCAATAAATCCAAGTGATTCATAAAGTCCTTTCAGTTGCAGAGCCTTCTGAGGAACAATCAAATTAAACCAACTGTTACTCTGGATTGAAAAATGGTGGCTAGCGTAGAGGACAAAACGCCAACTGGCCCAATGCTCCATCATAAAAAATATTCCCAGATCCACATGGCTCATGCCAGTATTTTAGGACGTCTGTAAAGTTGTTTCTGGTGGAATGTGGCAACTGATAAGAAACATATACCAAAGCAGCCAATAAAGGAGACAGTTAATTACCTTTTTATTTACAGCTTTAATTTTGGTTTTACTCCACGGCTTGTAATAGTCTCATTTTGAGGAGGAAAAAGGAGAAAAAAAGAAGCTGTTGTCTTTCTTGCTCAGTTTTTCTCTCTTTGGCGAGTGTTGAGTTCCTTCTCTTGGGAATCCAGCACAACTCTGTTTGGCTTAATTGCTTTTTGGGGTGACACTTTGGATACAAAAGCCAGCTGTAACGTGTGCAGCTCTAGTAAGGGTTAAACCAGTGTTCTGTTCCTTTAACAGAGAAAAGATTCATTTTAGGGATGGGCCTTTGTATTGGCATCACATCATCACAAGTTATTCTTTAGAGTATAAATTATAAATAAAATACAGGGGATTGATTCTGTCCTCCTTTGTGCATCAGATTTTGCTGTAAGTGAGATCGAAATCTGGCCTTCAGCATGGAGGATGGAGCCATCAGGATCCATTATACATTAGATTATAATAAATGTTATAGTAGAGCAGTAGTGGAGATCAACTATTTAACAGGATCATTTTAAAAGACTTAATCACGGTCAGCCTGTTACTTTTATGTAGCAATTCCTCAGTAGTCATTACCTGTGTGTGTAGCACTAAATCTCTGTAGTTACAGTAAATGTCCTCGAACTCACTTAGATACTTCAGGTTTTATTTCAGAATTTTAAAATTTAAAGCATTAACAATGACACTGAAGTTCTGATAGAAGAGATGTAAAAAGATTCTTTGCAAAGTAAAATCTGTGTTTTGCTGCATTCAGGGGGGATTTTTGCCATGGATTTCTGTGTAGCTGGGATTAAACCTATAGAGTATGAGATTTGAGATTTCATGGTGTTTTGTGCTCTGAGATTCCAAAAATGTACAGCAAATTCTTAAACACGGGTTTGTTAGATATTTAGTGGAGAAATAATGGGAAAGTGGAAGTTCACAGACAGAGAAAAATATTCATCTGTGTTGGTGTTTTTCCTGTTGTTCCCCGTGCCACTCTGAGCATTGCACTGACAAACGCAAAAATAGAAGGAAAACAGTTAAATCTGGGTTATTTGTAAGTTTAGGTCAGCGGAGGGAGAGATCGTGGGCCTGATTCTGAAGTGACTGACTGGAAACCGAGGGTAGCTCGCGTGACTTTGGTGGGAATACTCCAAGTTCCAGCTGTCCTCACTGCAGGGAAAGCTGGGGCTGCTCCAGGGTGAAGAAGCTCTCGATAGAATATTAAAACCAGCGCAGGGAGCCGCTCCCAAACGGGCTCCGGTCCAGTCAACATGTGGTTGGATGCTGCTGGAAACAGTTTCTGGCAACTGTTGCTATATTTATAGTACAGTGAAAAAAGGTTCAAGAAAGTATCTATAAAAGGTGTAGTTGGCTGGGAAGTCAAATTTCCAGGAGCCAAGAGCAACGGGGCTTTCATGTTCTCAAATTTTGGAGTGAGGAGCTGAAGCAGTCTCTTGGCAGGGTCCAGAGGAAGCAGACAAACTAGCAATGAGGTTCCCATCGCTTGTCCATAACTTGGTGGATGGGCAGATCTACTTGTTAAAAGGAGTGAAAAGCAAGAAGTGGTGGTGAAATGATTTTTTTTTTAAAAAAAGCATGTTATGTTTCTGTGACATTGACTGGGCTGGGGGCACCCAGAGCCAGAAAGATCTCAGCAGCTTTACCTTCAAGCTTAGGTGGCAGGATGTGTCAGAAGGGATTATTTGACAGTGCAATGAATAGCATTGGTCAGAAAAGCCTCAGCGTGCAATTGCTATGAAAAGATTTAGGAGCTCTTGGTCATGACAAACCACTCAAAGCAGAAGGAAAATCAGGAAATGAGGTGGAAATCTGGCTGCCACTCTTTTGTTCGCAGAAAAAACGTAAGTCAGAAGCACAGGAAACTGTTAAATTAGAAAATGTCTTTATGAGATAACTGGTGCTGCAAGAATAGCCCTCTTTACAAAGGCAGAGCCTACTGAAATGGTGGGACATGGTGCAAATTGCCCTCGTTATCTGCATCAAAATTCCTCTGCAAAGTGCTAACAGATGAGGTGGCCCCGTTACTGATTCCGTGCATGTTGCAGCAGCTGGACTTGCCCTGCGTGTGCTGCTCCTTCTCGAACCAAAATACAGGAAACACTGCAAGGGCAAGTAATTTGGTAAGGAGGGAATTGCTGCACCCCTTTCGGTAATGGAGCGACTACTGCTAGCCTTGAGCTAAGGAATAACTCTGAAAACTTTGCCAGGGAGGAGCAGCATCTTTGGGAGTCTGGGAGACAGAATTGAAAAAAAGGAGAAAAGCCAAATGGTGACCGAAAGGAAAAGGAGGAGAAAAGAGAAGCTCACACAGAGTAATTAAACCATTGAATCCCGAGTCCTTAACTTCAAGTCTTGGTGGGAATGAAGCAGGGCTCACTCCTTGATGCCAGGGCTTGCACGTGGAACAGATTTTGCATCCTGGCAGATGGAAGCACGGACGACAGAGCATTCATTGAGGAGAATCTGTGGTTGAGAAGGGCTGGGGAGAGTATCTGCATGTTATAATAAAGTGTGTATCTGTTCACTCCTGATGATCTGCTATCCTAGTTTGAGCAGAAGCCAAGATTCAGTTTTATTTTAAAAGGCACCCCTTCAAAGCTTCCCCATAAGCTCTCCCTCGCTATTGAATAGTTTAGAAAAGCCAGAGATTTCTCCAGCCACTCAGGCCATGCTTTCATGCCTTTAGGAAAGAGAAAATACGTGAAGTTATTTGTGCACAGATTGCAAGGGATCTGTTGCTTGGAGACGTGAGCAAATATATTTTCAACCAGGTTTCCAAAGTAGCCATAGACTTTCCTTCTGCCAGGGAAGAGAAGGAAGGGGTGAGCAAAGAAATGACATTTAGAGGTAGTTGCACAAGTGGAACTGTTGGATGATGATCATGCTGCTCAAGCACCAGCTACTCCTCCTTCCAGTACACTGGGAACTGAGGAGAATAACCTGCATCTCCAGAGTTCAGAGGTGGCACACTGGAGGTTCAGTGGTGCCTTTGCCCAGCAGCTCTGCCCAGCTCTTCCCCTCGGTTCCAACCTCCATCACTTTAAAGATCATCCTGAAGGTGTAGGCCAAGCGTGGCAAATGCATTTGCATCTTCCTGATCTTTCGTTCAATTCTCCTTGAACTTTAGCTGTCCAAAAAGAAACCAGAAATCCTCACTACCACTTGGAAAACGTCTCCATGGACAGTTTGTTGCCATGTAACCATGGCTCAGCAGTTCATCCAGGTGTAATGATTCTTCTGGTTCTTAGAAAATACAGCTGCTTTTTCTCCCTCGGAGAATTTTATTGCATTTAAATAATGTTCCTCCTGTATCCATCTCCTGAGAAGGTGTCTTCTAAAATTCTGTGTTGCTGTCCTGTGCACGTTTTCATGGTGTTCCATCCACAGGGCTGGAATGGAACTTAAAGCCCATCCAGTGCCACCCCCTGCCATGGGCAGGAACACCTTCCACTATCCCAGGCTGCTCCCAGCCCTGTCCAACCTGGCCCTGGACACTTCCAGGGATGGGGAATCCACGACTTCTCAGGGCAACCACTACCAATGCCAGCTCCAGTTTGCAGGGAAGGAGTAGATTATAGAGGAAACAAACTTTCTCCGGGTTACACATTTTTAGAAGACGTGACCTGCCCCATGTCCATGAAACAGCTGCTAAAAGAGGCAGAGATGGGTCCCAGCTTCTCACTGTCTTGGACAAACCAGGTGGCTGCTGCCCAAAGGAAGGGGGAGAACGGCCCCATCTCTCCTTCTGTGTGGGAGGGAAAGAGGGAATAGGTTCATTTGGAACAGAACTCCCAAGAGGAAAACCTGTGTGGAACTCGGCTTGCTTTTCTTGCTGCTGTCACATAAGGGGAATGGGAGAGCACCGAGCCAGGAGCAGCAGCGCTCAGTCCAGCTCTCCAGGGGTTTGACCTTACAGTCAGTGCTGCCCCAAGGGCCACGTTGTCCAAAGCAGCCATCTGCTCCTCAGTGCCTACTCCTGGCCCTCTGGAAGCGAGTAACATTAGAAAACTAAAATCAAACTTTGATTGAAAGCAACAGAGTGCTTATGACATGAAACGCAACGGGCCCAGTAGCAACCTGACCAAATTGCTGGGTATTTTTCTTTTGAAACAGGGTGTCCAAAAGGCACTTATGGTTCAAACTGCCAAAATCCCTGTAAATGCCTGAACGGAGGCCACTGTGACCCCGCGTCGGGAACGTGTGATTGCGCTCCCGGTTTCATCGGAGCCAACTGCAGCAAAAGTAAGCCAACATTCATGTTCTGCTTCTGTCAAAACACAGCAGAGAGAATCATTTGCATAAGAGCTTGTCAGTAGAAAAACAGACAGATCCCAGCTACCTCTTCCTTGAATTGTAAATCAGGATTCCAGCTATGTAAAAAATCTCTTGCAAAATATTTTCCCTCGCTTCTGCATACATAGAAGCAAGGACACTCATCCCAGGATTACAACCTGCTTGCCCAAATTTATTTCTAGAGCCAGCTCCGCATGAATTGCTCGAGTTCCTTCTTCCTGTCCAAAATTTCGAGGTTGAGAAATTATCTCAATATTTTGCTTCACACTATGGTGCCATTAGTTTCAATAAATGGGAAAAAGATCAAGTTTTGTCATGGCAAAACTGGTAAAGACTCCATGGCAACCCTACTGTTGCTTCTCTGTTTCAGAGCTAAATGGTGTGGCTGAATTTCTGTGCTGCTTCCAAAGCTCTGGTCTCTGTGAAGTTCTCTTCAGCTTATTCACAGAAAGGCAGTGTTTGAGTGTTTAGTTGCCCATAGCTTTGCTCTTTGGTGTTGGGCAGCATCAATATTAAGGGAGGAAAGACGTTTTAAGCTGGAAGGATGAGCAGCTGATATTTCAGTTGTATATTCACTGTTCTGATAGGAAGGACAGTAAATATTCCACGTGAAATAATGGATTGTATTTACAACCTCGAGTAGTCTCAGAAGGTAAAGCAGTCCTGTCTTTGGGTGGGTTTTGGCTTCACAGTTGTTGCTTCGAAGTGCGTTAGGTGGAATAAAACCAAAGCCAGCTCTTCCCCTGAGATTGTGGCTATGCTAAAAATGAAAACTGGCCTTGGCTACTCCGGGTGTTTAACAAATCCCGTGTTCCCTTTAGCTTGCCCTGAGAGCCGATACGGGAAGGACTGTGCCCAGTTCTGTGCCTGTGGCAAAGGTCAGTGTGACCCCCGGACTGGCAAGTGCACCTGTGCCCCCGGCCACACGGGACCTGCCTGTCAGCAAGGTAACAGAGCGGGACCCGGGTCACCTCGCCGGTGGGTGACACGCTTCAAACACCCAGCAAATAACGCTCAGTGCCAGACATTGTTCACAGCCACGTCCCCAGGCTGTGCTGATAACGCTGCAGTTCGGGGTGCTCGGCCTCTGTCCGCTCCATCACCCAGCCTAATCCTGCCCACACCTCCCTGCCACCTTCAGTGCCAGGGCACTGCGTTCTCCAGGATGCTGAGGGGATGTGTCAGGACAGAGCGTTTGGGTGAAACTGATAATAATCATGGAGTAGTGTCCCACCACCCTAGGGAGACACCAGTCACTTGGGATGCATGTGGGGGAGCATGTGTTTGTATTTATTCCCTGTCACCTTCATCCTTTTCTTGGGGTGCTAATTTTTGGGTTTTTTCAAACTTTGTTAATTCTCTGTAGTGTGTCCCCAGGGACAATATGGCCCCAACTGCCACCTGACGTGTACCTGTCAGAATGGTGGCATCTGTGACCACGTGGATGGCAACTGCACCTGCGGGCTCGGCTGGACAGGAAGATCCTGTGAGAAAGGTGATTTCCTGCTTTGATGGCAGTGGATTTGTACACTCAAGCTGGGGTTTGCAGTGTCCCCAGACACCAATGACAAGGACAGACAGTGTCAGAACTGCCCCTAGTTAGAATTTCAGGTCTTTTTTCAAAGACAGTTTCCTCGTGAGTCCTGCTCATGAATTCCCTTGCACGCTCCTTATTTCTTCTTCACTCCGTTATTTCTTCCTCTGTCCAACTTTTGTGTTCTTTTGTTCATAAGAATGTTGGTTTCTGTCTTCTTCCATGTGATCCTCGGAGCAGCAGAAGCATATGCCTTCCTCCTCATTGGTTATGTTCTTCTCTTCCATTTGACTCTGGAGTTGAACTTCTCATATATTGACTTCCCAGGTGTTCTGACATCATCTGTCCGAAGCAGTTGGGATTGTCCTGCTCTCTCACCCTTACTTCTCCGTGACAGCTCTCCCTTACACAAGGCAAAGCACACTGACAGAATAAGCTCCTATGTTCCCCCAGAATCCCTCCTGCCAGCCCAGAGTAGAGTCTTCCCACAACTGTCCTGTCCACCTCCCAAAAATCACTCTGCATTTCTGTGTTCCCATTTCTCTCTGTAGATAAGAGATATCTGTGTAGTTATGGACTTAAATGTTCAGGAAACCACAAGTTTATTGGTATGAAATATAAGTAGTTAGCTCTGAGTTCACATTCAAGACAAATATCATCATTAAATCATAACTGCCACGGTTCCAGCTCCCCAACACCCTCCCAGGCCCTCGTTTACAGCACTTCTGTCCCTGACCCCTGTTGGAATATCCACCTCAAACTTCACGTGTATCTATACCAAGAACTGGTTGTTACAGGGCAGTGTCCCGATATAAAAGTGTCACCTAGAAATGACACTTTCTAGCAGCAGTTGTTTCACTCTGCACCTGAGGAGACTCGGAGCCCCACAGTGCATCTGTGTGCAGAGGAGGAGCAGGGAGGAAAGGAAAGATGCAGCTACTCCCAGTGTGAATCCTGTGAGGATTCAATGGACAGGGAATGTTCTCTGGGGACAGGCTCTAAAACGTTTGCAGTTAACCAATATCTGGCTGACCTGGTGTTGCAAAGGCCACCTGTGCTCATCTCTGTTTATCTGTTCCTGGAGATCTCTGTAGTCACCCATAGGCTGTGTTGGGGCTGCCGAGCCTCAGCAGGGTGGTGCAGGTGTCCCCACACCACATGGAGTAGTGGATCGTGGGTGTATCTCGTGGATGAAACATCTCTGGAGTGTAGCACGGGGGGCAGCCATGCACACATTGCATAAGGGACTGTGTGTTGTGTCACTAGAAAGAGCTTCGCTACTTATTTTTTGACAGAGTGAGTGAAATTGTTGGAAAATTGAGTCTTGATCTCCGCAGCAGTGTGGGTTTGAGTGTGTTGTGACTGGAAATCAAAGACAGCTAATCAGGCATCCTTTTAATAGAGATTAGATATGATGTCCCTGGAAGATCCTGTCTGGCATTTGCAGAGTTCTCAATCTGATTATTTGGACGGCCACGCTCGTTTAAGTTCGTCTGCCCAGATTCAAATTATCCCAGCAGTGGGAAATTAACTTATTCAGAGATGATGCTGAGGTTAATTATATTGGCACAGTCCCTTCTGCATGACTTGGCTTTCAGTAATTTGAGACGTGTTGAGTTCTGTAAAAGCAGATAGCTCATTATGCATGGAAAGACTGTTGCTATGCGTGAAAAAGATCCTCCTGGTTTTATTAGGAATTGGGATAGTGTGAACCCCAATGATAACACACAGGAGGAAAAGCTTCATGTTTTCTTTCACACTTTTTAAGTGCCTAAAAGAAAATATTGCTGTCGATAAAGGAAAAAAAAAAAAGAAAATATAATTTATGCCATTCACTACATGGCTTTACAACACATGGTGAGGGTTCGGCATCGAGTCTATGAAGAGACAAATTGAAAAAGGCAGACTGTTAAAAGTATGAGGAAATTGCTGTTCAAACATCTAGATGACATAAAAGATTTCTCACCAAAGTATGTAAATGCATCACAGTTGTGCAGAAATCCTGCGTCTTCATAACAAATATTCTTGGGTCTGCAAATTGTTCTCTGGGCATCATCTCTCAGCAATGCAATCTATCCCGTACCAGCTTTCCTGGGGGAGGTCAGTGATTGATTGATGGATTGTTTGTCTGTCTTTCTGTCCATGTCCTGCCAGCAGAATGTCTCCCGGGGAAGTATGGGGCTGGCTGCTCCTTGGACTGCCTGTGCCAGCACAATGGCACCTGTGACAGGTTCACAGGGTACTGCAGGTGCCCCGAGGGCTTCTACGGCCACTCCTGTGAGCACAGTAAGTGGAGGCACTCGGGGTGGTTGTCACAGGTTCGGGGCTTCAGAGTAGTCAAGAAACACCTCACTGGTTCACGTAAAATTTTTGGGGTATCCCAGATCACCCAGCTCCTTCCAGATCTTGCATGTCTCTGATGCTGGGTGGTACAAGTTTAAAAGTCCCATGGCATTATTAGAGTTAAGGATAAATATCAATTTTTTTGGGCTGCCAGGGAATGTCACAGAGAATACAGAGTGCCTTTAACGGTGCATGTGATTTTCTTCATGAACCTTCTTCACTTTATACTTTATTTTTCAGGGTGTCCCCTTGGATTTTATGGGCTGGGCTGTCTTCACACCTGTGCCTGTAAAAACAGAGCGAGCTGTGATGCAGTGACAGGACAGTGCCTTTGTCTTTTGGGTTATCACGGTGTCCACTGTGAAAAAGGTACTGGTGCCCCTCTGATGGGAAAGAAGAAAGGAAAAAAAAAAAAAAACAACCAAAAGCAGAACTCAAAAAACCTCAAATAATTACTGTTGTTGGGAGCCACTTCTTCCGTATTTTGAGCTTAATGAATATCCTGAAACATTGAATTTGGGACAGATTTCCTGTTATACAGCTGGGTGTTCCCATTCCCTTAGAAATTAACTGATCTGGTTCCGATTAATACAGTGAAAGTCCTGGTCTCCATGATGTCTTGCAGCAATGAGTTCCACATGCCATTTATTAAAAATAAGTCCCTTTTACTGATTCTAAATTTGCTTCTAAAACTCCAAATAAGATTATTAAATAGGTGCATGTCAGACCTGTTGAGTGTTATGGAGAGGTCTTCTAGAGAGTTCTAACGACAAATAAAAATAAGCGCCAGCTACATTTCTGGGACAGATTTACAGATACCTTTGAGAAGTTAGATTAGACGACCCCAACAGAAGGAGAACTCGTATAAATATTGTGCTCATTCCACTATGTTTGATTCTTCATTAAGCTTGGCATTTACACTGACTTCAGCAGAGGGTTTATGAGCTTTCCTCTGAGACATCCTGGGAAAACGCTGGGTTTAATGTACATCTTGCCATTCAAATGTGCATCTAAAGGGTTCTCTCGCTGTCAGGCTGTGACAGGGGCTGGTTTGGTGAGAGGTGCCAGCATCAGTGTGACTGTGGAGATGCTCCTTGTGATCCAGAGACTGGGAAGTGCCTTTGCCCACCTGGGAAGACTGGAGACAAGTGTGACATCGGTAAGGGAGATATTTTTAAGGGCTGGACTGTGTATAGTTAAACCACTCTGACCTGTTGGTCTCAGAATAACTGTAAAAGGACATTTGCTGGTATTCAAGAACCTATTGTTTGTAGAAAATTGCTCTTTGGGGTTATCGACACCTTTATCAGCGGGCTTGTACCTCTTGATTTAATCAATATTTAAATTGATACACTGATAGGAAAACTGTTCACGGGTCAGCTGTAAAATGTCATTGGCCTTGAGTTTTGGAGACCACAGGCTGGGGAAGAATGACCAAGAAGTTTTGCAAATGTAGTGGGGAAGACTGCAGAGGGTGCAGATGGGCACCAAGGGCTCCGATTTCTGTGTGGTTTGTCACACAGACATTTGTGACCCTCTTCAATCCAGTGCAAAAGTATGTCCAGCTCTGGATTTGTTTCCTCTGGAAGCAGGATGGAATCCCTACAGGTGAGGGTGGTGGAGCTGCAGCAGCTGTGTCTGCCCCTGGGCTTCAGCAGCAGCCCAGGAACTTTGAACCCAAATGTAATTCCCTCCTTTGCAGCACAGGCACTTGGGCTGTGTGTTGGCCCACAGGAGCAGAATTCTTCTGTAATAAGGATATAAAAATAGGTGAGAAATTTTTCCTGTGGGGAAAACCAGCCCCAGTGCTGTGCCCTGCGGTGGGTGCAGGATTGAGAGGCAGCAGTGGCAGATTCCTGAGCCAGTCTCTGGTCACAGTTCTGATTCTGATCATAGTTCAGGGCCAGGTTGGACAGGGCTCGGAGCGACCTGGTCTGGTGAAAAGTGTCCCGTGCCCACATTTGGAACCAGAGGAGTTTAAAGTCCCTTCTAAGCCAGGCTATTCTAGGATTCTGTGATTATGGTGGAGCAGTTTCAAGGTAGTCACTGGAGTGGAAGGGATTGCAGTGGTTTAACTGGGTGTCAGAAGACATTTGTTATCCTGATGCTGTGACAAACAAGGTAAAAGGAGTGAGCATCCACGTGCCACTGTGGAACTTCACTCCAGGAACCAAAACCCTCCTGAGCCCCTGGAACAGTGGGGGAATATTATTTCTCCTTTTGTCCTAGGATGGGGCAGGAGGTGGATCTAAACAGGCCGTTATTAATACAAATTGCTGTGAGCTTAAGCATCAGTGCAGCCTGCAAAACAAACTACAGTGGAAGAGCATTTGATTCCCTCCGTGCACTGTCCTGTGGTCAGGAAATGAAGCTTCCAGTCTGGAGCACTGTTCCAGTGGGGACATGAGCCACCCTCGCTGGCCACACAGCGCTGGGTGTCCGTGGGTAAAAATTTAGGCAGCAGTGGAACGCAAGGGGGAAGCTCAGCACCAAAAATGGGAATCGAGGTTCTCCTCCTTGCAAACTCTGTGAGTCATTTTTATTTTTCTTAAATCAGCTAGGGTAGCCCCCATCCACGAAAAGCTGTTATGGGGTAGGTTTTATTTGCATTTTTATTTTCAATTAGGCTCAGTTCATCTGTGATATAACTGTGAGCAGCTGTGACTGTGCAGCAGCCATAAAGATAAAAGGCCTGATTTTAATTTGAACTCTGGTAAAGCACCCATTAAACAGGCAAAATGTTAATTAAAAAAAAAAAAAGAGAGAGAGAATATAACAGACTTTTATGGGCATTCTTTTTCTGTAGTAAATTAACATTGCAGACTTTCAAACAGATGTCTTAAATACACATTGTTATTAACATGAAAATGTGGTATTACATAAATTAAAATCAGGTCCAGAGGTGTTTGGGGAGACCTTTTCTCATAACATTTCCTAATTGAAAAGGCCAAGCTCGGAGTGCACGGGGCGAGTTCTCCCACGTGCTGGGGCTGCAGCTGATGCAGGGCTCAGCAGGACTTCATTTACCCGAGGGTGCTCGGGGGAGAAAGCAAATTCCCTGGTTACAGGGTTTTCCAGCGAGGTGAGGGAGAGAGGGCTATTGTCTGCTGTGTGTTTCACACCCTGCCTCGTCACCCTGCTGCTCACTTTCCTTTCCTGCCCGTCCTGTGATGCATAAAAAATGGCAGTGAGGATTTACCAGCCTAGGTATGAAACATATTTGCATTTGGAAGTGAGATTTTTTTTTTTGTGAGTTTAATTTGCCAGGAGGCAGCAGAGTTGTGCAATCAGAGCAAGACATGAGTATCTATAAAAGGCATTAATTTTCAGTGTCACATTCTGTGACGGAAGGCTCTTGGCCAGCACTTTCTGCCAGCCCAGCCGTGCAGGGGAGACAGAGGCAGGAGATAGTGTGGATCCAGGATGCTGACAGCAACTTTCCTGAGCAGATCCCAAGATGTTCTCTGTTGGGCTGTCAACCCCTGTTTTTACACCCGTAATGATTTCCATTCTGGGAACCTCTTCAGGACAGCTGGGCTGCAGCTTGGGCAGAGCATGTGGCAGACGAAACTTGACGACCGCCGCGCTTTCCAAAATGTCATGTTTTAATGTTAACAGATGTAGGTGTCTAAGTAGCTTCCTGATCCCACAGAAGAGGGAGACTACCAGGCAGTGTTCCCCCTCTCCCAAACCCTCCTGTCCTTGCAGAGTGCAGGCCAGACCGCTACGGCCCCGGCTGCTCCCTGCGGTGCCAGTGCGCCAGCAGATCCCGCTGCAATCCCTACAACGGGAGCTGCGCCTGCCCGGCCTCCTGGATGGGGCCAACCTGCAGAGAAGGTAACCACAGTGGGGGGCTGCAGCCTCTCCTGCTGGAGTAAAACACACGTGGCCCCGTGCTGGTGCTCGGTTTGGGTGGGAGTGTCAACCCGTTGGATCGTTTGGGTAATTTCTCTCTTCTGAATGAAATACAGTGCTGAGGGAAAGTTTCCTCTCGCTTGTAGCTGATCTCAACTCCTCCTTTAGTTTAGGAAAAGCTTTGGGAACCTTCTGGTTTGGAGGTGTTTTACTGTTTTGCCTGCTCTCTGCCTCTGCGAGGAGCCCGCTGTAACTCCCTCCTCTACCTTCTTTTCAAGACTACCATTTATTGAATTATTTAAGTGTAAATTGTATAATCTATATAGTATTTCAGTGTTAGGTTATATGGACCTGAAACCATGTTTCTACTTAATTCTCTAGGTGGCCCTCCAAAGCTTGCCTTTTATGAAGAACAAACTCAAGAAAGAGGGAGTATTTTTCCAAGAGCTCTACAACAGTAACATTTGGACTAATAAATGAACTGTTTTATATGCACAGACGGTATTTGAATTTGGATATGAAAACAGTTATTCAATTCAGCTTGAATTGTACTGAAGTATTCACACTTCTTATGGAAGACTACAGAGGCCATTTAGTAGCTGGATCCTTTTAAAAAGTTGAATCTGTTTCATGTGCTCATTCCTAGCCTCTTGCCCTTCCATTAATCAACTCTGGACATTCTTTCTGATATTAATATAATTCATTGCTTGAAAGCCTGGACATGTTTTTAATCAGACCAGCTCCAAAGAGTATCAGGATAAGCAGCGTGGAACACATCCCCATGGAATGAGCCACGCTCCGTATCAGGGACTTTCTGAACCCACTTGACAACCAGCACCAAGCTTAAAGAGTGTTCCATAGATTATGAAGCCTCTACAGATTCACTGCAAAATCACATTGCACAGAAACTGGAGGGATTCATCAAGTTAATTCCTCTCTGAGTAGCTTCGTGTGTGCGAGACAAGCACAAAGTTTAATTTTGAACTTGCAGCTGAAGAAGAATCCGCCACAGTCCTCAATAAGTTGTTAATTTATTTAAGAGCATCTTCTGCATTTCTGGTGTGGTTTGACTGATTGGAAGGTCTCTGTGTGAATCTGCCTTCCAAAGAGCGTGGTGTCATCTGCCAGACTCCGCTGGCATTCTGTGTTCTCACATCTTATCAGATGAATGTCTCAGTGGTTTGTCAGACTGTGCAGCGCTTCTCATCAAACAGGATCTGCTAATGCAGAAAAGGCTTTGTCTTGAATGGAGAAAGCAGATAGTAAGCAAGGAGGGATGCTTGAAGATAATCTCTCTGGATTTTGTGGTTTTATTCAGCTTTTTTTTTTAATCAAGTCATCTTACAACAGTCCTGATACCACTCAACAGCTGCTGGTGGCCACTTCATAGAACAAAGACATTTTGGTGCTATTTTGTCTGTTCAGACAAGTTTTCCTTTGATATAGAACTGTGCCATTATAAACAAATTTATGTTCTGTATTTTAATATTCCGAGTTAACCAGACTAAAAGATTTCTGAGTGCCTCTTTATACCTCTCTTTAGGTTAGGAGTTAGAAAATCTATGTAGTAACCACTTGATTCTGACTGTATCAAAAGTGCACTTAAGAAGGGGCATCAGGACCGTGGTTGACACAGAGTATGGGCAGTTCCAGCTCTTGTGCTGACGCTCCAGTCACCCACCAGAACAAATTGCAAGACCAGGTTTTTGTCTTGCAAGAGACAGAATGACAATAATTGATGGTAACTCGGGGTTTTTAAAGACATTTGTTGTTGTGGTTGGGTGAGGGATGAGTTGGTGAAGCAGGATGCAGGAGGTTGGATGGGAAGGTGGGGTAACAATTTTCCCCCATGGTTCACCCCAGGTTTTAAACACATCTGCACTCAATAACTGCCCAGGCCAGAGCAAGTGACGCTTGCTCCCCTGGGAGTTAATTTCAGACTGTGACCTATGGGAGGCAATACAGATTTGGGAGGTGTTCTCCAAGCTTTGTGGAGGTCTTGTTGTTGTTACTCATCACTTCATAGGTATTGAAAGTAAAGGCGTGTGTGAATGTGTCAAAATTAATTAACTAAGTGTGCTTTCAGCCAGAAAATCACTGGGGCTGATGCTGATCCCTTTTAATTTCTTCTGTGGAGCTCAATGAATGTCACTGGAAAGTTCATTCGATGTAAATGTGACACAATTATGGTCCCAGAAGCGTGTGACTCTCAGCAAGGCAGTGACATTTTAAATGGTCTTTTGGAGGTGTGAGGCCTGGGTCTGAGCCTACAATTATGTGAATTTGGGGCAATTTCACTGAACTGGAACCTGTAAGGTAAATCTCCTGTGAAACAATGAGATAGAATCTTAGCAACTGCTGCAGAAGAACAATTCAAGTCGAGCAGTTGACACGTTTTGATCTTAACTCTGTATTTATTGCAGAGCCAAACTACAAAGTAGTGCAAATGTCACACTGTACTCAAGACTTTTTGTAGAATCACTGAGTGAGTAAAGTTGTAGGAAACCTCTGAAGGTCCAAGCTTCCCTTAAAAGCCTGGTCAACTTCAGAGTCAGATGGGTCAGAGATTCATCATTCAAGTCCCATTTCAGAGATTCATCCCACTGAGTTCTGAGTATCTCTGAGGATGGAGATCCCAGCACCTCTTTGAACCTGTCCTAGTGAAGATTTCATGATCTTTTTTTTCCCCTTAGCTTCTAATCAGAATTTCCTTAGTTTCATCTTTGATCCACTGCTTCTCCTCCTTTCAGTGTGAATCTCTGAGGAGCCCTTGGCTTCCTCTGCCCCACAGCCCCCATGGGGTAGTTGGCTACACCCTCGGTCTTCTCTTCTGAAGGCACCCCATTACCTCAGCGACCCTCCCCTGGCCACAGTCCAGACATCAGACACTCCAGTTCATGGACAGCTGCCCAGAGACCGCTGTGGTTACTCAGCAGCTCGTGCATAAAACCCTTAACGCTGCTGTCAGACAGCAGAGTGTATCAAATGTACTGGTTTTCTCTTATTTTTGTAGCCTGGCGTGTGATTTGAGCAGCTAATCAAAGGGGAAACCTTTCTCAAGCCATATTATTTACACCTGTGTATACTTGTTTACATTTTCCACAGTACCTTGATAATAGAATTGTAAATATGTAGTATAAGGAAATAAAAAGATTTTTGTATTAAGTGTTTTTAAAGGATGTCACGATTTTAGGTACACGATGAAACACATATTTTAAGTGACTGATACTGAGCCTGTGCCAATGAATTAGAGGCCCAAGTAGATCTGCTTTGGGAAATATTTCAGCAAACTTTTGTTTGAATCCAAAAATGCCAATTCATACAAACCGCTCCATATGCAATAGACTTTTTTATTCAAAATGCTTCTCGGCTTCTTTATGTTATTACCTTGGGGACAGAAATCCACTTCAGTGCCATCAAACAGACCATTCTGGTTTGTGGTTCTGCATGACTTTTTGTTCCAAAACGAAGTACAGTCATGTACAGGTAAAAATCAGAATTAGAGATTTCAAAAGCACTAAGAGATGAATTTTGATTGGGGTAGCTGGGATGTCTTACCTTGGCTCTTTTCTTTTTCACAAGGCAGAGAAAATGTTACAGGATTTTGTTTTCTAGAGGAGCCACAGCTTTACATTATTAACTATTAATTAGGGAAGTTTACTTGTTTGTGATATTAATGTTTTGATTCTGCTCCTTACTACAGTTTAACACATTTACCTGATTCTTTGCCTACAAAGTGGTCTTTATTAGACAGGATGGAATTTTTTAATGGAAAACTGACTAAAGCAGCTTTTCCAGAGATGAATTTTGTGGCAAGTGAGTGTGGTTGCTATTAAATTAATACAACTCTGCTTATTTGCTTCATCAGATTCCAATGCAGGAGTGTCAGGCTGATACAGTCCTGACCACAGCACTGGGGTTTGTTGAAAGTGAAAGTGAAAAATTCAGTGAAAACGGGGTTTATAGTTAAATTGATGTCCATCTTCCTCTTGGTGAAGGCCTTTGCTGGCTCCCCATTTCCCAGGAGGCTGAAGTTAATTACACTTTCTTGAAGAGAGCGCTCTGCGTATTCCTCTGCAGCGCACTTGCACGTGCAGATAACTCCTTTCAGAAAGGCACTGGAATTATTTCAGCCACGCAGGTCCTGTGCCAAATCCCCCTCTCTTACCTTGTGTATTCCAGATAACTTCGGTCTGAGTGGGAAGGAGTTGAGTGTAACTCAGTGGGCCCGGCAGAATCTCGCTCGCTGCGAATTCATGAAACCAGAACAACGTGTTTTAAGTTAGACTTCACTAACACTATCCTCATAGGAAAACAATCAGAATTTTAAAAATTCCCCGCTTCCCCTGCCAAAAATTATTATTCTACTTTTATCCTTTTTATGTTGAAGAACCATAGCTATTAAAGTTTGCCCAGATTCCTTGCCAACCATATTATTTTGATTGGCTGCAGGTTTCTGTTTGTGTAAGTAATAACCAGCATAGCGTCAGGAGTTGCCAACGGGACAAACATGGAAATAATACCTTTATGTCCTTCCCAGAAGAGGCAAAGACACATTTGGGAGCCATCGTGGCTTCATTGTGCAGATCAAGCAGCGACCCTGTTAGAATTTAGCTTCTTATCAGAGCAAAGTAAAGCTTAGGAACAATCTTTGAGAGCGCTGGTGGACCAAGAAACCTCCATCCTCCCATCCTTGTGTTAATATTTTTATATTGGGCTAGAAACCTTCTCAGTCCCCGGTTTTTGAAGGACCTTTCCTTCAGGTTGACCTGTGGCTGACTGAGCAGCTCCGTGCACGGGCTGCAACTGTGCCCAGTAATCCTTTCGCAAGGTCACAGCTTTAAATTCTGACACTGTGTAAAGCAATTTCCAGCAGTAAACACCAAAACTCAGCCTCGTAGAGCATAAATTGTTCATTCTGTTCTTTTTATTGCTTTTAATAAGCACTTGCATAGCAATATTATGTCTCTGTGAATTTGTAACCCCTCTTTGAGGAATGTGTGGGATGTATCTCAGATCTGTACTGTACTTTCTGTTGTAGACGTGAGGATGCTGATTTTTTTTTTATATAAACCTGTCATTAAAACTTGTTCTCGTTTTCCCCTTATTGCTAGTCTTGAAGCAACAGGTTTATGTTGTGGATGAAACTTTGTTCTGCTGAGCTATTTCGCATTCAGAGCAAACAGGCTGAAATCACACCTGCTTTTAGGAGTTTGTAGAGAATAAATAATGGCCTGTGCCCAAATGGGTTTGTGTGTGATCCCTGACCAGGGCAACCTGGCCAGTGACTGAACCTGACAAACAGAGCCTTCTGGCACTCGGACTCCAGAGTCTTAGGAATATTCAAAACACAGCATAAATCTTGCTGGAAGAGGATGGTTACGAAGTGCAACATTTCGGGTAGACTTGGGCACGGAGCACTTTGAAGGCATTTGAAACCACACACCTGCAGCCTCCCCTCAGCCTGCTTGGGCATTCCCAGAGCCCGGTCCTGCCAACAAATTGCCTGGTTCACCTTCGGGGTATTGTCTTCTCACATTGGCAGGGGCCGAAGGAACACGTGTGCCTGCCTAATGCCAAATAATGCAACAAGAGTGTGCTGGTTAATTGGAAGTAGCAGGCTAAATTGAATTCAAAATGTGTAACAAAGGGGGAACGGTAGATGAAGCTGTCAGAGGAAAAGTGGACAGCTCTGGCTTGCTGCTTTCTGGGAGAGCAGGCTTGGATTCCTTCTTCAATTTCAGGGCAAACGTTTTGAATCGAGCTGTGTAATGCTGCAGGGTTCTGTCTCGCGTGATTTACTTCACTCTTCCTGCAGTTTTCAACAAGGAACAGAATAATTAAGTTCATTTGGTTTGTCATCTTTTTGACATATGTTCTAAAAATAATTCTATAATCCTTGCAACTTACCCGGTAATTTCTTTATTAGAAGCCATATTTAAACTATTTGAAGAAGCTGTTGATGTTATTGCTATTAACCTCTCAGATTGCTGTTAAAAGCTGATCAAAAACTAGACATGGAATATTAAACTGTAATAGTCTCAGCCTCTGCAGAGTTAGCATTGATCTGTGTTTTAAACCTTTGAAAAGCCATGCCTCTGCAGCACTTGAAATGTTCATAAATCATGGAATGGTTTGGGTGGGAAGGGACCTTAAAGACCATCCATTTCCAACTGGATGTGGGGCAGCCACAACTTCTCTGGGCACCCTGTGCCAGTGCCTCACCACCCTCACAGTAAAGACTTGTTTCCCAATATCTGAGATGTATGGGACCAGAGTGACCTTGTGACTGTACCCAGGGAGCTCTGTTCCTCGGGATGGTCCCTCAGCATCTTCAGAAATCGCTATCCCAATCTGCAGCCAGCGCCGCTTATCTCACATTTTAGTCAACACTGGAAGTTCACAGGGTGCTAATAGAATATCCTGTGTGCACGCAATAAAAACAACCATCCAAACCCCGTGGATGGTTTAAAAATGACGTAAAAGCGCTGTATGATAAGGCACTGCTTTGTCGATCCCTTCGAGCATGGTAGTTAAAAAAAAAACACAACTCAGTTGTGTTATTTTATATATGAATAAAGATGTCAGCAAGTAGTCATCTAACTGTCCGTGCCATTTGGCAGCATCTAGCTTCCTTTTCAGTAATAGCCCCATAAATCTTTATCTTTTACTAAGCTGATGACAGCAAAACATCTTGAGAGGCTGCATGTGGCGTAGATATTGCAGTTAATGCTTAAACGCTTCATGCCATCATCTACTGGGAGTTTTCCCCCGTCCAGATGTAACATCCTGGTTTAAGGCGTGTGCTCCCTTCTCCCTCTAGTGATTCCAAGAGCCTGATGATAATTAATTAATTAATTAAAGGTGTGTTATCCAAGAGCACCGTGTTGGTCCGCAGTGACTGAGATCCACCTGCCCAGGTGACCTCACTGACCTCCTACCAACAGCAGGGCAAAAGCAGCAGCTTTGCCATCTGCAGCAGGTTCTGTACTTTATGTTTTCCTTCTGCCTCCACATCCTCGGTTCATCCGGAAATCCAGGGGTTGTCTCGGCTCTGTCCCCTGCTTTGGAGGTGGCTGTGGAGGTTTCCCAGTGTGGGAGCAGCGCTGTGGACTGGGCACACGTTGGCTGGGTAAGGGGAGCCACGTTTGGGGTGGAAATGCTCCGTGTCCCACTGATTCTGCCCTGTTCCCGTTAACGAGAAACCAGCCTGTCATTTCTGTGTTATTTGGTAAGTCTTAAAGTTAATTACATAAAATTACTTACAAAGTGACTTAATGGAAATTCTCTAATTTTTTCAGCTGGAGGAGGCTTTTTTCAACCAGAAATCCAGTTTTTAAATGATTTATTTGTCCTGTAGGACCCGCATTAAGATTTCTTGCTGTACATTATCATCAAAGAGCGAGATGAGTGCAAGTAGAGACTATGGGGGTCATTCCTGCCTGTCCATTTGCTTTTTTTCCCTTTTCCCTGACATTTCAGCTGTGGTAGCTGTTGTGAATCTCGGCCCTGCACTACCAGGCACAGGGGAAGGCTGCTCTTAATTAACATTAAGGGTATATATGAAATACAAGGCAGCAAATAGCATCACATTAAACGTGGGCTGGGTATCCCTGGGTAATGAGGGGTGGGAATGCTGCAGGAACAGCAGCCACGGATGGCATCGCTCTGCTCGAGCCTTTTGTGGAGCCCTTCACCCTCTCAAAAGTAAGAGGTTTGAACAGGCAGCTTGAAGGACTATTAGGACTGCTCACGGTCATAGTTAACGTGTTAAAATATTTTACAAGAACCAGTGAATTTGATCAGAAAATAGTTATTTTTGGCTGCCAATGTGGCAAAACCACTTAAAATACAAACTCAAGAATGTGTTGAAAGGAGTCAGTTTGCCAGCACAGCTATTGTTGTAGCAAAGTCTCTCCTCTGATCCAACGGGAATCCTCTCCTCAGGTTTTATTACTGAAAAAGTTAACGTGGATGTCAAGCACCTGGAAGTCTTTATATCTTTGAAAAGAGCATTGGTGGGGGCTGGGGGGGGGCTTTGGTTTCTTGTTGCAAACTCTTTTTGCTCTGGGGTGTTAGCTGGGGATTTCCTTCCCCTGGGAAGCTTTGAGGATTGATTTGGTAGTTCAGTGTCACTGCTTTGATAATGTGCTCTCCACAAGGGATAACAACATGTGTGACTTGGTGCATGAGTATTTGAATTTGCAGTGGATTTTCTCTTATCAAATTCTCTTTGATTTCTATCTTAAAATAGAAAAAACCAAACAAAACCAAAAATTTTAGGGTTTTTGCCTTTTTTTTTTTAATATGTAAAAAACCCCAACACCACACAGGGTCCTCTAGAGAGACTGGGCTGCCTCCTTTGAGAAATCAAAAAATGCCTGTAAACACTCGGGACAGAATGATTTCAGCAGCAGAAATCCATTTAAATGCATGCCTCAGTGGGGGCTTGTGCAAGCAGAAAGCAGCCCCTGGACCCTTCAGGAGCTGGAGGAGGGATGGAGCTGCAGCCCTTGTTATCTCCAGTACGTAAATGGTGCTTCAGCCCCTGCATCACGTGCCGAGGCAGGGCAGATGTGAAGAGCATCGTGACCAATAAATTAATGTTTTACTTTGAGCAGGCATGAAGGAGGATGTTGAAAACTGAGTTTCTTCCTGCCCCTGCTGCCAGCAAAACAAAGCCCCACACAAGAGGGTTTGAAGGTCCCTCTGGGAAAAAAATGCCGTGGCCAGCTCCACCGGGGTGCCTTGTCCAAGTTGCCCTGAAGGAACCTCTGCCAGAAATACCTGTTAACAATAAGGACCTGTTAATGTTTCACAATTATTTTCCCAAGTATTTAATTGCTGCACCAGTCCCCAGCACAAGAAACTGGCAGATATTAAATACACAATAGCTGTGGAAAGCTCTGGTCTGTCTGCACGTGCCAAGACCAAGATGCAGCTGCACATCTGCAGCTCTGGTGAGGGCTCAGTGAGCTGAGCTTGGGCTCAGCAGAGAGGGATTAACAGGGTGTGTCCAGCTCACCCTCGGGATCCTTTCTGAACCAACACTAGGGAAGAGAAGATGGCCAACAATGAAAAATTAACTACATCAGTGCCTTACCAAAGTATTAAAATCTTGTCGTTATTTATTTGCCTGGACCTGTGAGTCTATGCTTTTTAATCTAGTTTTTTTCAGACCCAAAGCTGACACATCTCATTGGAGATGAAAAAAACCCCAGACTTGTGTTTTTCATGCCATTCCCGTGACACTGGGCACACCTGACATCAGGTGGTGTCTCCCCCTGCTCTGTGTGCAATCAAGAAGAATAAAAAACTGAGGGCTCTGTCAGTCACAACTACAACTTTTCCCAAGAAAATCAACATGATTTTCATCTTTTGTGGAAGGAAGCTAAGCCACAAATTGCTCATGGCAGGCACATCCCAACTTTTCCATGCAGAGGGAATGAAGGAGAGCAGTGTTCATGGCCAGCCAGGAAGGGTTGCTGGTAATTGCCCACCCCCATGAAGGTGTTGTTTTGTCACTGGCTGCAGACCAGATACAAACTCACGATTTACCAGAGGTGTGATCTTCCCGCCTCAAGGTGCATTTACAGAGCTCTTGCTTGGCTTCCCCTTGTGAAGGTCAAGGCTGACCAGGCTGACCTTTACAACTGAAAAAAAAAGCCATGAATTGCAGCTTCTCTGCCTGATATCAAGGCAACATTGAAGCTTATTTCGATAGTTTATCCTCCCCAAGTGAGGAAACTGCAGCACTGGCACAACGCCTTCAGTATTTCTGCCTCGCTCTGCAGGATCTTAAAGACAAGGCTGTGCCTTGACGGATGTCAGAAAGGGACATTGGCTTTTGAAGTGGCACTGAGAGCCTGCCTTCATTCCTGAGCCTCGATACACCTTTTCAGCTTGTAAATTTAGATATCTGCCTAAATTTCATCTGCCTGATAGAGCTTACAAGCCACTTGACAGCATATTCCCAGTTCCTGACGGGTTGCCCGGTGGCACGGCTCCCACGGAGCGGTTCCTGCTGAGGGTGCCACGCTGCTGGATTCCCATGGGTTGTGACATCCATCGCCTGCAAAAGACATTCGTGGGCTGCCACGACACAGACTGGTTCGTTTTGCTTGGGTTTTCCAGAGGAATGGGTGGATTCAAACCTGCTGAGAGTCAAGGGGGAGCTGGACTGGAGTTTCCTACACCCCGGGAAGAGCTCCAGTCACTGAGTGATTTGATAACCAGAACACTCTCTGTGGCTATCTTCCCACACACTTACAAATATAGCTTGAAGGTATGTTTATTTTTAACTGGAACGAGCATATTGGTGATTTGCATGATTTTTTTTTGGCCTCCAAAAATGTTTGAGCGACTCAGTAGGTGGCACCCTTTCTATTGCTTTATTTTCCACCAAATGTCAAAAAAGAAGTTGGAGCTGGAGCCTCTGTGTGTGTGTGTGTGTGTGAAACGAGTTCAGTAAAAATGTAAATGCATATTTGTCTCCTTAATTGAATATAGTATATTGTGAAATCATTACTGTCAGGGCACACTTGGGTTTATACAAACGCTTAAGTAAAGAAAATATATAAACCCAGATTGACTTGAACAATTTGAATGTGATAGCGGACATCTGTGTTCAATAACATCACTTTGGTAAGCGGTGTTTAATATTTCATGTCAAAGCAGGGAGAGTAATAGAACGGGGTATTTTCAGAATTCTCAGATTGCTGAAGTTTATGGCATGGCATAATATATAATCTGTCCTTTGTCAAGCTCACCAGAAAGAGCCCTGCTGCAGCTGAAGACATAAAGTGCTCTAATATATATGTTTCTAGACCTCTCCCTGCTTGAGGAATTACTCTTGGAAGGTGCTGAGTGCCCTGAAGTGCCAGTGAAGTCAGTGGGATTTGAAGTTTCTCGCAGCTCGGAGAACGGGGATCCTTACAGGGGCTAATTACTCCAGTCCCGGCCAGGAAAGCCCTTCAGAGCTCCTTAACTTTCAGTGTGTGAGTCCTCCTCTTCAAACTGGCGTTAGGAATGCTGCTGGGATGGTGTCCAGGGGTCCAGCTCATTCCTCCATCATCTGATAAAATGAGAGCTGCTCCCTGGCCTTGGGAATTCAAAATTTGGTGGCAAAGAGGTGAAAATGAGAAAGTTCCTTGCCCAGGGGCAGATCTGGTACCGAGGGCTGAGCCTGGAGTGCCCCAAAGCAGATCAGAGCCTTATCTGCTGGGTTTTGGGGGGTGGAGGAGGAGGAAAGGGGCACCCCTTCATTCCAAGTGAGGTCTGTGCACATCACCAGCTCGGGGACTCTGTTTGGCTTCAGAAAGTTCAAAGGAAGAGAAACATTTTTTAAGTATCTTCCAACTCTCTTATTAATGAGCAATTACAGTGATGTTCTTGGATGAATTTCCACAGAGTAATTCATCTGCAAACAAATCTTTCTTTTGTATTTCTCCCCCCCCGCCCCCGCCCCCAAACCCCAGTCTTTTGTATTTCATTTTTAGGTGAAATTCTGTAGTGAAAGGGGCCAAAAGAAACATGCTTTCCCGAGCCTCATGCTGAATGTCTGTCTGGATAGTTTCATTTTAACTGCAGCTTGGGAAAAAAAAATGTAAACATGGTGTGAGTATCATTTTTAAGCTGAAACTGTTTTTCCCCCGTGTTCAAATAGCATTGTAAATGTTTGCTCAAAAGAGGCATATTTATTCATCTAGCCTCTGAGAGAACACTGTGTGCATAGGTAGCAATAAAAATGTGTTAAGGGCTGAGAGAGATTCCCCTGGTGAATGGCTTTTCTCTTGACCTCCTCTTAAGCATCTTAGCGGGGCTCTGCTGCTGCCTCTCTGAGGAAGTATGTTTGCACTGGGGAGGAAGAATTTTTAAAGTTGCAGAGTGTTACAAACAGTGAGCAAATAACTGTGGGGGTTTGGTTGGGGTTTTTTTATAATGTTGGAAAAAAGCTCTTGTGGAAAAGACATGGCATGCAAAGCAGTCACACACACTGAAAGTTGTTCCCAACATGCTGCATAATTTCTTGCAAGGAAGATGACCTATGAGATTATTATTCTCTAAATTTTTTTCTGGCTGATTTCTCAACAAATCATTTTTTTTGGTGTGACTATTCACCACTCCTGTGCTTGACAGCAGAATCTACTTGTTTAGTGTGGAGAAAAGGAGGGTCAGGGGGACCTTATCACTTTCTACAACTCCCTCACAGGAGGTTGAACCGAGGTGGGGAGTGGTGTTTTCTTCTCCCCGGTAATGAGTGATATGACAAGAGGAAATGGCCTCAAGTTGTGCCAGGGGAGGTTTTGGTTGGATATTAGGGAAAATGTCTTCTCTGAAAGGGTGGTCAGGCATTGGAACAGGCTGTGCAGGGCAGTGGGGGAATCACCACACCTGGAATTGTTCCAATAACTTGTAAATGTGGTGTGTAGTGTCAGGGCTGGTGGTGGACTTGGCAGTGCTGGGTTAATGGCTGGACTCAATGGTCTCAGATGGCTTTTCCAGCTTAAATGATTCTCTGATTCTGTGCATGTTCAGATACAGATCAGACACAACATCATGCGGCTTCTCTGGCACGAGGCACGAGGTTATTGTCCCCTGATTACAAGCCCGAGTATTTTTGTGTGCAGAAATGATTTCCAGTGACTCTTTCGCATGAGACCATGGAATTGCTTTTCCGTGAATTCGATTCACTCAAATGTTTGTGGAAAGGAAACGCAAAATAAGGAGGGACTGCAGCAGAAAGAAATTCATCAGGCCGTTTGTATGAATAAAGGCAAGGCTTCCCTGCTTTGCTCACCCAACTCTCTCTCCTACCCAATTAAATGTGCACTTGGCAGTTGTCAGACCGAATAACTTGCCTTGCCACAGAAGCTGGAGATGGAAAACACCTGCTCAGACCATTCCCTGTCCAGTGCAGAGCCATTTCCCTGCAGGACGGGGGTCATCCCTAAATCCTGCAGCTGACACGCAATGCACAGCCTCAACTGGCAACATCCTGTCCAGAGTTGCACTTCATAAATCAGGGGCAGCCCCAGTAAATCAGCAAGGAAGAGCAGTTACCAGCTCCGTATCTCCCTTCCCAATGGTTTTCTTCTGTCCCGAGGAATCAGTGGCATGTCAGAAATGATTCTCTTGCCCAAGCACTAACCAGTATCTCCACGGTGCCGTATCTTGCCAAGCAGGAACATAAGCAAACACTCAGGTCTGCGCTGGGGACTTGAGCAATCGCCCTGCACGGCCAACATTCCTCCCAGCTGTTTATGTGTCCGTCACGGGGTCGTTGCTGCTGTTATCGATAGCTGATGTTATTGCTGCTGCAGCACTGTGTCATTTTATCGTCCCTGGGTGGGAGGATGAGTTAAACGATGAATCTGCGCATATTTGTCACGATGGGAGCCTCCAGATCGCCGTGTTCCTATGGAAACCTGGCCCTGGTTTAGCTGAACTGGCCCCATCGTGGGTGCTGAGCGCTCGGAAAAGGAAAAAAAAGCTGGCGCTGGGCTCTGCTTGGAAGTCTGCTCCCAGATGTATGGATGTTTGTTTACTTTTACATTTAAGAGATCTAAAACTGCACCAAGATGCAAAATAGCATGGAAGGAAACAGTCTTTGCAAGGACTAATCCTCACTGATTGGCATAAAGCGGGTATGTATTCTTTCCACAAATTTTGGGTAAGGTTAAATTACAAGAGGCCTAAAAGGAAAGATTTTTTTTTTTTAAAAAGCCTATCTTGGACAAGATTGTTAGTTTAGAATATATGTAGTGCCAAAACAATACAAGTTGCACAATTTCACCACACATACCCATTTCTTAACCCATTCTGGCTTCATCAAACTCAACAGAAGTTGGTGACTCCAGTAGACTGCCATGGACTTCACACTGGGCTGTGGCAGCCGATGTCCTGCTCCTGGTTATGGCCTGCTGACCTCCATGCAGGCAATATTGGAGGTTGTAGGGTTGTAGGGTTATTTCTGCCTTACCTGGGGAGTATTTTGAGCGCAGATTCCTCAGGTACTAATCAGAAATGGTGCACCCTCCCCTCTGTTAGAGGAAGGGTTGGAAGCAAGCTCTGCTGAAAGGCTGCTGCTTCATTTTCAGAAAAAGCCCCGTGTTGCTGCGTGTGCCTTGCCAGGCCTCGAGACGAAGTTTTTTCCATGTGCTCTTGAGATATCTGTAACATATGGTGACATTTTCCAACCCTTGCCATGCTGGAGAGTCCGTGCCGTAATGTCACTGCCACGCCACAGGGATGCTGGGGGAACGGCTGGCGGAGCAAAGTTTCAATTGCATCGGCCAAATTTTAACAAGTTATCACAGCGGCCCTGGGAAAACTTCAGCCATGTGGTTCTCTGAAGACTTTGAGGTATTGTTAATTAAATGACTGCTGTGCTTTTACCTCCCATAAAAAACCTTGCCTCCCATAAAAGGTTTTTAGCTTGACAATGCATCAGGCAGAACTCCTGCCCAGTGTCTGCCTTATATTGCTCCTGGGGCTGTGCAAGCAGCACAGCTCCAGTGCCAGTGCCCCAACCCGACCGTGTCTGGCTGGAAGGGCCCCGAAACGCCAACCCTGCCTCCTATTTGGTCACGAGGGAGACAGTGGCAGCAACGCTCTGGCTAATGAACGCGCCAGGCGAGATGGGAAGGGCATGAAAACATTCAGATTGCCATGAGTGAGAAGCAGCACAACATCCATATTGCCTCTCTTGTTCTTGGCATTGCAACAATGCATAGTTTTCTGTTGTCTCTGGAACCACTCAGGCCTGTAATGAATGGAGTACCAGTGATTGGAAACGGTCCTTTTAAGCGGATGTTTCCATTAATTTGCTTTCCTCCTTAAACCTTGTAATGTTTTTACTCAAGTGTCGGCAGAAGGGCTGAAGCATCCCTTGATCTTGCAGATTGTGTGTCCATGTGTCCATGCAGATTGTGTGTCCATGTGCCCATGCAGATTGTGTGTCCATGTGGCACTACGTGGAATTTCCAACACGACATTCACTCGTTCTCCGAGTTCTCGATGTTTTGATTTGTTCATTTCGCTGGTACTAAAGAGGGAAGACATCCAAGGTCTTGACAGGGATCGCAGACAAGAATTCTGTTCACAAACGTGGGATACGTACAGCTGATTTTCAGGAAAGCTGAGGTCACCTCCTTCTCCACGACTCCAGACAAAGTTATGGGAGATTGTTGTCTCCAAAGTACTGAAAAAAATAGTGCTCACCCTTTATCAGTCGGATGTTTAGAGTTGATTAGGACACTTCAATTAAAGCAAAGATTTAGACGATTGTTTGTCAATACCAAAGCCCTGTGAAAAATCAGATGAATTTAGACCATCCCTTACACTGTCTCCCCTTCTTACTCTGCGATTTACCCGAATCATAAGAATTCTGCTGGTTTAAACGTCCCAGTGGTCAGGACAGCTCACATATGTGAGAACTGGGATTACAGCCTTCAGCTGAATGTGTCTCAGCAACGATTCAGTCTTGAATTTCCCACACCCAAAGGCCCAAATTCCAGGATATTAGCAAGACAGAAACAGTTGTCAGGCATCTATCTTGTTCTGTTGGAGAGAAAAAGGTGGGAAAAAAGAGAGAGAAAGGGAGAGAGAAAACCCTTGGCTTCATCCCAGCGTGGAAACCTTTTCCCATCTCAATTTAGCTGAAAAAAAGAGCCAAGACTAACAGCCAATCCTCAGTAACATAGGGACCCCATTCAGAAAACTGTTTAATCCCATGCTTAAGTGTACCTCTGGATATGGGTTATGTTCAAACTTCCATGTTTTGCTGGATTTCGATGAATTTAGATGGAAACTTGAAGATCTGGAGAAGTGAGTCTGTGTTAGGATGGTTGGTGAGGCCCTGGCACAGGGTGCCCAGAGAAGCTGTGGCTGCCCCATCCCTGGAAGTGTCCAAGGCCGGGTTGGATGGGGCTTGGAGCAACCTGGGACAGTGGAAGGTGTCTCTGCCCGTGGCAGGGAGTTGGAATGAGATGGCCTTTAAAGGCCCCCCTGCAATTCAAACCATTCCAGGATTCTGTGATAAAAGAGGGATATCCTGGATCTGATTTACTTTTGCACCACTTCATCAGAGAAGTCCCGCGTTCCCCTGTTCCCGGACGTGCTGGATGTGTTTTGATGAGCTCACAGCAACGCGGGGTTGGCTGGGACCTGGGAGGTCACTCAGCCAAGCTGCTGTGCTGAGGCCAAGACCGTTCCTGACGTGAGATTGCCTGCGCAGTTATTGCAAACCTCTCCCCGAGGGACTCGCCGACTTCCCTCTTTGCATTTAGGGATTCACAGCCTCTGCGGTTGGGAAGCGCTGCCTGACGTCCGAGCCACACCACCTCTGCCACAAACCCTGTGGGACACAGAGCTGCTCGTGCCCTTTCCACACCCCCCCTGGAGCTGTGCCCCTCTCCCAGGCCTCTGTCCCATCCACTGCTCAGCTCCTGTTGACCACTCTCACATCAAGTGACGCCGAGCTCTGTCCTCCAGGTCATTTTTCTGGACTTTGTCAGACTGCGTTGAATGAGGACTCTCAAAATCCTCCCCAAATTCCCCAAGGTCCAACGTGGGGAGGTGCTGAAGGACCTGCAAATCCCAGTGGCCACGTGGGGTGACCCATCATCTGGGGGTTCTCGTGCTGATATAATGGCATCGTTGTTCGTAAAAGAAATACGCTGGGATTCAGGCATGGCTCTGCCCCACAGGATCATAGAGTGATTTAATATTTTAAACTATGAAACTTGGCTTTTAACAGTTTCTGCAGGGTGCAAGGGGACTTACAAGATAGCACTGTATTATTCACTACCATGGGCCACCTTCTGAATATTATAAACCTTAATTTACTTTTTTTATAATCTGAATGGACTTTTTAAGTATATCTAAGGGAATTGGAGTGAGGAGAAACATTGCTTAATTCAGCCATTGCATCCTTAAAGCCAGATTGGAAACATGGAAACCATATGTGAGCTTTTAGCTAATAAAATAAAATGCCAAAATGTGGCGGCTGAAGCTATTGCACCCAAAATATAATTGCACATATGCTCATTTACTCACTTATAATCAAAACATTAAAAAAAATAAAAAAAAAAAAAATCTTTGATACTCAGACTAGGTGTAACTGTTGGACTAAGTCATTTTACAAAATTATTTTACACGGAAAGAATGTGCACGGGTTTTTCTAATGGCAATATGAAAAGCAAACTGTATAAATACAGCCACACACAGCAGCAATTGATAATGTTTCACCTGAACACAAAAAAAGTCCTCAAAATCCTTTAGCGAGCCAAATTTATATTCATTTTACTATAAAGTAATCTTACTTTTAGATGGCTCTAGACTACATCTTAATGGTAAATGTGTGTTTTATGCTGAGTGTTGGTTTTCTTAGTGGAACATTCATTTTTTCATTAGCATGAGTCCTAAGGAGATATTTAGCCTTGCCAAAGGTGCCAGAACTGAAATCATCTCTTTGCTTTAACACTTCATCCCTCATGTCCTGACTGTCTCTAAAACATTCGTTTTAGCTGAGTTTAGCCTCTCTTCAGTCCAAGTTTTACTGTCCCAGAACTGATTGGAAGCCTCGTGGAGATGTTGAAAACGGTCTGTTTAAAAATCAGTCGGAGAAGACCCTGCTTCTCTCGCAGAGGTTAAGGATCATACAGCCCTTTTCCTCCTCCTATTTTTTGCTCTGATATCACTTGCCTGAATCCAAGGAATCTCAGCTCAGCTTGGGCAGCAGCAGAAAAGGGATTTGCAGCACGTGGTCCCTCGGGAGATGTTTGCTGAAGCCACGGAGGGATGGGCAAAGAACATTGACGGCATCAATCTTGGACGCCGAGGTCTAGTGCAGGCCTGAACCACTGATGGGGCCACAATAAATTCCCTTTTCCTGTGGATTAGCTGTCAAGAGCAGGAAGCAGGAGGAGTAGCATTGCTCTCTCTGACCGATAGACTGCACTAAAACCCGTCTGAGCATAAACCCCAACCCGGTGTGCAGCGAGGTGCCGTTGTCTGGCTGGAAAGAACAGAAGCAGCTCTTTAAATCTGGAAGCAGTGACCTTCCTGGTGCTGCCCTCGCCAGGGGCAGCCCCCGTGCCTGATCCAAAGCATCGCTCCCGAGGCCGACGCAAAGTTCCTAGAAATTAGCCAAAGCGACCGAAAAAACGCGTGACGTTCGTGAAGAATTTGCTTTTTCAATCACCAGCACTTTATTTTTTTAGAAACATGAGAGAAGGGGGTAAAAATTATAATGTGCCTTCTCAAAGGAAGAGAGAGGAAAATTAATTAGTAGGGAAGCAATTGGATGGGAATGTGGGTTAAGTGGCTGGCTCTGCCACTGGCTTCTTTCGCAACCATGGCCAACATCCATAACTCTTCCTCTCTCCAACCTCCGTGTCCCTCCTGCCCCCATCCTCCATCTGTACAACAGCTCCCATCTGTGAAGTGTTTCCATTGTTTGTCTCAAGGGCTTGATGGCTTTTGACTCCGTGCAGCGCGTTGCACAACGGCCTCGGGATGCAATTTTATAAACAGCAAATATAAATAGAAGACTTTTAGGGGAGACTAATGAAAAAACTTTAGGAATAATCTGTTTAAAGTGAGTTTGAAAGTGAGAAGCTGACATGCAGATGCAGTGCTGGGATATCTTTAAGACGGGCTAGCCAAGAAATCGGCCCTTGTTTATTTTCTTATGTGATAAGTTTGATAGCAAAAAATGTTGGTTTTTTTTTTTAAATTATAAAATCAGATGGAGCAGCCAAAGGAATGAGTGAAGTCAGATCAAAGATGATAAATTGAGTCTGATGAGATGAAGACTTTACCTATTTCAAATACCCAACTGAAAGTCTAATTTTGCAGAAAATTCTTTCTTAAAAAAAAAAAAGAGAGAGAGAGGAAGAAAAAAAACACAAGAGAAATGAAAAGAAAAACATGCCATAGCCAATAAGTTGTGAAAAACTCTGGAGACTGGCACTTTCAAATGCTTGGCAGGTTATTAAGCCAATTTTTATTTAGTCCACTATAACTGTTGGAGGGTCTGTGATTCCCAACTGTTTCACATCAGAGAATGAAAACAACTATAGCCCAGCCAAGACCACATTGGTGACTGCCAGCCCCTTTATGTGCCAAACATGAAAGCAACAAGTCCAGATGCTTTGATCCCAGCATTTTTGGATTTAGCCCAGAATGTTTTTAACTCATGTTAGGACAACATACATTATAACTGGAAATCAATCAATAGCACTGTGACCTTCAAACGCAGTAAATGTTTGGAGTTAGTTTCTGAGCGTGTAATCTAAATTGGGGATTGGAAGTTGGAAGCAATCCTAACCTAACAGAAAAAAAAAAAAAGAAAAGTAAAGTGTATAGTTTTAAAATCTGGAGTTGCAAGGAGGCAACAAATGAAGGTTTAATTGTCTCGGGAAAGATTATCAGGCACTGGAGATGCATCTGATGTGGAGAGAGGGCTGGAAAAGCCCAAGGAGCAAAGCAGCTCCGTCAAGCCATCCACCCAAGCACGGTGGAGAAACAATAAATGGGATAATATGGGAGAAATAAATATGGAGCAGCCCCTGCCTGCTCTGGACATGGTCGGTCTTCACTCCACACTGAGGGTCTACAGGGGAGGGTGGCACAAAAGGGCAAGGAGATGCCCGTGGGAAACGGGCATGGAAAATGCATCCACGCATCCCAGCATGTTTATGCTCAGTACCTGCATCCTGGACATTTCACGTGAATCCTGAGTGACAGCCCCGTGCTGAGGGACTCCTTTGGCAAAGTTTGTAGCAAGGGAAAAAAAAAAAAGAACAGATTTATTGCAAATATAGCTGTGTTATAGGCCAGGCTTTAACCTGTCTTAGAGACAAACATGATCCCTTTAACCTTCACCCTGCTGCTGGTGGAGCTACACCTGATGTGCACTGATTTAAATCAGGGTCTGACCTCTACAGGGAAGAAGTGGCTTCAAAAGGTAATTAAAATAATTTAATCTCTTTTCCTTTTTTTGTTCTGCAATATGATTTAATTGTATTGCCACTAAATACCAGTCTAGACAAGGTCTTGTTAAAAGCTTTAAAATCCCTGAGTAGTTTTACCTATTAGTGATGGTGAGTAGCTGCTGGCATGTGGACCAAGCTCACACAAAGCTCTCTTATAGCAGTGCTCCCAAATTCTATCACAAGGAATTAAAAAAGAACCCCAAAAGACAAAATTAGGGGGGAAAAAAGCATGCTCCAGCTAGAAAAGCAAGCTATTTTTAGCAAATATGAAATCTGTAATAGTGCAAATCACAAATTGTCAAACAGCTGTGTCAATAAAATACCAACCCCATGCCCAGCCTGGTTGTCACCTGCAGTTGTGGGGACACAGGGACAGTGGTGATGGCAAAAAGGTGTCCATCCTTGTGGTATCATGCAGGGAAAGGAGACAGCCAGGTCCCTGGGCACATGGAAACCAGTGGGGGAGGACACATTGCCCTCAGGCTGGAGTATCTATCACCTGCTGGTGGGAAAACCCCTGTCCCAGTGAACACCATGTGCAGGAGCAGGGCTGGGGAGAGAAGGAGATCCTGAGAAGAGATTCTGGGGGCAGGCAGAGGCAGCATCACCCCCGGGCTGAGCCTGGGGGTGGTTCTGTGAGCACCAAACCCCTGGCAGAAGGGACTGACTGCGGAGCAACCACCTTCCTCATGGTTCTGCTTTTCCTTCTCACGCCTGGGCTTCTCACACCTGTATTTATTTCTCACACCTCGGCCTCTCACACCTGTACTCCCTGTGCCCTCTCAGCACAGAACCAGCCCACGCCCTCTCTCCTTTTCCAGTGCACCAGATTCTCAGTGGCCCATTTTTAAGAAAAGGGAAGATGCATCAAGTGTCACAGGGGATCCGAAAGTGTTTCCGTGACCCTCCAGCCCTTCACTGCCAGTAAAAGGGCTTTTTGTCTATACTAAGGGAAAATAACGTGGTGGTGGATAATTGCCCTTGTTTGTCAGTCTGAGCTGATGACTTTCCCGTTTCATTTCCTCCTGTGTAATGTTATAGGGGACATATATGAGATATTCAGCAAGGACCAAAGCAGGGAAGTCTGCAGGAGTGTTTAGTGGGAGGTCAGGAATTTTTAAGAGGTATTATTACAAGGCGGTGTGGTTTGGGTCATGTTTCTTGTAGACATCTTGTCAGGAAACTTTTTGAATAATAAATTATAATCTTCTTATATATTGTACAAGCTTATTAAACTTAATCTTTAAACATAAAACTGAATTTTGAAAATATCATCAGACAAGCTCAGAAACTAAACAAACAACACAGAAACATAAAAAAGAAGAGAAATAAAACATATGCTGGCCAGAGTTTTAGAGGCAGTAGCCCCAGCACAGCAGATTTTAATTAGCAGCTACCTGCAGTGGCAGTGGCCTGGGATGAAATGTTTTGATGTGTGTAAATGTTTCTATAAAACAGTTGAAGCTTTCTTAGATCCTGTATCATTTTTTTCCCGAGCATTGCGGTTTTCCAGCATGGATATTTCACAGACTGGGATCTCAGGAAGGTCTAAAGTCTTTGCTTTCTGTCTTTGTTTCTCCAATAGTAAATTGAGGATACTTATATTTATTTACTATGAAAGGCTCTTAGTGCTTCCAAAAAACCCAGTATTTAATGACTGGGTAGGACCAGCAGTTGTGGTAGCAACAGTTGAAGGCACAATCTTACCATAAATCCTGCTCACACTCAGACATGAAAAATAACTCCCTGTACAATGATACAAAATTTCTATTTGGAATATTTCTTCTGTGCCATCTTTTCTCAAAAATATTCTTGAGCTTAACCAGCACAGACCTTTTTCAGAAGTGTAAAGCAAGCAATTTCTGTTCATTCTGCCACATGCTGCCTGCAAATGGCTGGGCACTGCTGAGTCTGACTCGCCTAAGGCACTTCACGAACTGAAGCCTCAAAGGTGGCTTGGTGACCAAAGCTCCAGCTCTGCTGGGATTTCCTCATGGCAGGACTTCAGCTCTGGTTTGCGTGTGGGGAAATTTGCTTTTTCATCACCTCTTCCCTTCCAGATGGGTCAGGACTGCAGGAAATCAAGGCGAAAAGCAGTGATGGAATCACTGACATCACTTTGTGTCCCAAAAAGACATGGGATGATGAGGTGGGTCTTGAAGAGCTTTTGGAGGAGATGATGCCCAACACCATGCTCATCCTTTGTCCATCCCAAGGGACTGACTTCATGGCACAGAAAGTGATGGAAAGGCAGGACCAATGCAGTCTGTGCAGGACTTCATGGTAAGGGCTGATAATGTCTGATAAAATCGGGAGAAATTCCATCTTCCTGAGCACAGTCTGACTTATAGAATTTATAAAGGCTGAGGTGTGCTTGGAGTCCTTGACATAAATGCTGCCCCAAGTCAGGCAGGCGGCTGCTGATTCTGCTTGAAGGAATGGCAGCAAATTACTGGGCTATCCCTGAATTCGTGTGCACTGTGGATCGAAATGGGAGAGACAATCTGTATGAGTGTGTTTACGTGTGTCCCACCTTCCGTGCCCGTGATGCTCATTTCTGAGCTTGTATTTCTGCCCTGAATTCCCTGGAGCCCGAAAGGAAGGATCTTGTCTTGCAGTCTACACCTCCACCCACATCCCCAGGGAGGTCACCCCCTCCTGTGGAGTCCTCGGATGCAGAGGATGCACCACGTCCTGTCCTGGTTTACACCTACACAGCCCAGCCCTGCCCACGTTGGCAGCCGGCACCCGGTGAGCAGATAATATTTACAGAGATATAAATCAGGGAGCCCCTTTCCAACGTAAATAGTACCAAAAGGATTTGACTCTAGGTACTAATTTCCTGTCTTAAATCCGTAGTCTAATAGAGTGTTCTTGTAAAATTCGAATTTTCTTCAAAGGTTCCTTTTTTCAAACTCTTGGTGGAGGTCAGTTGAATGATGGGTTGTGAATCGCCAGCCTCAGAGTGAGGGTGAATGTAATCAGGTAATTATGTGGTAGGCACTGTTACATATTAGAGATAACTATAGATTTGTGTTATCTGCTGTGTCAGATTTAACTGGTGGTTCTTGGTGTCGTGCCAGAACTGAAGACACACAAAGCTCTTTAATGGAAAACCTGATCTCACCTGGGGGCATCTTCTCTCTGCAGTCATTCTTCTCTATCCCAGGAAATACCACTATTCATCAGCACCACAGCAGCTCTTGATGAAAAAAACAATCATCAGTGGTCATGAGGAGGTGCTAGAAGGCCTAGGATGAATGGGCAGATGGACAGGGCAGTATGGGAGATACCAAGGAACCGAGAGTTTATTCTCTGCATTGCTAATTACCCGTGTTTGAATTTCTGTACATTTCTGCCTATTTTTGTAAATTCTCCCAGATAAGAAGCTTTACTCTATATGGGTACAGAGATGACCATATTGGCTCTCGTCTTATTTTTGGATCTGCTGGTCTTCCTATAAAGCAAATAATAACTATGGAATACTACCAGACACTGGGGATTCTTTAAAAATTTTATTTCAAAGTGATATCCAGATCCAGGCTTACAACAAGAATTTCTGGCACAGGCACAGAACAGGAAAGGGAATTGTATGATCCTTTAATTAACCACGGACCAGGCAAGATACATTGGCAAATCCCACTGAGAAGCTGCTGATTCCAGCAATGCTCTACAAGAGGAGCTTGCATTCTCCTGGAGGAAACATCCTTACAGCTCAACCACACAGCTCATCAGCCCCACATAACTGGCTGGATTTATCCCCTGCAAATTCTCATCCCCGTGTACAGAGTCAGTCCAATGTTGTAAAGCTTGTGAAATTTGATGGGCTCACAGCACGAGGCAGTGAGATCTGTGAGATCCCCATCCGTGTTCAGGTTTATTGAAAACCTTATGTCCCATCTGTTTCTAGATGCTCCTTTCATGTTCCTCATCTCTTTAGGCTCTCTTTTCCAAAGAGCTCGCCGGATCCATGTGGACTTAATAAGCGATTTTGGTGTGCGCGTAGAAGCGCAAGGACCAAGATGTCTTGTTTCATAAAAGTCTGTCACTGATTTATTCCTCCTCCTGCTGCCCTGCTTCCTGTTCATTTCTCCTTGCACTTCCAGAGCGAGGGACGCTGTTTACATTAAGGATGTTTCTTCTGTTTACAGATGGGGCGGCATTTGTAAAATGATTCCAAAGAGTTGTTGTTTCCAAGGAGCCTCTTCAGGCTTTCAAGAAGGGCTCTCACCATAGTTAGTGCTTCGTGCTCACTGTTTGTTTTAAATTTGTTTTATAGGTCCTAAAAACATCCCATGGGACCGGCCAATTGCTGATGCTGTTATAACTTCCCTCCCCACCATTTTCTGATGGCCGGACAGCCAGGAATGCATGTGGACACTGGATCCAGCAGCATTTGTCTTCTCCTCGTGTGGAATCGAGTGTGGCACTCACTCAGGGGGGGTTATTTCAGAAAGGCATCGTTCCACCTTCTCTCTCTGCCCCATGTGTGTTGAGTCTCTACATCATAACTGGGAGCACTGGAGTTTCATAAAAGCAGAGCTTTTTCCTCCAGGAAAAAGAGCAAAACCACGACAGTTTTGTGCTTCGTTGCTTTGTTCTCTTCATCTTTTGAGTTCTGCTTGAAAGACGAGTTTGTTGTTTTGGACGTTTTCAAGTTAATTAAAAATAGATCAGCCAGAGGCATGGCTCCTCCTGGAAGTCCTCCTGCCACTCATGGTGGAGTTTTTCCTAATCTTGACATCTGAACCATAGAGGGACACTGGAAATAAACACATTTATCAGCTAGATGTGCATGCACTTGTCATGGAAGAGTGGACACAAATTTGAATCGACTGCCATCCTTTTCATCCTGGGATGCAGGGGGATATATTTTCCCTCCCATCTTGACATAGTTTTGCATAGCCTAAAATAAAAAGCACATGTTTGCATGAAGGCGAAGTGCACCGATATCTAAACTGTCAAAGAGGAACAGCGACCAAGCCAAATATCTTTGGCTAAATGAGGCAGGAATTCAAAGCCGAGCGCTGTTGATGAAGAAAATGCCAAATTCATTGTCATTGCTTGTAGTTTTTCATAAAAGAGGAGCGTTGCTGGCTGATCTCAGCAGGCAAATCTAACCTGGAGCCTTGCTGAGCCAGTGAGACCTGCGTGTGCATGTGGCAGCTGGCAGAAAGGAGCTGGTGGCTTTTGGAAAACCTCCCCTGAGCAGGAGCATTTCGATGTCTTCTAAGTCAAGCATTCAGCTCCTACTTGTTGAACAACTTTATTTAACTTATACTAGACCCAGTTTCTTGGATGAGACGGAAAACTGAGGTCTTAACCTCCCTTTTTATGGATTTTATTTTTTTAATCCAATTTTAAACTCCACGATGCCCAATGTTCTTACTAAATTGCTGACACTTATACTCAGTCAAATCCTGGGGGAGTTTTTTTAACCATTTCTTCTCCAATGTAAATTTCCCTGGGAGGAATTTAACTCCGCAGAAATATTTCTCTGAACACGCACAGTGGGAGAAGTCCTACAAGACACTGCACTTGCTGGAGCTTCTTATGCTTGTGAGAACTGTGGAAAGTAACTGAAGTCACTAAATAGATATTTAAAAACTCAGTTTTGGCAAAAACCATCTCCCTTTGGAGATATGTACAGATAAACTGTTGCAACCTGAAGCATGGAGAAGTTACAGAGTTTGTTTAGAGAAGAATTTTGAATTAAACACACAAACCTACCTCGGTATGGGTTTAATGCACACAATTTAATTTTTAAACATAATCCACGAGCCAAACTATAGGTAGAGCTGCTGGTGCTGAAATGTTATACAGGAAAAGGTCTGAAAGGAGCTGATACTTCTGTGATAATGCAGCTTTGAGTACTTGATTATTCTTTCCATTTCTGCTTTTACTATGCTCCATTACCAGTAAAATATGCAATGTCAGTCCAGCTCTACCGGTTTTGAAGTGCTGCTTGAGAATTGTAGGAATCTTTTTGGCAGGAAAAAATGTATCTTTCATATGAAATTCTATAACTATCAAGATAAGTTTTAAAAATATTTTCTTTCTCAAAGAAATGCAGATCAAGCACGGCTCTGCAAACCGACACTTGCCATGAAGCAACGAGCCCGAGCTGCCCGAAAGCGAAGTGAAGAGGCTACGAGTCCATAAATCTCCTGTTATCTGAGTGCCTTTCAAAAAGGTACTTGAACTGATTTGTATTCTTGGAAATACCATTTTCTGGGTCAACACTGTAGGATGATGCTGCCAAAAAGCCCCTCATCCTTCTGGAGACAGTGGAATTCAGATGCGGATGTGCCTGACTGACACGAGCTGTTATCCCCACTTTGGTCTGACAGCAGCTCCCTGGAAGTTGCCAACCTTTGGGATTCGGTTCCTGCTGCAATGGATTTGAGCAGGAGGTTCTCGGAGAGTCAGTTTTCAAGCCCCTTGACCATCCATGCCTTGAGTTTTAATATTATTCCTACAAGCACCTCTGATGTAAGGCACCTTTGATGGAAAGAGAAAGTCGGGTTCTCTCTCAGCCATTACGGGAAATATTATCTTTCAAAAGAAGGGCAGCATTTACATCTTTAAAAAATCAATTCAAGATCAGAAGCAATGACTCCCAATGCTATTTTTTCTTTCAAGTTTTCAATACCCTGAACCATCTGAGCTCACCCAACAATGCTGCAGCACTTCAGCTGATCAGCTCCTAGGTAGCCTCCACTGAGATGTATTTGGGTTAGGTACCGTGCCACGCCGATACTGTTTTGCGGTGGACAATTTTCTGATGTTTGATTGCCCTGGGTAAGACATTTTTGGTGAATCATTACACCAAAATGCAAAGAAGGTAACTTGAGAAAGATGCTTATGTTTCTGTAGCACTTTGCAGCAGATGTCTCCTATTTACTGCTTTATTTTATTGCTTAATGACTGGATCTCGAGTAATTGAACGATTTGACAGATATTTATTTGTAAAACGTGATTCATTTAGTCAGACATTGTGAAACAGTTTCATGCCAGTTCTAGAGATTTTGGTAGAACTTTCTAAAGATGCAAACATTCAAGTAAATTGCTCATGTCAGTAGCACATCCACTTTTTACTGTTCTTTACTGCACACAAATATTTGAGTTGACAAAAAAGCGCTGGTGAACAGACTACAGGGACTTCTGAACTTTAATCAACCACAAGCACTGGCAGGGTTCAGAAGTAATTTCCTAACTATGAATCACCTGCAGACAATGAATCACATTCTGGAGAAGATTGCCAAATAAAACAAGCCATCATGTATAGCTCGCATTGACTGGACTATGGAAAGGCCTTTGATTCACCTAGCTGAAAGAGAAGATGTGATGAAAGCACTGAAATAAAGGCATAAAAGAATGTAGGAATCCCAAACCACATCTGCTAGCAGTGAATGGCGACATTTGAGTTCGACAAGGAAGATAAAAGAAAGCGAGACTAAGCAAAATAGCAGGCAAGGAGACACTATCTTACTGGAAAAGACTTGCCTGGAGAAGAACTTCACAAAGCATTTCTGGGAAGAAGACCTTAGCTTAACTTCAACCATATGTGCAAGCTCAGATTTCGGCTGTGATGGAGCAGTTGTCTTTGCTGAACTGGCCAATGATCTCCAGGCGATTTTTAGGGGAATTGAAGTGGAGGGAGAGCAGGGAAGACAAATAGCAGGGGAAGGCTGCGGGGAGAAGACGCTCTCCCGGTCGGTCTGGTGCTTGCTGAGGTGAACAGAAAGCTGCTCCAGGGATTCCACAGGCCAAACTCCTGCTGCTGGAGAAGACGTGTTAGGTTTCCACCTCAAACAGGAAGGGGCCAAGAGTTTGGGTGCTCACAATAAAAAGAGGATGGGCTCTTGTATAATGTTTTTCAGAGACAGCGCTGAATAAAGGGATAGTGAAATAGGAGAAGAAACCGACAACTTCCTGGAGACTGTAAAGAATCACACACAAGAGTAAGTCCTACCACAAGGAAAAGAAATAGAAGAAGGGATAAAATTGACTTTTTTTACTATTTTATTTCATAGGAGAGGTCTTTGGCCATGCTCTCCCGAGCAGCGAGACAATAGCTGGTAAAGCAATGACAGCGGAAGCAACGAGAGCCCTGCAATTATCTCCACTTTGATGATTCCCCTCCGGTTGTGCCAGTATTCAATAAACCCTCAAATTGCATGCTGTAGCAGGAGAGTGAATTTACTGCAGCCAAAATCATATGAGTGCAATGAATCAAAACAGCCTTTCCGCACTGCTCAGGTCTGGCTCGTGCGTTCCGCTCCACAGGCTAACATATACAAAAAAAAAAAAAGGTAAAGCTGAATTCCAAAATCCTAATAGTACCTACCAGCTAACAGAGAGACACTGCCAGCATAAGAAGGTCAAAATTGGTACCTCTGCCTTGGTTTAGCTCCTGGATGTTTCTCAGCTTCTCAAGCACGCAACAATTAGGTGAAAACCTGAATTCGCTTCACAGAAAGGAGCTGTGGTAGCCCGGCGCTGAGGTGCTGGGCTGTAAAAAGTCCTCTTACAGGGGACTTTACAGACATCCAGCCTTATTTCCAGTTGGCGCCGGGCCCTTTGCTTCGATTTGTTTTGGAGAAGTGCGGTCTGAGCGGAGGGACCGTGAGCACTTCCCCGCGCAGCCACGAGAGAGCAGCCGGCAATTAGGGCTGGAGGGCTCCGGCTGCTCCGGGGAGGACACGAATCACCCGCAACGCTCCGAGAAACCCCGCGAGCAGCTCCCTCCTCGCCCTGCGCTCTTTAAACAAAACTGGAGTCAGGAATGCAGGCCGGGGTTAACTAAACCCGCGCTACTTGTTTGGAGCCGCTGCGAGGTTTAGCCGTGGGTCGGTGCGTGGATGGGGTGGAGGTTGCGGATGTTGCCCCGGAGCAGGGGATGGGGGAGTTGGTCCCCTGGCTTAGGATATTCTTGTTCAAAGCCAAAGGCTGCCTAATGACTGCTGGCAACACCGACAGCCCTTTCACGGCGGCAGCTCTGTACCTAAAAGTCTAAAAGTTAAGTTGTCCATTTTCCTGTGTGCTGAATAATACTCAGGCATTGGCTGATCAAAGCGCCTGCCCCACGAAATGCAGCTGAAAGAAGTTTTCCACACTTTATTTCTCACATGTTAGATACATTGATAGAGACAAGAAATGTTGTGTGGACAAGCAGGCACGGGGAGGGGGCTCATGGGGGTCTCTTGCCTGCTGCCGTCCCCGCCAGGGCACGTTCTATTGAATCATAGAATCATTTAGGTTGGGAAAGACCTCCAAAATCATCGAGTCCAACCGCTCCTGATGCTCCTGTGAAGAATTGCAGCACTCCCAGAAGATCTTAAACTCTTGGTTATAAACTCAAACCTTTGTTTTCAAAGAGCCTATGCCAGTTTTTACCGTGAGGTTTGGGGTGAGCTCTCAAGAAAGGAACACAGATATAAATAATAGAAAATTATTTGTGTTCCTGGACAATACTTTCAAACATGGATGGTATTTAAAAGACGCAGAAATCCCCTGAAACCTCGGATCACATATGAATCATGTAGTTCACGAGGCACATGTTTACTTGTGTGGTTGCTGGGGTACATATTTTCACAGGCATGTAAGAGCGACTCCCGGGCACGAGTCCGGGGCAGCGTGCCCGGCTCGGAGCTGGGATGTCCGAGGCTCGATCCCGTTCCGCTGCCAGAGTCTCACACACCTCCAGACATGTGGCCTGGCTGTGCTTGAGCGAGGCTGGGGTCAGTGTCCTCCCTGGAGCAGGGGCACAGTGAGTACCCTCAGCAAAAGTACCCTCAGCAAAAGTACCCTCAGCAAAGGGGCTTTGGCTCCTTGGTTTCAGTTGTGGGGTTCCCTCGAGCCAGGGCTCCATCCCTTTGTTCCCAGGACTGGGTTTGGGAAAGCTTTCTCTTGGGAGGAGGAGGAGGAGGAGGAAGAGGAGGGAGAGGGTGCCTAAGACCGAAGAGACTGTAAAGAGATTTTAGTGCTTTGCTCCACGTCCTCAAAGGCGCCGAGCTCCCAATGAGGAGCGCTCGCAGCAGCACCAGCCCTCTTCCCTGATACTGTCATGTTGGAGCCTTACAACAGAGATAAAAAACCCCCCAACGATAAACAAAAAAGTAAAGTTAAAAAACAACAAAGTCATTAACCACCAGTACAGCCCTGTGTGTTTTTTTTCTCTTTGGCAGCCCCTCGCAGAGACGCTCTGGCTCCAGCCATTCAAGCAGTTTCCTATGACCTGACTTCAAAACCAAGCAGCACCACCAAGCAGCAGCTCTGCCATCGCTGACCTGCACCGACCCTGGGGAAGGACAGCTGGGGGAACCCCCTCGCCTTTCAGCCAGGGGGAGTTTGAAGTCCCCTCCTCATTCCCCGTGTTTCTCATTGTGGCTGCCCTGTCCTCATGGTGAGCACTTTCCCCAAACTGCATTAATATCTATGCAATTAAATACAATACTTGCACATAAGTACTATAATTGCATGCAATTTATGAGTATTGTAAGTATATAAAATCAGGAAGGAGGGAAAAGCAGCAAAATGTGTCTGAAACCGCTTTAAGTCTGGGGATATTTCCAGCCCTGCCTTAGGGAGAGTCAGCCCCTAATTCAGCAGAGGCTTCATTCAGGTTACCCTGTGGAGGAATTCCACTAATTAGGTCTACACTTAAATATTAGAGAAATGATAAGGAAACAAAATCTTGCTTGATACTTAATAAACACTTAATATTTGGTACTTAAAAGAAAGGTTTATGTCAATATACTCAGAGAGATCAGATGGCTGGTTTCAGGTGCTGTGAAATGTAGTAGAAGGTGCTTTGAAGGACACCCATAGTGTTTGCTGGGGAAGTGAAAAAAACTCTCCAGATGAAGTACATAATGGATCTATTCCTCTCAATAAATTTGGGGTTCCTGATGGGCCATAACAGCCACCGTGTGGTGGTACCACAGGAAAAGCAGTGCCAAGCAGCCAGCGCTCAAGTTTAATTTTCACAACGTTTTCTCATTCCCGTCATTTGATCATCCTCAAATGTGTTCAGAAGTTGAAATTTTTCCTCCTGATAAATGTTGTATCCAGTAAATGTTGTTTATATCGACTGCAAACAAATCTTAACTGAATCTCTACAACTGATGTCTAAGTTCAGCGAACAAAAATAATCATTCCAAGAAGTGTTTAAGGTGAAACCAAGCTAGGGTTGCAAAAGGCTGGTGGAAAACATATTGGATGGCATGGGCTGACAGTCAGGCTGCTAAAGACACCTTCTGGATCAGCTTTAGGAATTGCTTATTAACCACTTCAATAATAAACAGAGAGATTAAGGGCATGCAATAAAAGAAAATCCAGTGGATATTTCACTCAATATCCTCAAGCACGACACATTTATTTCATTCAAAAATTCTTCGTTGTTGACTCTGTAATGTGATTCAATGTTTACTTCAGCTAATGATTTTTAGGGATCTTTCATTGGCCTTTTGGGGCTATAAATGCAGAGAAGATCTGCGAGACATGTAAGGGTTCAGCTTGGTTTTGAAATGTAAACCATATCAAAGGAATTTCAATTATTATTTAATCTTCACCAAGTTTCTGGAAGACCATACACCCTGAAAGCATTGCACAGTGACACAGTGATGAAACAGCAATGGACTCAATGCTGTAATGCAAAAGAAGGGTTTTATTCCCATATCTGTCTTCATTTGTGTGCTTTGGGGTCAGCAGGAATGGCCCCAAAGGTGGGTAATGCTTTTGGAAGATGCTGAGCCATGAATTACGTTCAGGGCTCTTCTGCAGTAGACACTGACTCCTAAGTGGTTTCTAGTCCATCCTTTAATGCATGAATTTAGAATTAAATACGCCTATTTCCAGTTTCTTTCTGAGGGAGATATTATAGTGTGTTTAAAATTCAATTTGACTGCATTTCTGAAAGTCACATTACACTGGGGACAGGCTGCTGGGGAAAGAGAGACCAGGAAGCTGGTCCTTAAAGAGGTTCTCATTTCTGCTCTGAGCTAAAATTTACTTCTCACGGCAGAATTTTGAAGCGAGCGAGTAAAGCGCAAGGGGAGTTAGTTCTTTTGTCAGGCTTAAGAAAATAAGTTAGTGTGGGTCCTTGCAGTTTGCTGATCCAGGATTGTTTCAAGATACAATTGTTAGGCATGTTTTAAAAAGAAAAAAAGATCTTTCAAGAGCTCATTTCCCAGAACATTACCAGCCAACAGCCCTAATGGGCTCACGCCACACAACAATTGTTGACTAATACTATGTGCTTTGCAAAGAAAAAAAAAAAAAAAAGAAGAAACAAACTGTTATATGTTTTTTGTTGAGATATATTTAGAGAGCTTTCTTATTGTTAAGAGCTTTAGGAACAATAATCAGTGGTATGTCATTCTGGTATTGTTAGCAAAGTCCTTTCTATTGAATTTTCAAGATGTTGTAAAGTGAGATTATGTGAGTAGCACCTCTGGACACTTTTTCCCATCATTGTGTTGGTATCAATCGCTGACTTCCACTGTTTCTCCTGGTATTAAATGAAAATGTTGTTTCCCACTACGCTGATTGGAGGCTGTATAATGCATGACATAACTGATAACCCTACTGAGATTACACATTGTAAGATTCGAACTGCACGAGAAATTTGGACAACAAAGTAGGTGGCCACTTGGACTGGGAGACAAAGTTTAAAAGAATATGTACTGGGATCATTGTTTCAGCTGAAATGAAGAAACATTACAAATGGATAATTTACGAGGCCGGTTCCTCAGGTTTTGGGAAAATGTTTCTTTTTTTTTTCTCCCCTTGTTGTTCTGTGGGGACAGTAGTTAGAATATATTTTCCAAGGGCAAAGTGTTGCCCTAAGGCACCCCAGCCTTGCTCACCCCTGGCAGAGCTGTATTAGAGCAGAAACCCCCACCCCGCTGAGACTCCTGACATTTTCCAAAGAGGAAATATTAAAAACTCCGTGGCAGAGTGGAGGAGGAGTAAGTTATACTTTGGAATAGTGGCGAGCTGAGAAAGCCAGATTTTTCGACTCTCTAATAAAAAACCCTGAAAATAATGAAAGGCTTTGAGCTGACTTCTGTGCTACACCCCACCAGTATCTGGGCAACATAAAGAGCAACATAAAGAGCAACACAGGGAGTTCCCTTAGAGCAGGTTCTGCCTGGTGCCATTTCCCTTACACCGTGTCAGGTTGTTTTGGTCTTGCACTTGTGCTTCAGAGGGATTTTTTTTTGAGAGATGACTGAGCTGGTCTATGCCTCTGTGCCATCCTGCTGCTTATCCGTGCCTGCTTCTTTTCCCCAGCCTCATGCCAAGTTTAGGGTGGTTCAAGATTTTTGTTGGGTTTTTTTTTTTTGGGTGGGATTTACCCCAGTCCCTGTTCCTGCTCTACTTTGTTCTTCGCACAGTGACTTTCTCTCCAACTTTGCTGTTTCCTGATCTGACAGAGGGTGGCACGTTCAGAGCTTGGCTTATGGCTGGCACGAGGGGAAGGAGAGGTCACTGGCATCCCACTCCCTGTCCTTCCTTACAGGCAGCACAGAAAAACATGGGGGAAAATTCAGCTACGAGCCATGCTCCTGCCCTTCAGCACCTCTCAGCCTGGTCACTATGCTCAGCCAGGGCAGGGACAAGCCCAGACCTGACTCTGGCACTCCTCAGCTGATGGGGTGTTAGGTCCAAGAAGCAGCTCTTGATCTCCCATTCAAAGTTTTTATGGACGAGTGTAAAGCTGGAGCGAGTTGCTCCGTGCAGTGGTTAAGGTTTTAATAGCTCTTAAGTAATAAAAACAGTAGAACTGCTTCCAGAGAGTGCCAGGGAATCAAGGCTAAATGTAATAAAGGTCTCTCCTTCGTTACGGGGGATTGCAAAGTGTTTTGTGGCTTGTGGTTACACGGAACAGAGGGGCCGTGGATCTTTCTGAACCAAACTTTTATCACAGCAGCGTGATTGCAGCTGACTGGACTTCACACCTCTGGGAGTCCCTCCTGAGGAAGGGTAGACATGTGTCAATGCCCTGGGACTTCTCATTAGTCTGAGGGTGGCAAAGATTACCATCCCTTGAGACCCGAGCCCGAGGCTGGGTGCTAGAAAAGATTCCTGGCCATGCTCAGAGAGATGAATTCAAGAGAAGATCCACCAGACTGGTGCCCCACAGGCCCTGCAGCCACAGGGGGAAGGGGACAGACTCTAATGGGGCCTGTTCAACTGGACAAGAGGTGATGGTTTTAAACTACAAGACAGATTTAGGCTAGACATAAAGAAGAATTTTTTTACAGTGAGGGTGGTAAGGCCCTCTGGTTGCCCAGAGAAGCTGTGGCTGCCTCATCCCTGGAAGTGTCCAAGGTCAGGTTATGGAAGGAGTCCCTGCCCATGGCAGGGGGGCAGAGAGGCTGGAACTGGATCGTCTCTAGTCCAAACTGTTGTATGACTCTATGAAAGAGTTGGGTACAGTGAAACACTTGGTTCCTAAATTAGGAGGATCAAAGTCCTTACAATATTTGTAGGAATCAGTTTCCAATGTAGACCATTAGGTTTTGTCCTCCAGTGTTTTGCTTTCATTTGGTTTATGAATGACCCGATACCGAGTCTGCTGGGATTTGCACACAATGAAATTTCACTCTGAAATTTAGGAGAGGTTAAATACTTAAATTAATTTCAACATCTTAAATTAATTTCAACATCTCAGCTCACGCCTTAATTTTAATTTTTTTATTCTAGTGCATCAGTACTTCAGTATGTTAAAAACCCCCTCTTCATTTTGGGAGTGGAGAAGGAGGTGTGGATGAGACGAGAGAGGATCCTTGGAGGACGCTGACGTCAGGTTTACACTTTGTGTGTGGAGAAGGCAGCTCACCACCTTTCTCTCCTGTGATGGCAACTTTAAAGCAGGAGAACCCACGGCGAGCTGCTGCTGAGCACCCTGAGCTCTCTCATCCACGCTGAAATCTCTCCCTCCGCTTGTGAACTTTTCCAGGCGATTTTCTAGCAGGAGTTCCTCCTCTGGCCACCCTCGGGAAGACAGACGGGCTGGTGTGGCCTGGACAAAGGGGCTGCTTTGCTGCAGGACCACGTTACACCACCGCATACCTCACCCCAATTAGCGCCAGCCCGCCCGGACCTTAATTGGGCCTGACACGCGCCTGTTGAAAGAGATTCCCCAGGAATTAAAGCGCTACTTCTCTAGTTTGAGTTGGCTGGTGATGTGAAACATGACATGATTTTGGAGAGTTTTTTTGTGCTTACCATGAAACAAATCTGCCACAGGTATCAAGCGGGCTTTGTGCTGGGGCTATAATCATATTACAAATTGAACGCTTCCACATGTGCGCGCTGGCACATCTACCCTCGGCTATCTCACACGTATCTGCCCCAAGGTACAGATGCTGAGGTCTTGACATAGCATAATATGGATCTAAATATATTTTCCAGATTGCCTTAGCACATGCTAATGAAAATGAGGAGTAAAAAGGCCCGAAAGAAGCAGCTGTTTAAAATTTTCTTCAATCCCCAAAAATCAACTTCTTAATTACTGATAATTTAAGCATCAAAATCACCACTAACCCTCTTCTCCCACTAGACCCTCCCAAGCTGGGAGGCCGGCTTGAAGACTCTTGGGCAAAACTTTTTCTTAGAAGTGTAGCATTTCATCAAATTTCTTTAGCCTTTCTGGAATTAATTAGTATTAAAATAAAGCAGGGAAAAGGCGGGCGCCTGCTGGAGGTGCCTTCTCTCAGACCCCCCGCTCAGACAGCCAGAGCAGATACTGCTAAAGCTCATTGTGCCACAATACTTTTGTATTTCCACAGCACCTTTCATAATGAAAGCTTCCCCAAACTTCCCCAAATGGATTTATAGATATAAATAGCTTCAATCGCCATTAAAATGTGCACCCTCTTGGATCAAAAAAAGGAAGCTGTGCTTCCAACACACAAAAGGATTTGTGTTCGGTCTGGTTTATGTTCATACCTGGGGGGGGCAACTGTTCCCAAGCAAAGTTTAGGCAGACGTTTTGGGATAAGGCTTGCGAGATGTTCCATGAGTTTCCTGGATCGCTGTGTGGCAGTGGGGCCTCTTTCCAGGGATTATCTAAATGTTCTTCTGATTAAAATCTAAATTCTGGGATAATTTTGCTGAAAATTGATTTCCTCTAGCAGCAAATGAGTCTGAATCAGGGCGAAAAAAAAATAATGGAAGAGGAATACAGTGCTTACTTTTACTTTTTATTTGACGTTCACCATCTTCCCAGACTTCACTGAATGACTCTGAACTTGAGTTGAGCCTTTCCTAAAGCTGGCACCTTTTTCTGTACAGAAACAGAAGTTGAATTAATTTGGCTGTTGCCAGCCCCAGACTAGGTGTACTCACAGACCTCCAGAGCCAGTCAATGGAGGGGAGAGAGGCTGGTTTTGGCCAGGCTGCAGAATACATTTTCCTGCAAACTGGAGTCCTGGCAAGGAATGTGGGCTTTGACATGGAAAAAAAGGGGTTTCTGTTCGCTGCTGGATACCTTTGTTTTGTTTAAATCATTACTGGAAGCATCTTTAAAACTAACTTTTCCACACCACTCTACGAGTGACCAACAAAACCACAACTGGGACTAAATATAGCTGGAAGGTGGAGAGCGCAGCAGAGCCATCCAGGAGCTCACAGTGAGTCTCTACATGTGAGAGACCTGACAGAAAGTTTTAAAGTTCAAGACAGGCATGGAGCAACGGGCCAAACTGAATAGCTGAGCAAAAGCAGCCCTGCAAATGCTTTTATAATAACTTCCCCTCTCATTACTCCACAAACGTACCCCTTGGAAACAGCAGCTGACACGGGAACGGCGACTGGGACCCGCAGGGGTATTGAGGAGCTGGGCCAGGGTGAAATATTGATTAATCATCTTGTCATGCTGGGTTTTGTTAGGTTCTGTAGATAGGAATTGAGAGGGTAATGTGCAGCTCCTCCATCTACGAAGGCTACTGGATCACATGGGAATGATTTGTTGACTTACAGAACAGTACCACAGCGAGGTGAACAGTAGGACGATGCTGAAATAAGCTGAAGGGATTTTTGAAAAGTATTGGCTTTTTTTTTCCTTTAAAAAAAAAAAAAGAAATCAGTGTAGCAGAAAGCCAGAAACATCAATCCTCACTCAGCAACCTGTGTGCATCTGGACGAGGGCACCTGTGTGGTCCATCGGGGAGGGGATGACACAAAGACAAAAATTATCTGGTTTTCCTTGTTTATTGGGGGATGAGATGAGTAATCTAATCTGGTGTAACGTCCCGTTCCACTATAAAAGGGGAAAACCGGGAAGGGTTCTTTTGATCGATTTCTCTGACGAAAAACCAAGCCCGAATCCAGCAATATTTTATCTGAGAAACATTTATTGAAATTAAATGAAAGAGACAACCCCAAAGGCAAACAAACAAACAAGAAGAAAACCAACTAAAAAAACAGAGAAAAAGAGACAGAGAGGGTAGGGGCATCTAAGAACTTGGTTATAACAACAGAGTTATACAATTCACAGGTGAATTCAACCTTTTGCAGGGTTCTAAAAGTTGTTCTACTTCTAAAACATAACAACAACAACAATAACTGTTATTAACTCTGCATACAGGTATCTAGTGATATAAGCAACTGGGTTCTCAGTTCCTTCAGAGCCAGGAACACAATTATGACTTCAGAACGAAGGAATAACCCACCTGGAGTTAATTTTATGTTCTTTCCCATGAGCGTCTTTTGCTCTCCAGGTATATTTGTTTAAAGGGGTATCAAGAACTAATAGCACCTTCCTGATGGTCGGGAGGTCTGCTAGCACCAGGGGAGAGAGTTGGATTACTGGAGTGCTCTGGGCTGGTGCAGACAGGCAGAGTCACAGGTCCCTTTGGCTGTTGGATGGTTTCCTGTCTGGTGAGCAGCTATCCACGCCATTGCGAAGTCCTCCTTTTTCGGAATGCTAAAATGTCCTGCCACTTCTCCTTCTGCCAAACAGGAATCCCATTTACTTCCCACCCATTCTATTCCCAGAACAGAAGCCACCCAGTGCAGCCTTTAAAGACAGAAAAGGGGTCAGTATAGATATAGACAGGATAGGAGGACAGAGATTCCTGCTTAAAGACACTCCACACAGCTACCAGTTCTCCAACCTGAGCACTACCCTCGCCCCCAATAACCAGCTGTTGGTCAGTATTTGTCTGGCCATTCTAGCACTATCTGCTCTAGTTTATCTGTGGGGAGACCATCCATTAGGCTCTTTGGGGTTCCCTTCTGCCAACCTTGTGACCAAAGTGCCTGTCTCGTGAGTGGATGGTGTTGCCCATTCTGATTGGAACGCAGGGGAATCCTGGGTGATGTTCTCAGACTAGGATGTGTATGTCTTACCCCACGAGTCTCTGACTTGCTCACTACTGGCTTTACTGGACCATACTTCCGTCCAAAATTAATCAATTCCTGAGCTACGTCTCCCCAGGTCCATATTTTGCCTCCCCGGATAGTGGTATCTCCTGTGGGAGAGGGGGTGGTGTTGTCCAAGGCAGCAGCAAGTCTTTCAAGTGGGAACAAAGCTTGTATCTTTCCTTGTAATTGTATTGCCACTGCCTTTAGGGAGTCAGGGAGTCCTCTTATTAGCGGAGTCATTCGGTCAGGATCTACTTTTAACATCATAGGTGACTCTTGCAAAGGGGTCAGCTTACGCTCGTGCATCACCTGAATGCATGCCGCCTTCTGGACACTTTCTACTAACTCATCTGTGGTGCTTTCTATGGCTAGAGGGTCACCTCTCTCTAAAGGGTTTAAACTTCCAGCCCAGAAGGCTGCTCTCTGGGTTAGGGACCATGGGGCTCGGCGGTCCCCAGTAGTAAGGAAAACTCCGGGGCCCCAGTAACCCTCAGCTTCCTTTTCACTTAAAAGGATTTGGTCCCCCCCGGTCAAAGAAACTCTCCAAACAAATTCTGTTTCAGATTCTTGAGGATTGCGGCTGAAATCTTTCTTTAATTTGGCCAATTCAGTAGCAGTAAAGGGCACCTCTTTAGTCGTAATCACAGGGGCCTGATCTTGGTCATTTTTATATAAAAACTCAGTTTTCACTAGTGGGCAGAGACGGACTGTGCTGTCAGTCCAGCTCTGTGAGCCTGTCGGCTCCCTTCTAGGTTCTGTGAGAGTGACTGCTCTGCCTGTGACATCACCCAGTTGTGCCCCAGCAGTAGCCGGTGTTCCGGACTCCCGGACTAGTTCCTTTTGTAACACTCGAATTAGATTACTATTCTGGGTTTTTTTTTCTTTCCTAACTGTCCTTTCAGGTCTGCTACTCGGGCTTGCAGGGACTGGACCATTGTCTGCAAAGATTTAATTGTGGCCGTCTCCCGATGGCTGCGGGCTGCTCTTTCTCGCACAGCCGAAGCAAGTGCTGCTCCTAACACTGCACAGACTACGGCCCTACCTTTCTTTGGTTTAAATTTCGCTTTCAATTGCAAAACCGTGATACGATCTATCAGGCTTTGCATGCTGTGCCAGCGTTCTGCCGCCCACTCTAGACCAGGCACAGAGGGTCTGGCTTCAAAAGTTTCTAGAAATTCAAGTAAGGGGGCGGATGGATCCTCACTTTGCTTTCCTTGCTGGGCAACGATATCTATTGCCATGGCTTACTAATTCTCGGGCAGGCAACCTTTAGGGGAGAGTCACACTTTATTTCAATGCCCAAACCAAGCACTCCCCAAACACACACAAAGGTTTTCACTTAAGGGCAATCCACGTCTGGGAAAAGGTAACACTGTTACACCTTCTGGGAGAAACACTGCGGGAGACAGCCTGACACACTGCAAAAAGGGGCAAAAAGGCTTCTCCAGTGGGGTCCCACTGTAAGATTTCCAAGTGCCCCAAACAGCACCACCCGAGAGAAACACACTTTCAGGCACAATAGCAATTACACGAAGAGCTACGGAAAGGGGGCAAGATACTTCTCAGAAAAGGCCACACCGTAACAAGTTCAAAATTGCCCCGAGAGAGAGAACATTTCCTGAGAGGACACACCTTAAGTCAGTCGAGGGCCATAAGTTTCAGGGAGGGTCACACAGTTTTTTTTCTTTCAAAGCCCAAGTAAATCTCTCCCTAAAACACACATACTAAACAGTTCAAAGCAGATATAATATTTTTTTCGTCAGAAAATCCCGCTTCTGACACCAATTTGTAACGTCCCGTTCCACTATAA
>VZTA01001240.1:7261-35454 GCA_013398855.1 Mohoua ochrocephala
GCCGCGGGCACTGACCGGCCACGCCGTGTTCGTGGGAACAGGGGCAGATCGTCAGAGCGGGGGCGGAGGTACAGGAACGGCATGGAAGCCTTTCGCGCGGTCCGTGAAGCAGGGAAGTGTTTACATCTGTTTTCACGGGCCTGAGGGAGGGCCCGTTAAGTTAAAAACAAAAATCGTGTTTAAAATGTAAGTTAGTTCCTAAGGTGATAGTGTTATGTTTCTGTAAGTATTTATCTACAGTCCCCACAAATATATAAATTACACAAGCTTTATCCGTTGAAGACAAATCTAGTTGAGCATTCCCTTTCTTCTTAATTTTACTTAGATGTATCATTTGGCATTGACCATGTACCTGTTGGTTCAGTCAGAACTACACAAAAGCTCAGCAGCGGTTCAGTTTGTATATTCAAGAGTCTTTTTTTCCTCAGAAAGTTGGTCACTTGGGTTGCTTATACGGTTTTAATTGCCTTCAACCAATGGAGTTGTAGGAGAGTATGGACAAGCTAAGGTGTCTGTAAGGTGCCACAAGAGGCAGCATGCTGTCCCCGTTTTAAGGAGCTCTTAATGTATGTTGCTACTTTTATGACCAGTATAACCAGTATGTTGCTACTTTTATGACCAGTCCCTTCTGACGGAGGATGCCCTCCAAGAATGGAGGAACTCCTCTGTCTTGTGTTGAAGTTCTTGTCTTTCAGTGTAGGCCGTGCTTATTTCTCATAATTTATATGTGCACAGCCTGCAGCTTACTTGAGAGTTATGCCTTGAACTGTATTCATCCTGCTCAGAATTCAAGAGAAGACCAGATTACACCAGGTGGCAAATTTTTCTTGTTGAACTAAATACTTCGATTAGCAGATTCTGGTATTTAAACCATGAGGATGAGGTGGTTTTTAGAAGTAGTGATTTTAAATAAGAACTGAAGTAAATAAGAAATAGCTCTCAGAGCTCCAGCTGCTGTTTTTACAGCACCATGATGGCATGGCGGAGGCTGTGGGGGTAGTGGTCCTCTAAGCCTTTCTCCTCCTGCCCACTATGGGAGATTCTCTGATAAATACCAGCTAAGAACAGTTTGTGCTCATGGAATGGTTGGGATGACTGACTAACTGAGCACAGTTTTGTTCCTGCTCTGGAATAAACCGGTTTGGTGGCCCTCTTGCACAGCCTGGGCTGTAACTCTGAGCGATCTGTCGAGGTGGGTCTCTCATCTTAAAGCTTTGTCACACTCATCTGTAACTAAGCCATAAACTACCATTGTTAAATTCACAGTGCAATCCAACTCGTACGGTTTTGCCATCCAGTGCCAACATTATTAGATCACAGAACAGCCACCAGGCTACAGTGAGGTTTCTAAATCTGCTGTGTCCTTGTCTTCACTCCTACGTGCTTTTTAGACTTTGAAACCAGGAGAGAGAACTTGAAGACAGTCAAAGCAGAAGCTTGTAGGGGTGAGCCAGTGAGGATTAATGAAGGTCCAGTCCTGTTAACATTACAATCTGAAAGTTATGTGGAGTGTAGCCCAGAATGAGACTGGGGAAAAATAACTTGAATAGACTAAGGTATTGCTTCACAGTTTGTGACCAGCAACAGAAAACCTGGATTATTAAATTCTAATCCACTTGTTCCCTTTTGCTGCCCTTCTGATGTAGTGCTTCAGCTGTTTATAGGAGAATCACAAGTAGGGCAACAGGTCATACTAAGCTTCACCACAGCTGTATTGGTAAAAGTTAAGAGAGGAGAGGAGAGGTATGATGCTTGTGGTAGAGGAAGGCAGAAAGGAGGTCTCTGCAAGGGGAAAAAGAGAACTCCCCGAACATTAGAATGGTGACAAGCAAATGGCAGAAGATCCAGGCAGACAAAAAGGATTTTTTTTTAGAGGGGAATATTGGGTGCAATATGTTGAGGAGAAAATGTCTATTCGCTACCAAATGTACTACAAAGCAATCCTAGTATCTGTGCAAGGATAATTAAACACACAAACATGTTTAAAAGGACAGGGGTTGCAAAGTTGAATTGTTCAAAGGTTGGAGCATTAAACTTAGCTAAGTTCAATGAAAATGAAAATTGCTTAGGTAATCTTAGTCATCTTGGTACGTATGAATTATGGTATAAATTAGAAATCCTTTCTGTTTTTCTCAAGCCAGACAGTCCTCACCGTCTGGCTTGAGACATAGAGAATGTTTTGTTAGAGCAGCAGTTCAGTTCACTTGTGCATTAGACTGATCTGCTTTACCTGCTGCTCAGCAAATCATTGCTGTTCTCTTGGATGTTTTTTGCAGTGCTTACTACAAATCACTAAGTTTTGTATAAAAGTTAATTTCTCAACATGTCCATGAGCTAGGGCAAGTACTGGCATTGTCCTTATTCTAAGGATAGGGATTAAAACACAGGAAAAGAAGCCACAAATTTTGAAAGCTCGGTTTGAGAGCAGCTTGATGGCTTTCAAAATATCTAACATCATTCGCTGGTGCATGGCACAAATGCTCTTTTGCATTGTCCGACGTTGTATGAAGCAGGCTTTAAACAGCAGGGGAAGAAAAGAGGTAACATACTCTAAGAGACAGGTGGTCCTTCAGGCTGTGGCTCTAGTGTTGCCTTCTTTCTTCTGCAGACCACACCCGTGCCTTTTCAACTGGACAGTGAAACTGCTGGTTCTGCAACCCAGACATTGCCAAACCAGCACCAAAACAATTGTCTTCCCTTTCAGATTTATACTTTTAGCTAGATCTGTTTTAGATATCTTCTCCAGTCCTGCTCACTGCTAAGACAGGAAAGAAGAATAATAGCTGTACCACCACAAGCAGGAGGAGGAAAGACTGAGAATGGACAGCACTGCTTTTAACTTTGCTGAAGACAAAGTACCACAAATTTGTATCTCCAACTCCAGCTACACTGCATCTAACAGGAACCTCTTTTCCACTTGCAGGAAAATCCAGTTTGACAGCAAATGAGTGGAGTAGCCCTTCAACAGCCTTCTCAATTTCTAAACAGCCATACTTTTATTCCCAGAGACCCACAGTAACTGCATGCAAGAGTGGTCTCAGAGAAGCTGTAACCATGGTGTTTCATAAAATATACAAGCAGAAGGAAGTTTGTCAAACAACTTTGGTTTTTGATGTGAATTCTTTGTGTTTGGCATCCCAGTCCTGATTATAAGCTTTATAGACCATATAGGCAATATTCTGTGTACCATCACAGGTTTTTGAAAGAAACATCTTGAGTGAGATGAGCATAGATCAGATACTCAGTATAAGAAGAGTCTTTAGCTGACCAATACACTGTGAAGGTTACAGTTAGGAAGAAGTTGTTGTAATGGAAACAGGCAATAAGTTCAGATAGCATAACTCACTCCATTCTATGTATTAAAAATGTTTATGGTGAATGCAGTCAGTCAAAAGACATAGATGGTAGATAAAAGAGAGATTAACCAGGTTAATTCATTTTGCTCTTCTGCTTACAGTTGTCCTTTAAACTGTACTGGCTCCAGCTCCATCCTTTACATGTGTGATAGCTGCATCTATTTGTAGAGTGGCCAGTTTGCTGGTCATAAGCTTGCTGATCATAAACTTTATTGTTATCTTCAATAAGTACTTAAAAAATAAGCTGTCTTTGCATACCAGCTTCTAAGTGACCCTAAAGAGTCAGTGAGCAACAGCTCCACAAGCCTCAAATCATGCTGTCAAGCCAAACTTAGTGTGTGATGTATTTTGGAAGGATTCTTTTTCTTCATGGAATGCTATAAAATCTGGGTTCTTTCTTTATGGCAGTAGTGCAGAAAAAATCAAACTGGTGGTCGGTGTTGTCAGCATTTGCCAGGCTGACTCGTAAAGCACAAGTATTAACAGGTTTTAAGGAAGGGATGTTCATTTTATCTGCTTAATCTGTCTCACAGACTGCGGCCTGTAGAAGGAAGGGATGTCTTCCATGCGATCTCATGGAAGATTCTGGCTAAAAACACTGACTGTTTGGGATTTGAATTTATTTCAATTTTCAGTTCAGTCATTAGGAATTAAAATTTTCATCTGCATTTTTATGGCTAGATATGAAGTGTGATTTATATTCTTAAGAGAGATGCAAAGTGCAGAACAAGTGAGGGGGATCATGTTTGACACCTAGGTTTGTCTGTTCATAATATGAATACAGGATGTTCAGTTGAGAAAGAATAGAATGTACTAAAAGAAGGTAATACTGTATTTTGATGGGAATGGCAGAAGACTGGGTGGATGTCTGTAGCAGCGTGTGAGATCTCTGAGGCCTGTGGTTTTGTTTCAGAATTATTTAGCTGCGGCAGGAAGCTGATGTGCACCAGGGCAACTTTTCACTGGAAGAGCTTCAGTAGGGAGAAAGGAGAATCCCTAGAGCTGTAGAAAAATAAGAGGAGCCAATAGGAAAGAAGTATGCCAAAGGGAAGCTGTAAACAGAGTTTGGAGAGGAACAGTGTGTCACATGAAAGGAAGTAAAAATATTGGTGTGAACTAAGATACTGCTTTGTAAGTAGTGCTTAGTAAAGATGGGTTGGGAAAGCAATTTTGACAGTGTGTAGGAGAGACAGAAAATAGAAAGGGCATGAGGAGCAGGAATCCATTTGCTAAGCATCACCAGAGGAGCTAAGGCGGGTGAGAGTATGTTTAGCTGGGCCAAAGGACCAGAAGCAGTATTGTGGAAAAGAAGGACTTTGGGGTAAAGAATCAAAACTGATGTTTTGTAGAAGGCTGGAGTGGCAAAAGAGAGAAAGCAGTAAGAACCATCTGTAATGTTGGAATGCCTGTATACCACTCACACCTACAGAAAGGACTCAGGTTTTCTCCACAGCAAGAGGTTTTATTATTTAACGTTATTCATTCTCTTTTGTGCCTGCGTGCACCCTGCTTGTTAAATAAACAGGGTTTTCTTCACTTTCCTCCGAGAAAAATTCTTTCTGAACCTAGTGGGAGAGGGGCTGCTGAAACCTGCCTTCTATCAGAGAACGTTCATTTTGGATGTTCCTCCAAGTTTGTCTCAAACCAGGACAGGGTGATAACAGGATCCCTTGGGAAGGGTCTGAAAAAGGTAGAGGAATAAAACTTTAGAGAGTGTAACAGCAAAAATTAAGTGTAGGAGAAAGGATGCTATCAGCAAGTGCAAATAAGTCTCCTAAGATTGCCTTGATTATTACCACCGATTACTTATTGTATCCTCTCAAAGAGCTGAAGTGATCAAGATACAATCATGCCTTTAAACTCAAAACCATGCCTTTAAACTTAGTAACTGTTCAAGTCTCTTGTCATGGATTTGAAACTAGGAGGAATCTGTCATCATTGCAAGATGAAATGGCTTCTATGGCACTATCCCCTCCCTTGCACAGGCATGCAAGCATACAGATAACAAGCCCCAAGCTCAACATTGATCTGGGTTTAAAGCCAAAGAAAGAATGGTTGATTTTCATCTGTGTCAGTCTTCCCTGTCCAGTTCAGTATGGGATCACACAAATATCATTGAGCTGTCAAAGCAGGACTTAAGCTTTCAGTACAATTTCCATGAACTAGGTCTTTTAGTGATCCCCTCCCATTGAGAGCAGAGAGACATTACCTGTGTCTGTCTTCTAAAAAGCACTTCCTTGGCAGGTTGAGCCAGTCTTAATGCTTCTACAGTTCCTGCCACATTGTCCATCAGTGTTTTCCCGTGCCTCCTTCAGCAGTTCTTTCAACCCCGGAGAGTAGATGTGGTTGAAAACTGATAACTTTCCTTTTTCATCCTCTCCTTCAGATTCTTTGTTTTGTTGGGGTTTTTTCGCCAGAGATATTAGCAGGGTAAGCTAATGGAAGAGGACTGACAATATGCAGCTAGGAAGGGATAGAACCGTGTCAGTGCTTAACTTGGGTTGGTGTGATTTCTGAGATTGGGCCTTTACGGTGTATTGCCATCAGGATGCAGAAGGATGATGCACACCTTATTCTTTATATTGTATCTTCTTCCATTGCCGTTCCAGATTTCAAACATCCAGCACTACCCTTCCTTGTTTTGTGCCAGCTCTGGTTGTCATTTGTCTTTCCATCAGCCTGTCTAACATTTTAAAGCATTCTGAAGTGATGAAAGAACAGATATTTCTACCGTTATTGTTTGAAGGTGTCCTGGCTGAGGAATTCCTCAGAAGATAGCAGGGATGAGAGCTGTTAAGCCATTATGTTTGTTCAGCTGCACACAAGACCACAGAAAGTCCCATTTGAGGCCTGTAATTCAATCTGAGTAGAAATCCATTAGCTTAAAAGCGCTCTATTCCCCACTCTTTGGCCAGGAGTGTTCTAAATGCATATAATAGTTATTATTAATGCATTATTAAACCATTTATTGCCTTTAATTAAAAAAGCCTGGACACAGTAGACTGTGACAATCTGATCCTTAATATGGGAAATACACTGGAACTGGAATAAACTGCATATGTGTCTGCTGCAAAGTTTGAAGTAATTTAGTGAAACAGTAGGCTCTTATAATGGATAGATTGTTCTCAGCTGTACCATTACACATTAGAAATACAGCTCCTTTAGAAATTTATATTTAATTCATACTGCCTTGTGGTGCTAAAAGAGATTTTAAGGGCTGGATAGCGTGTTTTAAAAAAATACTGTCCCCACAGTACCTGCCTCATGATGTTTGCATTATGGAATGAGAATTCTCAAGTGGCGTGTTGAAGTTATTTACTGGTGCTTTTCGCTCCAGGAACTTCTGAAGCCTTGGGGACTCTACCAGTGTTAAATTTATAGCAGGGACACAGTTTTGCTTAACTGCAGTTGACTCATTTCTTTTTTTCCTCTTTTTTAGGCTAGAATAACTGTCAGAATCTAAAAGGAGACATATTCACCAAATATGGAAGAGGATACCAAACCTATCTTGGTTCCTGTGGGAGGTGATGAAAGCAATTATGGAATCTTGAATATACAGTTTGATCCAGAAGACTGTAAGTGCAAAAGGTATGAGGAAAGATGAACCTGCAGAATTACTATGTAGGAAAGAGTTGTTTAATCTTTGCTTTTGACAATAGAATCCTACAAAAACAGAAGGTACACATTTGGAAACCAGGGTCTCTATACAAGCAGTTCCTACTTTGTCACTATATGATAATATTTTATTTCCAAATATCAGGTGATATTGTGTGAACAGATATTGTGTTTTGTTTACAAGGGTAAGATTTTTCTATTGCCTTCATTTCAGAGAGAGATTCATTCAGATTTTTCTATTTCATCATTTCTCCATTAAGAACTCATCATGAGGCTTTTAAAATGCTCTTCAGACATGGAATATTGGGTGTATACTAGAGCATGATTTTTTTTTCATTTAGAACGACTGACTGAAATGTTGAGACTATGCAAGAAAGTTTGCCAGATGTTGTAGATGAATGGCTATCAGTATGTGTAGATGGTGCTGTATGCATTCTGCAGGTGATGCTGGAAAAATGCATTATTTGCTAGTACTAAGAGAGCTGAGTGACCTTTACTGCCTTTTAAGAAAAAAAGTGTAGTGCTTTCTGAGATTGAGCAAATATGAAAAATTTGTCAGTCCAGCCTTAATACTTGGGTCTTCAAAAATAATACCTCTAGCTAAGTTGTTATTTTACATGTTTTCTTAAGAGTTTAACATCTCCACAAAGGGGGTTGGAATGGGAGACTTCCTCTGCTGCTTTTAAGATTTTTGTGGGCTGGTTGTGGAACCAAAACTGAGATGAGAGTGGGAACTGTCCTTCTAATAATAGCTGAAGGCATCAGGTCTGCATTTTTAGATGAAGGAATAGCCCCATAGCATCTCTTGGACCGATTTATGGTTCTTTTTTTCCTCTTTACATCCATCACATTTCGGTACAGCAGTTTTCCTGAAGGAACTTAAGGTGGCACTGTTGCATACAAAATCCTATTGTCGGAGGCCAGTTCAGCAAAAGAAAGAGTTCTGGAAGATAGTGCTTTGAGGCTGTCTCAGCCTCCAGCTTCGGAAAGCTCTGAGAGCCTACTTACGTGCTCTTCTCTGCATGTAAAGGAAAGGAGGATAAGGGTCTGAGTGAGGCCAGGGGAACAAAGGGAGCACAGGTGTAGAAGCACACAGAATTGTGTATATAAAGGCTAGGAAACAGTAGAGTACTTCCAAGTGGAAAAGGCAACTGTGAATGAATGTCAATGACGTCTTTCTCTTTTTGTGGAGTATCTGAGCCCCTCATGGCCTTCTTGTGATAAGACAGCTAATCTGTATGACTTTCTGGAGCAACTTGTTTTGGAGGAAGTATGTGTTCTGTTTGAGGAGCAGTGGGTTTCAGGTGTTGTGGTGATTTAGAAGCAATGAGAGAGGTTTTCTGAAATACCTAAATGCTAAGACCACTTTTCTAAGTGAGGTTAGATATTGTTTCCATATTGTGTGGTTGTGTTTTTTCCCCTGTGATTTCTCAAGTCTGGGTACTCAGCTTCATAAAAGGTCATAGCCTGTGGCATTTGGTTCTCTTCCTAGAAGCAGAATGTGCACGTGGGTTGTGTGCCCACATTCACAGCCTCCAGCTCTGCAGATCTGCCTAAATGTCCTTATTGCTCCTCTCTTGAGTTCATTCTCCTATTTCCTACGACCTAGGTTTTTTGCCTTTCAGGTATGCAGAGGCACAAGGATCAAGGGTATGACGTCTGGGATATTAGAAAGGCCTGGAAATCATAGAGGGGCCAAACAAGTTTGAATTCCATTTCTATGCTGGAACAGGCAGCCCCTACACTTCAAAAGAAGAAGTAAGGAAGAAGAGGCCGTTGGGGTCTGTGTCAGTCGTGGTCAGAGCAGTGGACAGTTTGAAGAGCTTCTTCATTAAACCTTTAGGGAATAACAGCTCCCGGGAAGGAGGATTATTGTACGTAAAAGTATCAAACAGTACAAATGCAGTAGTACAGTGCCGAGTGGTTTTGCTCTGTTCCTTTTTTTAACTTCCTGTTCAGAAACCGCACCCGAGTGGGTGCTTGGTCACTTTGCTTTGATTGAGATAGCTCTTCAAGTGTTGTGTGGGATTTTTTGTAATTACTATTTGTCTGTTTTAGTACCATTCTGTACTTTTGTTTGGGTTGTTTGAGATTTGGGGCATTTGCGTAGTTACTTGGTTTTCTTAACAGCTTGGAGGATTTGGGATTTTTGAAAGGAATGCTTTTCAGTGTTTACATAAGAACAATAAGCTAATTGGTTTTTAGAGTTGTAAATTACTTTGTCTAGTATTGTTTTGCTAATTTGGGGGAAATATAAAGCCACTTTTAATCCTTTTAAAGAGGATGTTATTGTTCTTCGAAGTGACCCGAATTACTCACACGGTATTCAGCGTGTTTCTACCATTTTGTAGGGCCCTTTGAAAACTAGAATATCATTGCTGCAGTGGCTTGTTGGTGATTATTGTATGCAAAAGAGGGAGTTTCTTGTTTTCTTCGAATTACTCTTTAAATCTGTTCACTGTCAACAGATACTGCAGTTGTCAGACGGGAATACTTGAACCTTCAAAGAAACGATGTTTTTTGTTGGTTATTTTGCATATGAAAAAACTTGACAATGCCTCCTGCTAAAGGGAGATCAAGCCTTCTGCCTTTTCCTCGTATTCTTTTTGAAGTCCCACAGGTTCCCAGAATGTAGGAGGCATCAGTTAGTGAAATTAAACAGCTGTAAATTAAACAGTGTCTGTAGATGACAGTCAGAGAAACCTTTTCCATGCAAACGTGGTTGATCCCTTTGTTTTTAAAGTTCTTTTAACTTAGAAGAAGGTAGGCAATGGTCGGCAACCTGTGCAAATCCATCCTTTCTGCATTCATTATACCTTTACTACTCCATACCAATGCGATCATTTTACACCGTGGCTTGCTTTCCCTGTTTTTCTCTGTTGCCAACATTTTTGTGAATTCCTAATATTGCTTCTTATTAACTGGAAAAAATTGTAACCTTAATTAAGAATCTTCATATTTCTTGGTAAGCGACTAGTAAAATAGCTTTTGTCTTTGACACAGAAGAGGAACAGTGATTGAAATGTGGTATGGTAAAACTTGTGACTCCTAATTTGGTAAAATGTGCAAGCAATGGCATTATGCTTCGAAAGGTTATTTTAGTTCTACATCCAGCATTTTAAGAAACTTGTGTGATCATGCTGTAATTACTATAATGGTGATATCAATGCAGAAAAATTTAGGTAAAAGTGTATTACCAAGAGAATGAAGATCTTACAGAATAACTGTAAGCATGCTGTTTAATGCTTCAGTAAATTCAGACACCTTAGAAAGTAGAAACCACTGATACCTGTAGTAATAGAGGACCCTGAGTTGAAAGAGGCCCACAAAGATCTTCAAATCCATCCACTGGCCCTTCACAGGACAACCCTCAGAATCAGATCATGTGCCTGAAGCTGTTGTCCAAGTGCTTCTCGAACTCTGAGGCTTGGTACCATGGCCAGTTCCCTGGGGAGCCTGTTCCAGTGCCTGGTGTTCCTATGCAGATTGGCAGTTGCCAATTATGAAATAGCCACCTATTCTTTTTACTTCTTCTCCTTACCTTAATTTCCAATACAGTGAATCAGTTTTGGTAACTCAGTAAGACAACAAAGCTGTAGGAATTTACTGGCTTTATTTCTGTGTGACAATCCTATCACATCCCTGAAAAGTAAGTGACTGATGAGTGGTTTCAAAGAAATCTGTGCAGTAAGCTAAAGTGTCTCTTTGTGGTCTCTTCAGAGGAAAGAAATTGTAAAGCATCTTGTAAAGAAGGTTTTTTCATATTTGTTTAAAAATTAAAAGCTTGTCTAATGTCAAGTCAATAATAGCGTCACGTAGAGCTAAAAGACATCATGTTACAAAAAAATTCTATTGTACTGTAATAGCTCAATACTTACCATGTTTTTGATCAGATCTCAAGAACCAATTCTTTAAAAATGTTTAAAAATACTTCAGCAAAGGTACTTGAAAAGCAGTATTATTTAGTCTAAAAGTTCTTGAGATACGTATTAGTCTTACTCCTTCATTGCCCTGCAAGATGTAGTATGTTGCTGAAAATATCCATAAGATGAATGTAGCACCCTTATGCAAAATTTTACGTAGTTGGCCAGTGTTCCTTTTATGCTATTGTCTCTAGCCCTCCAAATCCAACACTTGAACTTTGCTTGTTCCCAATATTTGGGAACAGCCTTAATCATGAGCATTTCTTTTCATTTTCTTTGCTTGCAAAAATTGCTACTGAAGTTCAAAACACGAGGAAGTTTGGACAGAAGCACTCTTCTTTCTTTTCCTGGACCAGCTACAGAGAATTATTATTAACTATCCCTTTGTATGAGTAAGAAAAGATGAGTGTAGCTGCAGGTTTTCTGGGAATGGTTTCTGAAATATACCTGCAGAGTGTAATGTGTGGAAGATGTGGACCTCCTGCATGAGGTCCTGCAGGTTGTTCATACTCGTGGTGCTGTGGAAAACAGCTCTGTTTTACTCGTACATTTGCCCTGGTAAAAGAGCTTTGTTTTTCAGGCTAGCTGATGAAATAGTAATTGTAATTGTGTCTTTTAGTGTGGATGAAATTCAAGAGACATTTTAGTTTATCTCGGCGCATGAAAATTGTCTGCAGTGTTTCACGTCATAGTCACACCCTCCAGTCATGCAATCTCTCCCCTTCCCCCGGATCACATTGTCCAACATTCTTTTCATAATCATTTTGCCACGTGAGAGATATGATATAATTCCTGTATAAATCAGATTTTTTTTGTAGGAGTGTGTTGTAGCTGCTAATACTTGCATGTACAGAGTGCTTACCTGCTAGACATAAGGTCCCTAAATAGAGTTTTTCAAAATATATCCCAGATGGTATCCTACCTGCTTTGGGCTTCGAAAATCTCAGTCTTTGGGAACTTCTCTGAGTCCCTGAGAAAGCTTCTCAGACTTCTTTGTGAGTGTGGCCTACAACCAGTCTTTGATATGGGTATTGCTGGGAGCAATACCTTGACCCTGATCCTAAACAAGGTGCTGCCCTCTCCTAGTGGAGATCAGGGAGCAAGGTTGCCTCCCAGCCTGCTCACATAGCTTCCAAGTCAGACTGATATTTTCAAAGAGATCTGCAAGTAACATAAAATTGATGGGTGGTCAGTCTGTTTTAGCAGTCACTTGCTCAGCAGGGCTAGTGGTGCAGTGGTACCCTGGAAGAAATACAATTAACTGCTGCTTTACATAATTTTCATTCTCAACGGATGCACAGGAGCAGGGATCAAGAGGGGAAGTAGCCCGAGTACTGGTAGCAATAAACATGCACTCTTCTAGTCAGGAAGCAGAAGCAATAGGTATACAGAATTTCTTAGGGATTGTTTACTTTTATTTTCTTTTCCTCACCCAGAGATTAGATTCTGGATCATACCCATTTGTTTTGTGTTAGACCACAAGTTGCTTGTTTAATCCAGACTCTGTTGATAATACTGAAGAAAATTAAATGTCTTTCTTTAAACAATTTCTTACCTACAGATAGTTTTTTGCTACTAAGAAAATAAATTTATTTTCTTTATATTTGTTTGGTCATTGACTAACAACACTGCTTTCCCCATAAAATAGGATGTTGTATTCATGTTTTCTGTTACTTTAATATTAAAATCATCCTTAGCTTTCACCTGCATTGCTTTAAAGAATAATCTCACTGTCTTGCACTCTGGAAGAGTTTTCTTTAACATTCATGTTAGCAGTTGTTGAACACCCGTTTTGAAAGAAATCTTTGTCACAGATCTACTCACTTTGAAGCCAAATGTAGACTTTGTCTTACTGTAACCTTTCCACAGTTGCAGTGGAATTTTAGAGGGATGTACTAATAATATTAAATGGAGATGAGGAAAGAGGTGAAGGTCTTCACACTGTGCAGCTCCTGTATAATTAGCAGAACACATACTTTTAAGTATTCTAAATATAGTGCATGTCAGCGATCCAAAAAGAAAACAGCAGAGAGCTGAGTGGAGGTGGGGCGGCATTTAAACAAGTTACTTTTCCTCTTTTCGTAACTACAGTCTTTATTTTACCGGTCTTCTAATGAAATATTTTTTAGCTGTGTCTAATGATTGGCTCAACCTAATAAATTTTAAGCTGAAACAAGTGAAGTCCTTAGGAACTGACAGTCCATGGATATTTTTGTACTTTATCTACATGTGAAATGTTAGCCCCATGTGCCTGTGTTCTGAGTAATAAAGCTATTGCTTAAAATTTATTTCTGTTAAATTGAGATATCTCTCAAATTCTTTATAAGAACGCCACAAAAGAGCACACACAAAACACGTATTTCCCCCATCATGTCATAATCATAGGAAAAAGAGTCAGTTGAGAACGTTTTAAAGAATTGTGTTCATTTTCATTTCAGTAAGTAGGAAACAACTGGGCAAGTCTAAGCCATTTTTTTCCATGACGAAAGAATATGTAAGAATTAATGAAGATACAAGAAAGAATGAGTTTGTGGAGATGGAAGTTTGTATTCTCTATTTTCCACTTTTGTGAGTCGGGTTTTCATATTTTCATAGATACTCTCACCTACTGTCTCCCCTTAAGCACACAGGAATAGGAACCTGTCTTCATCTCTTCCAAAGATGGAGCAAAGAACTGTATTCCTTATCTTCCTTACAGATGAAAGGTGGTATCATAGTACAAATGTTTAATGATTCATTGGGAAAGAGAATGGGAACTTTTTTATGGACAGTATTGGCAGCTGGGGCTGGAGGGGTTGCCCAAGTTCCTTTGTAGTCTGAAACAGAAAAGAGTATTGAAAAACAATCAATTCAAATAGATTCTGCTCATACAGAATAAATGGCATGGCTTTATTGTTGACCTAGTTCCTGTTCTTAGTAGTTGGCAACTTGTTGTGATCTCGGTTTCTGAGTGATTTAAACATCAGCCCAGAAGAGGAAGATCAGAAAGCTGTTGAGGTAGTTTTAAAAATTAAAAGCACTGCTGAAAGAAAAAAAAAAACCAACCCCGGTGTATAAAGGCTTAGAGGCCACCAGTGTCCTCTGTCTTGTTTGAGAAATTAGCCTCTCAGTGCCAGGAGTGAGTGTTGGTTTTAAGCAAGAGCATCATATGCCTATATGGAAGTAAATGATACTTGATTTAGAAAAGAAAATCTCAGCAATACCTTGATTCGGACACATTTGTCTGGTAGTGGTCCTTGCACGAAGCTGGATTTGTGTTGTGTTTTAACTTTAGGAGCAGCTTTCACTGTGCTTGCTCTGTACCTCTGTGTGTGCAGAGAAAACGAGGGGCACATGGGTGTGCCCGCTTTCTCCTTCAGCGGCCCTGACCGTGCCTGCAGTCTAACTAAGGTGGGGGAGAGGGAAGGGAGACAAGGTCCATTCCCCATTGCCTTGGCTTAAAAATAGTTTGAGCACGTGGACTTATTTAAGCTTGGTTCCTTCCCCACTAAACACAATTCCATATAGTGATTTCAGCTAGATTAGTAGTTCCTAATCTTTTCGTAGGTGGTTCTCACTGCCACCGCTCATTCCTCTTTCTCTTCTTTCTGCTTCTGCATTCTCATGCTTTCTATTTCTACCTCTGTTCCTCAGCACTAGTTCTGGCAACACCGGTTATAAGCACTAATAAGCTTGCCCAAGCTTATTGACATGTATTTCTGGTGTGATTCATTGTTGAAAGCTAACAACTGGATATTAGGTCTGGTGTTAGGTTGCTCCACAGAATCTGGGCTGGAGGCCATTTTAATATGGATGATATAAACTCATGGTTCTTTCATGGATGGCACCTTCCCTCAGTGACATTGACTGATATTTTTGCATTTGCCTTGTGTCAATGAATGACAAAACCATCCCGAGTATTGCTGACCTGTTCTCTGAGTTGTATGTTAGATCTTGTGTTCCACAGTTTTAAGGGTTTTCCTTTTTAACCTTTTTTTTCCCCTCTCCTTTAGACCATTTCACGTGGAGCCCACAAACATAGTCAATGTGAATGATGACATGCAAAGAGTCACTGATGAAGCTTCAGCAATGAATAAGCGGATTCATTACTATAGCAGGCTCACATCCCCTGCAGACAGGGCATTGGTAAGGCAAAGACAGGGCCTCGTTAACTGGGTGGTCTCTGGCATTTTGGGTCTTACACAGCCTGGATTTATATGAGCTGCAGAAATGAAGGTTGGGGGAGAATTGTCCTGCAGCTTGCTTTGAATTAAGTATTAGTAGCTGAGTGCTTTAGAAAGGTTTTGTTTTATCACAAGCTGTTATTTACTTCTTGTGCAAAGCCTTCACCATTAAAAGAAAACATACAAACAGCATGACTTTTATAACAGTGATCCAGGCTGCCCAGATTTCTCCCATCTATAAGATTAAAGCAGTGGTCAGGTACAGTAATTGAACTGTTGAGCTAGCATGATCTGTTCATAGTGTGTTTACACACATTTTTCAGAAGAAAAATGCATTCTTCTGCTATCTAGCTAGAAATTCTGTCAACTGTTTGTTGAGTTTTTTCCCCCCAGGAAGAGAATTAGCATAGTGCGACCTTTTTTTCTTTTTAATTTTTTTTTTTTTTAATGTAATTTCCTGGGAACGCTTTGTGACTTAAAATAGTTGACTTGCTGTATTCGGGACAATTAGTTATATTGCTGTTACTAATAAGTCTTGTTTTTTATCTGTTTGTTAGATTGCTCCTGATCATGTACTTCCAGCTCCTGATGAAATCTATGTGTACAGTCCATTAGGAACTGCTTTTAAAGTTGACAGTTGCACAGATGGCTATGGTAAAAACTCCAGTCTAGTGACAATGTATGTTAAACACCTTGGCATATATTAGCCACAAAATGCATTATTATTGAATGTTCTATATTGTGTACATAACTGTCGTTAACTAAGAAGACAATATGAAGTAAGAGTAGTTCTTAAAATATTGACTGGATTTTTTCTTCCTAGATTTATGATATGGAATACCATGATGGGTACATCCATATTAAGTATCCCATGGGGAATAAAACAGGTAAACTATGAAAAATGTATGCATATGAAAATGTTTTTGGGAACATGGCTTACTCTTCATTTTTTTTATAGTATATTCATAAATAAAATGAACTGTATTTCTCCCTCTTAACAGGCAGGCTTCACTTCTGGAATTATTCTCATCTTACTGATGGGCATTTTGACTCTTTATTGCTGTTACAGAGTTGTGAAATCACGGCAAATGATACGTAAGAAATCCATATCTTCATAATGCAAATATTTCCATTAAGTGTGAAATACCAGTATGTAATAGATTCTGTTTGTACGTGTCTTTACTATATGTTAGACCTGACCTGCAAATAAAAGCTGTTCCTTTGAAAATCTCTCTATTTTTGTAATTTGTGTATAAGCCCTGTATGCTAAATGACTGTCTTCCCTTATTAGGTATTCCTTCAGTTGCTTGGGACCTAAGTGGTATAGCCAAACACAAACACTCAGCAAGCAGGGCTTCAGATGGTCGCTTGCTAAGTTTCTGGAGAGCTGGGGACTTAGAGGCATCTTTCCTCCATGAACACTCTCCAGTGCTCTATATGTCCGATCAACTTGCACAGTGGAAGAGAGTGGGCTGTAGCTGTATTCCCTTGTGTTTATGCCTGTATTACCCTAATATTTGCGTATATTCTGTGTTGAAAGCACTTCGAGTACAGTCAGCAGCTGAAGCAGTCACTGACAGCGGCTCTAATTAGAATGTACTTTTATTGTTCAAAGGTCATCTTGTGGCTCTTGTTTGGTTGGTGCTCTTGTGCATAAATTAACCTCTCACTTGCTCAAATAAAGGCCATTAAGACCTTCAGTTTGTGACTGAACTCATTTCAGGGCACTGTTGAGGAATAGTTCATGGTCTGGCCTACTTTGCCATAACTCCTGCAAAAGGCTTTAGCTGCAAAGGCATGGTGGCATATTTCAGTGCTTCTGAAAGTATTCAAAAGTAGTAGTATGGCCACAATAAAAGTCTCTAATTTAGGCGTCTTCTGTCAAACACTTAATGAGTGCTGTATTTTAAAGTTACTGGCAATTTTCTTAGTCCTTGAAAGCACTGGGAATGTGTGTCAGAATATTGAAAAAAAAACCCCTACATTTTGTAATGAATCGTTCTACTGACTCTGATGTAACATTTTGTTTAGACATATTTTTGGGTTTTGTATCTTTTTCAGCCTTAACAGATACCTCAAACTGGGAATTCCCAGATGTTTGCAAGTATTACTTTGGATCCTTTGGTCAATGGTCAAGCCTCTTATTTTCTATGGTATCACTTGTTGGAGCCATGGTTGTTTATTGGGTACTTATGTCCAACTTTCTGTTCAACACGGGGAAATTTATATACAGTAAGTATACATTTTTGCTTAAGTTTTACAGCAGTCCTTTAGAAAGATCAGGACTGCTTTATACTGAAAAAAGATTGTCCATTTTATGTAATCTTGATTTTCCTGCTACATTGTGTGAAAAATCAGTTGAGAATAAGTGACTATGTGCGGTGTTGTGGGCAAAGTCTTGTGTGTTTCCAAAGCCACTTTTTCAATTTCTCAAAGTGTGGTTTTCTTGGTATAGTTTAAACAACCTAAACCTGGTTGCTTGTTTCCACTCTATTTTCACTCCCCCTTTGTTTGTATGGCTGTATCTATTTCAACAGCCATATAACAGGTTAGACTGTTGAAATGATTCAGGATAATGAAAATACATAGTTTCATTATCGATTTCAGCAAATGCACTTCGAGTATTGCCATATAGGAAGTTTTTGCAAGTGTCCGTGAGGAAAAAATGATTCTTAGTGTGACATTGCTACAAAAGAAAACATGTTGGATTTTTATACCCTGGTACATGCACAGGCACACAAGCATTTGTGCATGTAATCAGTGTAGAGTTGTGGGAATGGATGATGGAATTGAGAGCTTTGAAAATCTGACTCATAGCGTTGAATAGGTTGACTAAGATTTAAGAGATTCTGTTTTGAAGGTAGTTAACATATCTCTGGGGCAAATAACAGCACAGACACTTAAACCTCTTAAACAGTGTTTAATTAGAATTCCCGCCATCCCTGAAGGACATGCCTTACTATATTGGTTAATGGCTGATGTATTTTTTAGCTGACCTAATTTACATGTTGTTACAGCCATTTCATTTTAGACTTTGGGGTTTTTTAGTAGGATTAACACTGAAATCTTAAATTATTCTAAATGAAGTAATGCCAATTCTAATAAGCAAAATTCAAAATGGTGAAAAGAGCTTCTTTTCTAGGAAAAAAGTCCTGCTTTTCCAAGGGAGTGGCATGTTATTTTATCACGTACTTCTATTTGTTTGGAGTTCTTATTGAAGTTGTTTGGTCTGAGATAACAATCACTGGCTTCTTCTTCTAACTTTCATACTTAATTACTAGGTAATAAAATGCGTAATAGGATGTAGGTTTGACACAATAGCATCTTCCTGCCATGTGTTTCTAAGTATTCTAAGCAGGCTACTGTATTTCATTCTAAGACATTCAGATGACTTTTGAAAACATCTACACATACAATTTAGTTGGGAAAAAATTGATTTCCTGAGGGAGGATGGTCTAGAAATCTGCAGTACACAAAGAATGCAAGAATTGTTACCTGAGTACAATATCATAACTTTTCTTTAACATGGCGTCACATGGTCTTGTTCAGTTTTTGTTTTATGAAAAAAAAAAAATCTGCAAATGCAGTTGCTAGTCCTAAACTGCTTTTTAAATACAGAAGAAACAAAAGTTGACATCTATAACAACTTTGAAAGTGCTTTAATTCTATAAGCACTCTTAATTTTGATGGCTTCTCACTAGGTACTTTTTTTTAATTAGTAACACAAAATAGTGATTAAGTGAGGAGGTGGTCAGTGATTTTAGTTAAATCTTCTCATTGGTGTATACACTGAACTAGTAGAAGTAAGTATGAGAAAGTTATTTGTGATTCAGGGTGTCATAAATCAAAATAAAGAAAGAAGAAACAGTTTTCTTCCCACAAGACTTTTTGCTTTCTTTATGAGAAACAAGCTGCTTTTAATTGCATTTAAAAAATCTGAGGCCAACTGCCCCAGTTGATTTTCTGTGTGCATAACACACCCACATGCAACAGAAGCAAAATTTAACCAGTGACAGACTACTTCAGTTTCCAAGCTGCTGGAGCATTTTCTGTGTGTATGTATACATAAATATAATGGATTTGCTATCCAATGCCCTCATAAAGGTGAGGTTGCAGAAACTTGGAAATAACAGGTGTGGTATAGCAGTAAGGTATCACAGGAGTGTACTGGAAATAAAACACTACTAGAGATGCCTGTAGACAGTGAGGCTTAAGCCTTTTTCCAGGATTTTCCATGGATACATGGAAGAAGCATCCCACAGAGCCTCTTTTGAAAAAGAAAATATTAGAAAATGAGTAATGGAAGCTTTTTCTGTATAATACCATCTGGACTAGGGTTTTGTTTGCATGCCCTCTTTTTCTGCCCCAGAAGAGGCTGGATTTAAGATGCATCTCTCCCTGGCCTCCTGTTCAACACTACCAACTGAGTAGCTGAGAGAAGTGGAGGTGTGCTTGTGCAACAGGAATCCTGGGAGCGGGGAGTCTTGGGAAATTTATAAATGGACAGGGCTACTGAGAAGAAAGTAGTACAGTGTGGAGCTACTTTAAAACACTTCTACAATAGTTTGAAAATTTTCACTTGGGTCTGGGGGGTGTGCAAACTGCTGTATTGTGCCTCTGATGTAATTTTCCAATATATTTTCTTACTTAATTTTAGTCAGGTCAATAGATGAAAGCCTAATAGCAGGATTGGGACACTGATAGTGAGATTTTCTTCCTTTCAGACTTTGTTCATGACATTAATGTGACAGATATTGTTCCTGGCACCAATGGAAGTAACAGAGGTAAGAAGCACTTATAGTATTGTGTTTCCAGTTTTGGGGTGGGGGTTTAAAGGCAAATCATCATGTTTCAATGCCTAATCACGTTCCAGTTATAAAGTATATATTGTAAGTTGTAACCATGTGTTTCTTAAAATCCTATAATTTCCTATCTGGGATCTGTACTTCCACAAATAACCACATACTTGGAGATCTTAATAATTGGGGAAGGAAAAAATAAGCAAAGAAAGCGGAGCTGGGAATAAGTATTAAAAAGTCAATTACAAGTTTCTGTATGCCCAGATACATCCTCCTTAAAAGCCTGAATGTTAACTTTTTTAACAGTAGTTGCACAATGAGGAATTGCCTTAAGGAATTTTAACTTTCACACCCTAAATTTGAGGCGCCTTAGTTCTGTTTACTGTTCAAAATCTTGACTGGGGCAGCTTTGCTACTCGCCAGTTCTGCAGCAAGAAAATTTTTTTAAAAACTTATGTAAGAACAGCTTTAATGATGCTGAGTGCAAAAAAGAAGCAAGTGTCAGGCTACTTGAGCCTCCGCTTGTGCTTTTTGGGGAGTCTGGCATTTGCACAGCTGAGGGAAGAAACTGCAGTCAAGTATGAACATAGATCTGTTCAGAGTTCATGAGTAGGCAGAATAATGTAGAACGAAGACGGGAGCAGGGCAGGCGTTGTCAACCCCTGAATCTTTCCGCTTCTGTAATAGTGACTGAATCCATACTGCTTTCTGAGGAAGCAGAAAGCTTTCTCTATCCTGAGTGCACGAGGAACGGGGAAACATATCACTACCAGCTGGGCAGCTGTGTGTAGCACTAGCTGCAGCTGTGTTTCTGAAGAGCAGATGTTGGAGTCTGGCAAAGGAGTTGAGAAATAATTCTGAAAACCAGTTGATTTGCATTTGAGCTAGTGTTGAAGCCTGCTTCTCTAACAGTCCTTACCAGCAAGGCACCAATTTGTGCTCTCTCCTGCTTCTGCTGTTGTCTGCCATTCTTATGCAGCAGGGGGTATAACTTGGAGGCAAAGCAGACAATATTCCACACTATCCTCCACCAGCTAGAAGATTTAAAGCAGCTGCTACACAAAATTAAGGGCTGCCAGTTTTTCAAGTGACTCTTGACAGGACATTCAGGGCTACCAACAAGGTCAATAAGAACAAAAGCATTTCTCAAGGTTTGTGACAGAATCCTCTTTTGAGCAAGAAATTTGTCAGAATGATTCTTACACCTTTCTTTGCCTTTGTGACAGAGCGGGAATGCAGACGGTGTAGGATAGTGGCTGTCGAGTGTTGTGGGAGGCCACAGTTTAAAATAAGACATTATGAGCACAATAAGACAGTTTTATATTTCAACACAGAGCTTCATGGGCTGTGTTCCTTACGGGGTCTTCTTGGTTGATTTTGTTCCAGTCACTTGTTCAGGTGCTGCCATTGATCAACCTCCATGTAAGACGTTCCCTCTTAGCACTGTTACTGGAGCACATCTTAAATTTGTTGTGTTGTGTTGTCTGGCAGTAATGTACTTGCCCTTGTCATGGCACAAAGATGACAAGAGAGTTTTCGTTCAGTGCATGAGTTTTTGACCTGTCAGTAGCTTTCTTGCAATCCTTTGTTTGTTTATTTGTAGAGCAATTTAAAGTAATTCAGGCTCTTCTGTACAGAAGTGCACTTGGATCTTTGCTGGTATGACCTTACTGAAGTGGGCAGGGACAGATTAGGGTGCTAAATATGCAGCCAGATATAGGGGAGCATTGCTATGACTTGATTCCAGCAGGTGCATGTAGGCACTGAACAGACCTCGTTATAGGTATGTGACCTTGAAGGATGATCCCGTGTCACAACTTGGGCTTCAGATAAATTATCACCTTTGTTGTGCTCAGTTGGAAGAACTGTAGCACTCTCAGATCGGAGTGCAAGGTGCCTAGCAGTGGAATCTTAGCAATGAATTCCTGATTAAAAAAACAAATAGAAGTTGGGAACTGAGATGCTGAACGTTGCACTTGAGCAATCCTCAGTAGGTAAAACACAATCAGCAGTTGTGGGATCTTGGCTGTGAATATTCTGTGCAAGTAAAACCCTTTTCATCTGAAGATATTTTTCTTTTCCTTTCTTCCAGTCATTTGTCCAAGTGCTGCTAGTGGTCACTCACCACAGAACAGGAGTGTGATGTTCTCTTCTGGCAACAGAACAGGTTTTCAACTCTTTGAGGAGTGGTGGGACAAATCACAAACAGTACCATTTTACCTGATTGCAGTACTTCTACCCCTGCTAAATCTGAAGTCTCCGTCCTTCTTTGCAAAGTTTAATGTCCTAGGTAGGTAACAAATACTATTAAAGCATCAGTTCATTGTGACTGAAGTGTATAGAAGACAGTGAAAGCTACTCCGGTGAGTAGAATCATAAAATCTTCTAGGTTGGAAAAGTCCTGTGAGATCATTGAGTCCATCTGTTGACCCAGCACTGTCAAGTCAAACACCAAAGCATGTCCATAAGTGCTATATCTACACATCTTTTAAATACATCCAGGGATGGTGACTCGACCGTTTCTCTGGATAGCCTGTTCCAACGCTTGACAACCCTTTCTGAGAAGAATGTTTTCCAAATCTGAACCTTCTCTGGCACAGCTTGAGACCATGTCCTCTCATCCTGTCACTGGTTGCCTGGGAGAAGAGACCAAGCCTCACCTGGCTCCAGTCTCCTTTCAGGCAGGTGTAGAGAGTGATAAGATCGCCCCTGAGCCTCCTTTTCCCCAGACCAGACACCCCCAGCTGCCTCAGCTGCTCCCCACAGGAAATTGTGCTCCTGACCCTTCACTAGCTTCAGTTCCTTTCCCTTGACACTTCCCAGCATCTCAATGTCCTTCTTGTCTTGAGGGGCCCAAAACTGGCAACATTCACGTCCCAGGAGCAGCCTCAGCAGTGCCCAGTACAGGGGGACAATCCCTGCCCTGGTCCTGCTGGCCACACTGTTGCTGATCCAGGCCAGGATGCCATTGGCCTTCTTGGCCGCCTGTCAGCACATTGTCAGCAGCCCATGTTCAGCTGCTGTTGACCAGCACCCCCAGGTCCTTTTCCACTGGGCAGCTTTCCAGCCACTCTTCCAGTATTTTGCTGGCAGCCCCTATTGTGCCTCAAAGTGGGTTGTTGGTTGGTTTATTAACCCCACAGGCTTTCTATGCTGCTTTGCTTGAATCTTACAGTTAATAGGGAGTTCATTTTTCTTCCTTTTGCTTGCTTGATAATCCTGTGAAACAAATTCCAGTACAACAGATTTTCCTAAATGGTTCTATCCATACTACTGTGCAGCATTTGATACATGCTACCTTGGTGTAGTCAGGCATACTTGGCCTCCTCCTCTCCTTGGCCTAAACATTTCAAACCAGCAGTTACTCCCTAAGATTAGTTGCTTTTGACCTGAAGTCATCTGCTGCCAATCAGGTGATGAATTAATCACAACATCAGTCAGTCAATATGACTTGCTGCTGTTCTTTGTGCCAGCTTCCAATATTGTGGACTCTTCTGAGCTGCAGAGGCAACAATTGTGACTTCTTACTTCCGTGTCTAGAGGTAGAAGGCCAAGGTGGATGGGGCTGGTAAAGTGAGTAAAGCACATGCGTGTTGGGTGGAGCTGGTCACAGTTCAGGAAGCATAAGAGGTCTGAGATATCTAAGGGACAGCACTGAAGCCCACAGTGAGGAGAAAGAGAAAAGCAGGTGCGGACCAGAGGTTGAAAAAGTTGGAGATGCATTGTAAAGGAGGTAGAGGACAGGGATTTGGAGGTCTAGTTTATTCCTCTGTTCCATAGTGACACTTTATCAGAGCTTGGATCTGCTCTTGCTGAAACCACTAGATGTAAATACCACACAGGAATTTGGGTACTTGATACTGCTGTGCAAGAGGTGTGGGTTTTATGTAGGTAGATATAACACTGGAAATAAAAAAATCTGATTTTTAGTTGCTCATCGCTTCAATAGATTATTATTCAATTCAGAAGCTGTTCAAAATTGCCTTAATTTTTGTAAAGTTTATAGGACAAGAAAAAATGGAAGGCAATTTTGAGATGCTGAAATTTATCTCAGTAGAGAAGTTTTACTTATCTTGATATCCATGGAAACAGAAGTCATTAGGAAACTGTAGAATATTTTAGCTGATCTTCACGTACAGAACCTTTTCTTTTCCTGATTTCTTGACCGTGCTCTGTGTAATCAAATAATTTCTTCAGTTTATTTTTTAACCTTGCAGGTATTGCTAGAATGAAATTATGCCTTTTTTCAGTGTGTAGTCTAAACGGTAAAAATGCTGGATTTTCATCTTTGCTTACTTACAGCCTGTTCTCTGGTCACTAGCAGCGTTATTGGCCTTGAGGTGCATTGCAGTAGCCTTAATTATTGTTGCTCCGTTTTCTTCAATTTTTACTTAGTTACCATTCTGCCTTTGTCTCTTTCTAATGGTCTGACCCAAGATCCTATACGCTCCATTCCACAGGTATGCACAGCAAGGCATTATTCCCATCTGTGATCTCATTTGTTGTCCTTTAGCTGTGCAGAGTACTGCTGGATGCCTTTGAACCAATGGGATGAAATGCAAATCCAGTACTATAATAAATATTATCCAGTTACAATTAACACAGTGTTTTAGTCGGTAGCATTGAAATGTCAACATCAACTTCCAGCTCCCAGTGTAAAGTTCACAAGTGCAGTAATTTCACATTTCATCGAGCTCTTTGCTTCAAAAAGTCGGTGACTAGATGAACATTGTAATAGCTGAAGTACTGTGATCGACATTGTCTCAGCTTAGGTTAAAATCCTGGCAGTGAAAGCTGGAACTGGTCTGTTAGTGCCTAAGACCTTCCTACCTGCCCAGCATCGGGGATTACAGGGTACTTCCTCTGCTGTCACCAGCACCTGGAAAATACTAAACTTGCTGGAAGTTTACGTTGTGTACATGTGCATTATTTTTTCTCTCTGACCTTTAAGAGAAGTAAAGAAAATGTTTACACCTAGTCTGCTGTTAAGAATTGATACCAACCATAACTGTTTGACTAGTTTCACTTCTGCTCCATCCAGCTAGCCAGTAACTAGCTGGATGGAGCAGAAGTGGAACCCTGCATAAATACTTTCTACTGTATCACGGTATTTGTTTGGCTCTCATTTTTTTCCAGGTACAGTTTCAGTTGTCTACTTAGTTTTTATGGTTACTGTAAAGGCTGCTCATCTGGGAATGCACTTAGAATTCTACTGGTTTACAGCGAATGAATTTTTCGTACCAGGTAAGATAGTTAAAATGCAGTAATGAAGTACATATTTGATGAGTTTAAGACATTTTTTTCTCATTCACCTTTTAACACCTCTGAGACATAAATAAGGTGAGGAAATGCTGTCTGAAGATGCCTGTAGGGGAAAGATCCCTCTGGACAAAATGACAAGGAATCCCTTTCCCAGCAATGTTCCTTAGTTAGGAGACAATATCAACAGAGGGGAAGAAGAGGAGTGCCTATCAGAGGAATCTCCAACATCTGTCTTGTGACCGAGAGCTTGCCATAGTCCTCTTTCACCTGTGTTATTTTAAGTTCTGGTTGCACCAGTTTCAGATCATGCCTGTTTCAGTAGCAATTAAAAATGACAAACTGTAGACAGACTTTTAAAGGTGCTTTAAGTTCCTTACACACTGTCTTGCTTAAATGAAATAGCTCATTCACCATAATTTGCAACTACAGTTTTCCTGTACTTCCCCATCTATCTCAAGTTTTAGGCCATAATCTTAGCTCTTCTCTTTAAACACCCATTAGCTTTCCAGTCTGATTTTATTTTCTTGAAAGTTTTTTGATGGCTATTTGTTCTTTCCAAATTACTGTTACAAATTACTCTGTGAGATGCCATAGTCATAAACAAGTGGCATTTGGTATTGCATGAAGAGATAGCCTAAAGAGATCAGTTTCTCGTTCTAAGAAACCTGGACTAAGAGAACCAGGGTTAGGTCTTAGCTGTTTTTTCCCCATCCTTTAAAATAGGCAAAATTGTATGACCAGTTAGCTCCAGGGAACTGTGTCCTGTACGTTTGAATAGTATCGCTTCTTCTGTTGTTAAAAACAGATGAGAAAAATGAGTTATAGTGACACACATGCCACAGGTCACTGAGAAGTAGAGCACCCAGTAGTTCGATTATTTTGGCAAAATCTCCCAGTACTGCTAGGAGATAGACAAAGATGTAGCTAATGCATACAAATACAGCTACAAGAGATTCTGAAACTGTCAGTTTGCTTTTTATTATTGAGATTAAAGTAGTGGATGGAAAACGAGCCCAAAAGTCTCTTGCACTCTCAATTCTATCAGTAGCGCATCGTGCTAATTAGGTATTGAAGGTACAGTGAATCCAGCTGTAGGGAAGACATATTCTTTCAGCTTGGATAAGCCCTCCATTAGTTGCTTGGCGTGTGTTTACTTTCCTAACTTCATTGCACTTTACAGAAGTCTGTTTTGAATATGTTTGCGTGGAGCTCTCTGTGGTTTGTTCTGTAAGGGTTTCTGAGCCTCTGATGAGTGTTGTGCTATACTGCTGGATGCTTCCCAGAAGCTGAGCTATCTTAGGGGTCTCTAATTGCTGTTAACACTCTAAAAAGAGTAAATACATTCTTAGGTAATACCAACTAAGAGAGCGCTTTAATGATGTTACGCATTGGTGAATTCCTAGACCATTTGCAGCGCTTCCAGAACCGCTTTTCAAGTCAAGGTCAATAGAGAAACTTGGCACAATTTAGGAAATCCTGAGAGTTGAAGCCTGGATCAGGAGGCTTTGTGATACATAGTCTTTGGACTGGTGCTTTGCCCTTGAAAGAGTTAACATGTGAACGTCTTTTGAGTGTTAAAAGAAAAAGAACAATATTATTCCCATGGAGACAAAAAAGAAATTTTTCTCATACTTGCTGTGAAGCATGATAAAAAATTGCTCTGCCTTTCTTTATGCCCTGGCTTGTAAGCAGAACCTCTTAAATCCCTACAGATGCAATTTTTCTTCTGATAGCATAAGCGACTTCTTAATAAGTAAAAGTGCTCACAGGGCAAATGATTCCTTCCCTCCATCTCCCTCTTCAGGAACCCGTAGGTATACAGCCTTACCGCTGTCAATTCCAACGTTACAAATGATTTCCAGTTAAACTGTTGAGCACCAGAAAAGCTTGTATGTGTCAAATTAACCTAGTACTCACTGATGGTTGGAGAAGTCTCTCTATCAGAGGAGCCTTGCTGGAAAGTGTGTTCTATAGTAACTACCGTCTTCACGCATATTGTACTTCCTGATTAAATATCTGCATTGGCTATGGTCCAAGGTGAGATAGATTGTCCCATTTCCAGGTGGAGGTGCATGAGTTTGCCAGTACCCTCCACAGCTCTGTATGTCATCTGCATTTTGGCATTGCTTGCTTCAAAGAAGTAACTTATAAACACTTTTTTTTCTTCCTTTAGAGTTTAGAATTCTGTTCCCTCAGCTCACAGGGGTTCTAACACTTGCCTTCTTCATCCACAATTGTGTCATCACACTTCTTCAGAATAACAGGAATCAAGAAAACAATGTAAGTAACTTCACGAGACTGTGCTCATTTGTGTCTAGATTGCCAGACAACAGTAATTTTTTTCCTGTGATTTGATAAGAAAAAAGTTACACATTCTTTTACTAGCTATCAGGGAGTAACAGATATATTAGAAATTTATTCACGTAAGAGCCCTGAGGAATGCCCAAAACTTAATTTTGGTCAAGCTGATATTAAGTGGCCAAATTGCACACAAGAGGCAGATGACTTGACAATGTTGTAAGACTCAATGAAAACTGCCCAATTTTAGAATGAAAAATGGTGGAAAATGTTTGGTACAGGACTAATTTTAGCAGAGTCCTGAACAGTAGTTTTGAGGTCTAGGTAAAACCTTTTTTCAGAGTTGCTTCAGTAGTTTTGTGTCTCAATCCAAGTCAAGGTCCATAGAGAAACTTGGCACAATTTAGGAAATCCTGAGAGTTGAAGCCTGGATCAGGAGGCTTTGTGATACATAGTCTTTGGACTGGTGCTTTGCCCTTGAAAAAGTTAAGCACTGCTCCTCCAGACGGAACTGCATTCTTTGTTAATATCTTCCCATTATAAAATACAAAATGGTGTAAACACAATACACAGTTAGAGTCCGAGAGTAACTTTTACTGTAATTATTTTTATTATTTTATTTTTTCCTCCCTACTTCCAAGGATTCTTGTCCAACTTCATTAAAATGTTAGGTGTAAAGGTAACACAAAATAACACACAAAACAAAACAATAACACACAAAACTTTTAAAATATTAGCTGTATGAAAAACTGGTACGAAACGCTAGAATCCCAGAAT
>VZTA01001240.1:35482-46043 GCA_013398855.1 Mohoua ochrocephala
GGAACCTCTGGATGTCATCTTGTCCCCCTACTCAATGAGGGCCACTAAGAGCCAGATGCCTATACAACACATCAGATAAAGTACATCAGATTTGATTATTTCACGGTGAAGTGCAGATTGTGTACCAATGCAACGAGATAACCTCTTATGCTTTAGAAATCTGCACAGTTACTTCCTTGTACCTGTGAATCAAGACCAGCTTGTGAATGACCATATCTGCAAAGGAGTCATGAATTCTCCTCCAGGAAAGCTTCTGGGGATTTATGGGCTTCTCAGAAATTAGTTTAACAACTGGAGGTCTGGACAAAGAAAACTAAGTAAGCTTTTTCTCGATTTCCTTAAGAAAATCTTATGATGTGGAGAAGGGCAAGACTTCTCTTTAGCTGTGGCTTTCAAATTCTAAAGGCTAGATCTCCAGCAATCAGCTCTATATGCAGAGGAGGCCTAATACCTTCCTTCCATCTTCAAGGCTTTCCTGTGGATTTTCCCCCTCCATTTACATCAGAGCAAGCAATCAGATGCAAAGAGCAGCACCTGGAGTGTTCTCCAGCTTGCTTTTCCTGTGTGAAGGAGGAAGAAAACCACTGCCTGCATTTGAATCAGCTTTTCTAATACCCTCCCTGGAGCTGCAGCTGAATTTCCAAGTCAGCCCTAGCATGAATCTCAAGCCTTTGACAAAGCTATGCATCCCAGAAGAATGTTCAAATTGCTCAGAAAGGACACCTTTGAAGTATGGCAGGAAAGATTTTCAATGGGAAATCAAATCTCTGTGTAGTTCTTGTAGGAGTTTTATTTGGCTGGAGATTTCTTTCCCTTTTTGTAGCTGTACAAGAGTCTTTCACCTAGGTCTCAAAAGTGCTTTCCAAATGTTAATGAAGCACCTATGCTCTTGAAGAGCTGTTTTGTGATTATGGCACTAAGCTGCTGGGCTAAGTAGGGTATTTACATATGTATAGGGGTCTCACCCTCTGTAATAAGTCATGGGGGGTTTTTTCCCATCTATTTACAACAAGATGCTTTCTTCTCTCAGTATCTGTTGGGGTGATACTGATATAACTCTATGATAAAAACGTCATTGTTTTATTGATCGACCTGTTAACATGTCACTTCCATCAGAGTTCTGTGAAAAGGCACAGAACTTGGCAAGCTGGAAAAGCACTGTTTTAGTTTTGAACAAAGTTGCTGAGACTAGTGGTCACAGAACAACTCTTTGGGGAGCTGGAAAAAAGTAAGACAAACAATAACATTCCTTTTATGGAGTCAGAAATTCAAAACAATAGCAGCTTCCATTCTTGTCACAGGCGTGTATCACAGCCCAAAGCTAAAACACACATAGGGGAGAATTCCTTTGGCTGCTATTCCTGTACAGTGGTGTGGGTGTGAGAAGAGAAGAGCAGTGCACCAGAGTAAGCCAAATGTCAGCAGCACAGCCTGGAGAAGCCCTGTGTGCAGGTTCTTAGTCTGCAGTTCAGAGTTGGGCTTCCTGGTCCCGTCTCCCACTGCTGCTGCCTCCTTGTATTTATCAGCCCAAGATTTTGTACAGTGCTCAGGTAAATGGTTTGGAAACCAATTGCATAGGAAACGTAACCCAGCCACAGAAAGGGGTTTAATTGCTGATTTTGGTTGGTTGGTTTTTTTCCTGATTCATGGCTGAGATCAGTTTCCCTGAGCAACTGTACAGATGCTACACGAGCCCAGCATGATCTGCAGGCATGAATATGCTAGCTCTGTCTCCTAAGAGTTGTTTGTGGAGGTACCTGGGAGAAAGGCTGGGAGTGGGGAGATGTTTTTTGTGTAGGTGTTAAATGCAGGAGGCATGGAGGTGTAAACGGTACTTACCTTCTGCAGTACTGAGACACTGTTTATTCCCTATAAAGAGAGTGAGCTTCCATTGATGGTGCCATACCGTTGGTTTCTCTTTCCAGCCAAAATCATGCACAGCATCATCCATCCTGGTGAAGTACTTTTTTTGTCACCCAGTTAAGTGTTACCACTTACCCTTGATGCATGAACAGGTGAAGTCTGGTTTTATGATATAGATCAAGTCCTGTTGAGGTGTTACAGAGACAGCATCTCTCTTGAGAAGTGACTAATCTGAAATGAGATGACCAAAAAGTACTTTGAATGTGGTAATCATTACTAAGCACTGATACAGGCTTCTCCATCCAAGAAACAACTCTACAAACTAGCTCTCACTGGTACTGAGGAAGAAAGTGAACTGTTTTCTCCGTGGCATTCAACAGGCAAATCAAGGCCTGGAAGTAGCCTGTTCTTTGCAGCACCACGTAAGAAATATCCGTGGAGCCACAGGGCCTTCTCTGTGCTGTGTCAAATCCTGTGCTGCAGGTCCAGCCAGCACGTGAGTACTGACTGGTCTGTGGGTGTGATACAATGTCTTGTACTTTCAGGGTTGTCTTTGTTAGCTCCACCTGATTTATCATACTCATCCTTTTATTAGGAGGCTGATTTCTTCCTTTGTTCTACTGCTGCTGCCAGCCTTGATCACCCAATTTTCTCTTCTTCCAGCGGCACTTCCAACACTTTGTTCTGTGTATCTGACCAGGAGAGCTCCTGGTCAGCAGTAACTGCAGCCAACATAGGTTCTCCAAGCTCTGTCTCAAAATCTGCCTGTTACTTCTGGTGTACTTGACAAGGGTTTGGCAGGTATCAGGCTGCGATCCTTATGGACTGTGACTTGCATGTTACCTTAGATACTTACCTCGAGGCTTCCGCTGTGATTCTGCAAATACTTCCTGCTTCCGACACAGTTTTTTCTACATTTGATTCTTAAACCGTGGCTGTAAGAAGTGCTTTGTTCTTATGCTTAGGCAGCTTTCACCACAGCAATGTCCATTTGGAATGTAAATGCCTCAAGTATCAAATTTAACATAGAAAAGTGTAGTTATTGCTCTTAGTTAAAATTAATCCTTTTATCTCTCCCCATGTGTCCTTTGATTTTATCTGGAATTATGCTGTCTAAACAGTACTGTCAAGGTCTTTAGGGAGTGAACCCAAGTCTGTTGAGGAGTAATGAACATTAATCAAACGATGGTCCTGTTACGTAAACAAACACGTGCTGTACAAAGATAACCATCTTAGACACAGCAGCGTATGTTTGGAAGGCGTGTTTGAGATGGATGTTTGAGAAAAAAATAAATCCAGGTTTTCAAGTTGTCTATTTCTTTTCTAGTAGCTTATTGAAATCAAAATCTGGGTACTCTTTGTATGGTGACAGCACCTGAAGAAAACAGTCTATTGTGTTACATGCTATGAAAATAAATTATCAAAATTATCTCAGCACTTAGTTTCAGTGCAGATTAAAGTACACACCCTTAAGAACTCTAGAATCATGAACTGGTTAGTATAGTTGGAAGTAATAGCACACCACCTCTCTACCATTTTTCATGTCCAAAGGAAGCGGTAAGAATTTATTTCAGATTTCTTGCCCCCACAACTGCATGCACTTGTCACAGCAAAAATAGTTTTACAGTGGATTCGAGGACTTATGTATAGGCAGAGCACAAATAACAACTGTGAGTAACTATGCTGTTTTTATGCGTTAGGAATACATCTAAAATACCAAATTTAAAGCAGATTTTGGCAGATTATGTGCATTAAGAAGGTCTTGGGTACATTTTGAAAAATTGTCCAAGTCCTCAAGAGATGAGAGTCTGTATCTCTTTGCAAAACTGCCTTACTGTGATTAGTCTCTGAGTCCTGCAGCTAATGGAAGTTGCTGATAAATACCTGTAAGAAATCTGGATGCTCAGATTTAGTATTCTTAAAATCAGTTTTTAGGGTGGGCACTGGTGCTTTTGAAGATGTAGATGTTGTAAAAAGCCTGTACCGCTTCTCATGTCATGAGGAGAAATTCTGAGTATAATTTAAAGAAAATGGTACTGCTTAGCTTCTGATGAAAGTCGATAGTCCTTACTCAGTGTCCAGTATGAGGAGAGTGAAGTTTAGGGGATCATCTTTCATGTGTGTTTAACTGGTCAGCCGGAGGAGGAGGTTGCAGCTAGAAATGTGCAGCTGCTGGGAGCTTGAAGGCCACCCTGGGAGACATGTTCAGAGCACACTGATGCCTTTTTCCCATCAGCCTCTTAAGGGGCAAATAATATTCCTTATCAGACAGCAATTTTCTACCCCAAAAACCCTGGCAAAATGAGTAGGAGATTCTACTTCTTTCACTGGTTTCCATCTGAATTTCTCTTAAAACTCATAGTCTAGCGTTTTATGCTTTCCTCAAAGATTGCCTTGTCCTTGACAGAGGCTGGAGTGGTGTAGGATATGCTTCTTCTGTCAACAAAATAGTGTGAAGAAGCATTTAGGGAAAAATTTCCATGCACAGATGTGAGCAAGCTTTGCTCATGCTCAGTGAGCTGGCTGGAGGTGATAATTATCACCCTGGTGTGGAAACCAGTATAATCCTAATAATTTGGTGCTGTGCCTGAGCTAGTAAGACTTGCTTCTCAGTCTTAGGAAAATAGGGTCATGTATTGAAACATTACTGGTAATCCTTTAAGAAGCTGATGATTAGCAGCAGCTGAACAAATGGTTTGCTGTGAGGTGATGAGTGTTTTGTACTGTAACATAAGCCTATGCAGAATATAGTTAGCTAATAACTAGAAACAAATGGTCTCCCTCTTTATTTCCAAAGGAAGGAATCAATGTAGAAGAATAACTCACCAAGTACATTTGAGGTCACTCGGATGTATATGTGGATTCTGTAGTGTCATAAAGTACTTAATTCGTTTTGCAGGTTATTTTCTTGTAATAAACGTGTAATTATTTTTGTATAATGGAAAATATTTGTATGTATTATGTATTTTATAAAGATAGCCAAAGTTTTCAGAACTGAACATAGAAGTTTAGGTTTAAGTCCATACTTAAGTGGATGTAGTATAGTTAGGTATGGATTTATGACCCTAGCTTCAGCAGTCTGTCCTTAAAACCTTTGATTAAATTCCTTTGTATTTTATCTGCAGTTGGGTAGGCTGATGTCTTTGATGGCAAGATTTTATTCCTGACAAAATATTTTACATAGGGCATTGCTGGTCTGTCTTAGACAGGTGTGTCTGTGTCCCAAGGGTCTTAGTAGGAATAGGTGAATGTTAGAAAGTAGAAGGGGTTTGTTGTTTGTTTTAATAACTGGTGTATGTTTATGCATCAGGAATAACATGCTACATCTATTGGCATATCTCTTTCGTGGTGCCTTTTTTGTATGTTGAGAGATAAATAATACTTGTCTAGCTCCACTTTGGGGTATCTCTTGCAGCTTTCTGATCGGATCAGGACCAGGTCTGAAGTCTCCATTCAAGTAGTAGAAAGTAAAAGTAAAAACGTATAAGTGATAGTAGTAAATATAAAAAATAATGCATATAAAAGCAACAGTAATAAATGAAATAGAAATCTTCTCACGAGGTTTTTATTTCATCTGGTTTTGTGTGTCAATGCTGGCCAGAATAAAACCTTGTTTTTCCTCAGGTGAGAGACCTCTCTATTGCATACTTCCTGGTTGGACTAACGTATCTGTATGTTGGAGTGATAATTTTTGCATCTTTTCCTTCTCCACCATTATCCAAAGAATGTATCGAACAGGTGAGATATTTTGCTGCAGTATGTATTTCATGGGGTCACAAAATGGGTGTTTTGGAAGGGACCACAGTGGGTCATCTGGTCCAACCTCCCTACTCAAGCAGGGGCATTCCACAGCACATGGCGCAGGATTGCATCCAGATGGTTCTGGAATATCTTCAGTGATGGAGACTCCAGAACCTCTCTGGACAATCTGTTCCAGTACTTGGTCACTACCACAGCACCACCAAGAAGATCCAGATCCATCCTCTTGGCATCCTCCTGTCAGATACCTGTATACATTGATGAGGTGCAGCAGGAACAGGCCCATCTCCCTCAGCCTTTCCATGTAAGAGAGACGCTCCAGTCCCTTGATCATCTTTGCAGCCCTGAGCTGGACCTGCTCCAGGAGTCCCATGTCTCTGTTCTACTGATGAGCCCAGAACTGGGCAGCTCAGACAGGCTCCAGATGTGCCTCACCAGGGCTGAGTAGAGGGGCAGGATCACCTACCTCGACCTGCTGGCAATGCTCTTCGTAATACACACCAAGATGCCATATTTGTCCTTAACCTTTTAATAAATACGCAGTAAAAAAGCCCCAGCTCCTGCTTCTTGCTTCATGATTCACCCTGGCAGACACATCTTCCCTTGACTGTGGTCAGTTGGTTGACACCTCGTGGGCACTACCATGAACAGATGAGTAATGCTTGTGTTATCTCATTTATATTTATAAATGGTTCCCAATATTTCGGTGAAAAACAAACATTCAGTAAATACTCTGTGAAAGTGATGAAGAAAGGGCCAAAATGAATAAGCGAACAGTTGAGCCTTTCATTTCTTTAGCGTCTTTAATCCTGAGAAGTGTGTGCAGTGACTCATTGGGACTCCAGAAGAAACAGAATGTGAAAACAAGCTTGTTTAGATAGGAGTCCTCACTGCGAGTATGTTTGGAGTCTGACACTCCAGAGTCTGACACTCTGGTGAGCCTTGCCAGCAGAGTTCTTCAGGTAGTAGCACCACAGTCAAATAACAGATAATGAATGATTTTCTTCCCATTTATTTTCTGTAGTTACCTCGAGTACTTATGAAGCCATTTGTATATTTCTGTGATATTTAAGTCTTAACATACTTTTTCGGATGTTCCCACTTGTAGTGTACTATCCCTTCCTCATTTGTATGTGATGCAGTTTTACATAATAAATAACAGTTTTTAATAAGTAGGTATGATATGACAGATAATAGGAGCAGATGAATCCATCTGCCTAAAAGGTTAGGCGGCCCTTCCACAGCCTGGATTATTTGAGGATGTTCAGAAGATCAGAAAGTGATTCCTTATGTAATACTAGTGTTAACACTGGCATCAGCCTAGTAATATTCAAAAATCAGCTGTTATTTGGTGGCAAGGCAGTTGTAAAAGAGGGAGAGGGTTTTTCATGTTGTGGAGTTCATTTAGCAATTGCAGTTGTTTGGATTTTGTCCCATTCTTTCTGGCACAGAGATACTAAAAACCAGCACATACATGTAAACAAGCTGCCACTGATGTGTAACATTACTTATATGTTTAGAATTTTCTAGATAACTTTCCCAGTGATGACGTCATGTCATTTGTTGCAAGAATATTCCTGCTGTTCCAAATGATGACTGTGTACCCCCTGTTGGGCTATCTGGCGCGAGTTCAGCTGTTAAGACAGTTTTTTGGAAATGCTTACCCAAGGTAAGAAGTCTGTTTCTTGACAACAGTTTGGCACGCTTTGCTTAACTGGCTTTCTGCTGTCAGAAATTTGGCTAGGTTTTTGGGGATTTTCTTTGTACGTTAGGTGCATTTCCTAAGCTAGTTTCACAAAGTTTGTAGAGTCGGGGTGAATAGGCGTGCAACATAAACTTGCCGGCAGATCAGGACCGCTACAGTTTGCCAGAGCAGCATAAGGGGGGGTTCTTTTGGTTTAGCTCTTCATTTTCTCAATAAATAGGAATTTTGTCAACACAGTCCCTTTGTGTTATGCAATTATATGGCAAAAGAAAAGTTGTACAGGAAAAAAAAATTGTTTAGTCCAGAAGCATTTCATCTAGCAATCCTTAAGCTGTGAAAGACATGTACTCCAGATACTAACCTTTCAGCATGCCATCTGTGTTTTGATTGTGCATGATTAGTAATCATCCATCTGTTTTTAAACAGAGCTAATAGCTAAGTGAGTTGTTAGTTGTGCTATCTGGGCTGCTGCTATGCTTATAAAAATAGCTTTTCACATGCTAATTTCAGAGATGAGCCACACCCTTGCATTTGTGCGGTGTCTGTACTCCAGGGAAGAGCTGATACAGATTTCAGTTTTAGTTTGGTTTTTTAAATAAAACCTAGGACATTTATATTTGGAGTACTGGAGTACTGAATTTGTCACAGCTGAGCAGTTGCCATTTATCTCCAAGTTTCTTATTTTATATTGTGAATTACTGTTGATGGAGGAAAGGAAAAAAAAAATCTCAGGAAGGAATGTGTATTTCATCTGTGGCATCAGCAGTTCAGGTCTGCAGAGATGTTGTTCCAAGTTTCAAGTTTCTTCTGAGTCCTAAAATAGGTATGAGAAGTTCTAGAAACTGAATGCCTAAAATTAGGCAGTGAAATAAGTGCCTTCTTTTTTTGACGCTGAATTGTGTGCAGTTCAATGTTGAGATTTTTAGGAACTGCTGCAAGTTACTGTTGGAAACAAGGCCATTTATTTAAGTGCTAAAGATGGATTTCACAGCCACTGGGAAATAGTCATGTCCTTTATATTCTGTGGATAAGCCTTTTCCTATCTCCTCCCTCCAGTTACTCTCTGACCAGAATGGTTTTCATTTCCCTCATGGCCTCTCCTAGAACCTACAGCTTTATGCCAGACTCTTTGCATGTTAATTCCAGCTTGCTGTTTTAAGCCTTCATGGTATGACGAATTGATGATGCAGACACTTGCTTGGTTCTTGTCTCCAGGATGTCCTGTGGGTAACTTCACTCATTTTTAAATTTCTTTTTTTTAAGACTCCTTATAGTTAGGTATTTAAAGCTTCTGAGAAGTCAAAAATGGTTTCTAGGAAGCCACATAAATCGCTCCAACCTATAGTGATAAGGTAGCATATTCTGGCTGATGGGCTGTCTCTCTAGCATCCCAGGTGTCTCAAATATGGCACAGAAATCACTCAATTAACCTTTAGGCTCTGGCTTCTGTGCATTTACGAGGTCAGCCCTTGTTTTTTTCTATGCAGTGGAGGCTTACTGAAGGATGCTAGCAAACACAGGACATGTGTCTGGGAGGATAGTAAAGATTTACTACCTAGCTGTGAAATGTGTCTTCATGATTGGTTATCCAGTCACCTAAGCTGACAAAGCTCCTTTAGTAGCACTTTACCACCTCTCTAGGAAAAACTTCAGTACTTTTGTTTTTTCTCAGACCTGCTTTTGTAGGGAAAATGTTTTGCAAATGCAAAGATGTTGCTCTTGCTGACAAAGGCTGATGTCTTACTGGAGAGCTTGTTGATTCACTCCGAAGAAACTACCTGGAAATATTAAGTTCTGTGGCTTTTTGTGTAGGAAAATGAGCTCTCTCCTAATAGTTGCATATACTTGGCTTCTTTTCTCAAAATCCTCATTAATCAGGGCTAGCAGTTCTTGGGCAATAAGAAGATTGACCTGCGGAGATTCATGCTTTACCTCTTAGATGTCTGTATAAGGTGAATATATGGAGGAGAATATCCTGGGTCATGTGTCTGGAGAAAATTTTTGTGTGACTAGTGAACCCAAAGGACGAAACAGGAGGAAGAGAGCAGGAGGATCTCTGTTGGGAACCTAGCCTTGTTTAACCCTGTGATTCTGTGTGCTAAATCCCATGTCTTTTCATAGGTGCGTATGTCCTGTATTAAGTTTCCATTGCAGCTGAGAGAATGTTATAAATTTGCCTTCTGGCTATGGTCGTCTAAACAAAACCACCACCAGCAGCAAAGTCTAACAGAAACACCTTCTCCTTTGGTCCAAGTCTCCATTAGAAGTTTTCCTGTCTTCATTTTTAAGCTGTTGTTTGCTTCACATGGAAGCTCGCTGATTTTAAAAGCCAGGGTTCTTCATATCAGCAGTTATTTGCAGGTGTGGATACCTGCTACTGGTGTGGATGGAGTTAACAAATAGCCATTAAGTTATTAAATAGAGTACTTAGAATTTTAGGTGGATGCAACTTGAAGCAGATAGCTTCATCTTGCACATGTTTACAGGGCTGCCAGATAGTTTTTATTTCCTAGGCGTGATTGTATTGCTCAGATCCATTTCATTCTCTGGGTTTTACTCCTTTTTCATTATCTGTTACTGGTTATAATAAAGCACCAAGATATTAGTTTGCTGTTTTGCAATTCATAGTCTTGATTTTTGATCTAACCCAAGGCAAATTTTACCAAAAGCAACATCATGGTTCATATCCTATTTTTTTTCTGGTAAGCCATGGATTATAACTGGATTATAATAAAAAACTGTATTCTCATCTTCAAGGGAGCTTTTATTGTCTGAAGACTTGGTTTTCATCTCTTTTGTCCCATGCTTTTTAGATACTCTGTAGTGCTATTTTTCTATGAACAGTTCTTTGCTGTGTGTACCTATAGTGTATCCTACTAATCCATAGTACACTACAAGACACTACGTAGTCTTGAGTGATGAAGCAGCTCAGCCTCTCCAAACTTAAAAGCTTAAACAGACAATATGTAACTTTCCTTCTCCCAGGCTTCACAATAGACATAAGCTGAACGGTGGGAGCTTGCTTGTCTGAAAGAGGAAAGGAGTGTTTTGCCTTCCAGCAGTCAGGAGGAGAGTAAAAGCATCCTTGATTCTAAGAAGGAGGATTCTCCTTGCTCTTATGTACAAGTACCATCACCTGTGTCTCTGCCTATCTTAAAACCAAATATCTGTGTAGACATGCTAGACACAGGAGTCTTCTTACAGGCATCATCACATAGAATCACAGAGTGGTTT
>VZTA01001242.1:0-72054 GCA_013398855.1 Mohoua ochrocephala
ACCCTCAGGACCCTGCTGTGTGTGGTTCACAAGAAGCTTGTGGCCCCACTGCAAGATATTCCCAGCAACTCCTGCAGGGCTATGTTGAGTGGTACCATCATTGCTCTGTTCACCCCCACTGAAGCTCTGTCATTCAGTGTGGATACTTGATGATCTTGATTAAGTAGGCCAAACGCCCTGCCCTTGTATTTTGGCCAGCTGTGATGTGTGACCGTGAGGAAGTTTGCTCCTGCTTGCCCTTCATCATCTCCTGGGTGAGTGCTTATACTGCTCTTGGTGGCAGTGGCACAAACTGCGTGGGGAAGAGCAGCTCCACCCTCACAGAGACAGCTCCAGGCACTGGGGAAAGGCTCACACAGACCCCCAGCCACCCCCAGCACCCCCACATAAACACAGACACCCTTGTAATTTACCTCAGATGGACATTTGAGGACAATCTCATCTTCTATGGGCTGACTATCCGACTTCTCCCCTACAGGCTCCAGCTGGGGGGAAAAGGGGAACAGAGGAAAAGCAGATGAGTACTGGAGAGCAATGGGTGATGCTGTGCTGCCAGTCACTGGAAACCACCTCTGCAGCACAGCGAGACAACTGCAGGGCCCTGCAGCAGTGCTGGCAGCTGCCTCCATGCACTGTTTCTTTGTGTGGAGAGGCTAATTCCCATACACCTTGAATGTGGCCTGCTGATCAATGTGCCTGGCAGGCGTCATCTGCCTGAGGGACAGAGCCTTAACACACTCAGCCTTAACATACCCCGAGATTTACTGGCGTGATATGACTGGTTTAACAGTCCAGGTGAGCTTTCTTCGTATGATCACTCTTTTCTTTTGTAAACACAATTCAGAAGAGATATGGCCAGCTACCTAGTAGCTCCCTGGGGGTCTTTTGCTGCCAAGGGCAGGATGAAGTGAACAAGGAGGGACCACAACACAACTTTTAAAAACCTTACCATGTTGTTCCACAAAGCACGTGCAACCTGGGAATGAGCCTTTTGGCTGAAGTGGAAACAATCTGGGGCAAAATATGAAGAATCCGGTGACCCCTCCTAGAAATCAAGACAGGTGCTTGTCACAGAGGCAGCAAACATGCAACAAGCTGGGTATTATGTCTTCTCTCTTCCAGCGAGATAACCCAGCTGACTTCTAAACAAAGTATCTGCAAAGGCCTCTGAGGCAAACAGAATCAAACCAGGCCAGAGAAGTTAGTAACTCAGAACGAAGCAGCCTTTTAAAACTCTTTAACATAGTATTCCCAAAGTAATAAGGAATACAGACCACCGTGACTCTGAGTACAGAATACCTGGGCACAGATATCAATTGTGTCCTTTATTTCCCTTGAGATTTACACATTACAGTGCTTTGAAAAGTGTGGGTTTTCATACCAAATGTCATTTACCAAAGTACTGGAAAGGACTTGATGCATAGGGAATGGAGAGCAAGTGCTTCCTGATGAAGACTTTGAACTATAATATGTACTCCACAGTTGTCCAATTGCAGTGCCCCAAATCAAGGTCTGTATTCCTGTTGTCCACTATCTCCACTATTCCATAAACATTTTCTGCAATTTTGGATGGTAACTGAATATAACAATGGCTACATTTACAGCAAAAAATTTGACAAGTCAACGGCATTGCACCAGGATTTAATGTAGGTGTGGTTTTCTTGTTTTACCTGTGTTTTTGGCATTTCCATATTAGTCATAAATGGCTGCAAAACCACTGTGAAGTCATCCTTCGTGTCATACCTTCCACTCTCCACCAACTGGCGGGTTCTCTCCTAAAGAGTCAAGGAAAAGTCGTCATTGTTCTTCCTTCTACGTTCAGCTCATCAAGTTGTTCCATCCATTTCCACCCCACCCAGGGGTTGCCCCTCCCTCCTGCAGAAGCTCTGACATGACCATGGTTTTCAGCTCGTGCCAGGCAGCCAATGCAGCCGCCTCTTTGAGACACTCATCCTGGGCTTCTTTGCAGAGGGGCAGCCTGGGAATGGCTGCCTGACTGACAAGGACTGGCAGCCTGCTCAGGGATTAGTTTTCTGTCAAAAAGATGTCCTTCCAGAACCACCAAAGTGGTTTTGGTTTGGCTGACATGCCGTGCCTGAAAGCTTGTTCCTGAGTTACCATGTTGCTTGGCTTAACCTGATTTCCAGTAACATAACTGATCAAAAAACTGCTGGCTCTCTGACATACTCTCCTTTCTACGGCTCTGTAACAAGTTTTCTTCTCATCTGTTTTGTTGGCTTAGTGAAACAGAATTGTAAAGATCTTGATCCTACTTTTTTTAAATCACAGCTAAAAATATGTCATGAGAATGAGTGGAAACTGTCCCCCACTTTCAAATTAGCCCATCTGTAGTCCCTTGATCAACAGAAGGATGACATTAAACTTCCAACAAATGCAATGTGCCTTACCTGATACTTTCTGTTAAAGTAGATCAACTTCTCTAACTCAGTGGAATTGTCCTTAGGGTTTATGACACAAGGGCACAGCACGCTGTGGGATAAGAGCATGGCACTGAGATTTGCTCTTCTTTTTTCCCCCTGCTCCCAAGATGACAAGCTGCAGGATTAAAAGCTCGGAGAGGGATTTCTTTGAAAGGCCATTGAATGAGAGCATTACCTCTCACCCCTGAGTTTCTGCATAGCCCCAATTCTTGAGCATTAATTTATTAGGGATAAATTAATGAACCAAAAGTGAGGAAAAGGCTCCATGCAAGGAAAAACCACACCGTGTGCCCATGGCAAGGTTTCAGCAGCAGGAGTGATCTCTGTGAGGAGGGGCAGGGCTGCCTGTTCTGGACACAGCCCCAGCAAACCAACCACAGGGCATGGCTGAGCCTCTCAGCCAAGCTGGCGGTGTCTCTGTGAAAACCTACTTCAGAAAGGGCAGAAAATACCAGAGAGGGTGAGGAGAGAACAACAGCAGGAGCAAGGAAGAGGTGCTCCATGGCAGAACAGGCCCTCCTGGAAGGGACCACAGCCTGTGGATGGACATGACTGTAGGACTCATGCTGGAGCACAGGACAAGACTGAGCAGGAAGGAGTGGCAGAGAGATACCAGATCCAGACCCCAAGCCGTGCCTCACTGAAGGGACTGAGGGTACCCTGTGGCAGTAACAAGGGTGGGGGCAGAGGTGCTCAGAGCAAAGTTTAACCTGAGAAGGAGGGAGGACGGGTGCTTTAACTGTTCAAGATTTTTGTTTGTTCATTTCCCAGTACCTGAATCAGTAATTAAATGTTTATGCTCACGGACAACAAACACAATGAAGTTCCCTTAATCAGGTCTGTTTTCCCTGCAATGATACTTGGTAAGTGGCTCCCCTGTGTTTATTTTGACCCATGAATTTTCTTGCTCACAATCCTTGTTTTCTCCCCACGTTGCCAGGGTAGAGTGAATGAGCAGCTGTGTGGAGTGCTTGGCTGGCACGTGGGGCCAGCCCACCACAAAAACCTGTTCATAAGTACACTTGTGCAGCATGGTTTGCTTCAGCAGAAATGTGAAAGCATCCCTCAAGATGGAGTTCCCACAAATTCATTCTAATCGGCTGAGAGAGTCAGAGGTTACAGGATGTTTCACAGCAAGGCTGGTAGAGCACCAAAACTGTCACCAGGACTGATGCCAAATTCTCCATCCTTAGAGAGCCATTCTAAACTGAGACATTTTATGATTCTGTGGAAACCATGTTGGCTACCTTTATCCCTCCCCTGAAGTTTTGATCTTTCCAGCACATGGATATTTTTCTTGGGATGTTCTGTCTTCCTGGGCATGCCTCATCATTACTTGAGAAATTCAAATTAGAAAAAGGACTCCTTTCAAAAATCCTGACCCTATGACCACAGTAAAGCATCCCTGAGAGAGCTCCTAGAGAAATACCTCCTATAGAGATGCAGCTGATACATGTAAAATGTACACAGATCCCTACCACATCCAAACTTGTCTTAACGGAGACCAACTAACAAAAGATTTTACTTTCACAGTACATCTATATGAGAACAATACAAATCTAAATCGTGTCTTCAGAAGTTTCAGAAACATAAGTTAGGCAACATCAGTAGAGACACCTTCTCTTCAGGTTGTTTGCTACTCTCAGAAAAAAAAAGAGATGACTTTCGAGATCAAAATCCTCCTTCAGGTTCTTCTTCCACTCAATAGAATGGCATTTATTATCCCACACAGGGTCTGCTTATCACCCTGTAAACCTGGCTTGCTGCCAGACAGGCAAATGTTAAATTCAGCATGGCACCTGAAATGATGGGAAAAGGTCACAGCTATCATGAGATAATCTAATCTTAAAGGCTTTGCTAACTATCCTTGTTCAATGATCAGCACCTTGAGATACCTGTGCACTCTAGCCAGTAACCTTTGTTAAAACAAAATAAATAAACAAATAAAAAGAACTACAACTGGCTGGCTGTTGGGAGCACCAGCACCCTGAGTTTCAAAACCAATTTTCCACTGACAGCCACGAGAAAGCCCTTAAATCACAGCAAGAGGGTTGCATCTCTGCCCCTCCTGTAAAACCAGTGGCTGCCTACATTCACAGGACAAGGTTATTCTCCTCAACTGTCCAGAAAAGCAGAGATTTGCTTTTCTGAAAACCAGCAAGTCCTGCCAGAAGCAACTCTGGGGGACAATGCTGGACCCCACCTCAGTCACCAAAAGTCCACTAAGGGTGCAGACCTGCCACCTCAGTAGTGGACTAATACTGACCTGAAAGGATTGTTGAGCCATAAAGCAACAGGTGGCACCATTAAGCATCCAAAACATCTACTTGAGAGACTAATTAGAGACATAACTAATAATCAGCAATGAGACTACAGAGATTGAAAACTGCAGAAGCAAGAGGGAGAGTTTTAAGTGCAGAAAAGTAAATCTGTAAATGCAACTAGAAAACCTTGTCTCTGTCTTCACCAAAGAGTGCCCAGATGAGCTCTTTCTGCTCTGGCTTGAACTCACTTGCAGGGTAAGCGAGGAGTCAAAAATGGCACCTTCATAAGAAGTGGTAACAGCAGGGCTCAGATACAGAGACAGCGACAGAGAGAGCTTGTTCTAAATGCTGTGTTGAAATCAAAATGTAGGTACACGCACATGCACAGAGAAAGATGTTGGGTGGTCTGAAATACTAGAACCTGTCCCCTTTAAGAAAAAACTTCCCAAGAAGATGTTGCAGCCTTCTGTGAGCAACAATGAGAGCTGTAAGACAAATCATCTGCAAACCTCATAAGCAGTTTTGAGCATCTATTGTCTTTCGATGCATGCAGCTCCCGGAGTCTTGCTATGGAGAGCAACGTCACCAGGTTCACATATGCCCGTGGAACCTGCCAAGAGAACAAACAAATCCATAGCAAACTCCTGGAGCACGGAGTGCTGGCTTTGTCCCTGCGCAGCCACAGCAGACCTGGGTAGCAGCCTGCTGATTCAAGCATTGTGTATTATTTATAACAGAGGTGTTCAAAGTACTTTCTCAATAATTAATCCCCCACATCAGCAATACTAAATTACAGCCCCTGCCTGCACCGCCTATTCTAAATGTTGATAGCTGGTCACTTGAAAATGATGGCTTCAAAAAGGTCCAAACAAGTTGTTAGAGATCCTAGCAGGACTCAGACATCTACTAACTCTTCAAGTATTCTCATCATTCTTACCTGTATGTGGAATATCAGAATCTCTCTCTTAATGACCACAAAAATATATTTATTTGCAGTTTAAAGAACAAGCAAAGCATTTTCCAGTCAATTAATAAAGTTTTTACAACTTTGTAATAACATTTTTTCCTATTATTTGTCCACAGCACATCAGCTAGAACTAAGAACATCCTTATTCCTTTGGTAAAAAACTTCTCCAGCCCTTTTTGCCTTTCACAAAGATTTTCCTGCAAGCAAACACCTCTGCATACAGTAGTACTCTGCAGATGAAAGCAAGGAAATAAATTCTTAATCAATAATCAGTGACTGCTTTGTTAACAGAACAAAATCCCTGCTCCCGTATACTAGAAAAGTTTGATTTACCTCTTTGTGAAGTAAGTCCAAAGCTATTTGTATATTGTAGGTGTAGTTTTCAGGAGAATGGTGTTCCTGTTAAAGCAAGAGGGTTGAATTTTATTATTAGTTTTCTCAGGCAGGGACAAGAATGACTAGTTACAGTCTCTCACCGTAGTGTCCATATTTCCAACTCTTGGGTCAAAAGTGACAGAGTCATAGGCAAAACTGTCGTGTTTCTGCTTTTCTTCCTTCCCATTACAGCTATCTCACTGGCAAGAAAAGATCTAGCAGCCACTGGGTACCAGTGAGGGTGAAAATTCACGGGGTATTATCAGACACCACAACATCCTCAATCCCCAGGATTGCTTGGGTCGGTCTTAAAAGTGTGGCTCTAACAACTCACTAACAGGGGCCATATATGGGAGAGAGCAGTTTGTGTAAAAGTAAGTTTCTTTCTGCTGTATGGAATATTAGAACACGTCTCCCAAACGCTCCTTGCCTGCCACAAATAAGAACTGGCAAAACTTAGGTGTTTATCTGAGAATGAAATCACTTCACATCCTTGTCTTTCAGTGCCATCATTTCCTTGTTCCATTTTAGTGGCTGAAACACTCTAATTTTATTGTCTCGAGTAATCCAACATTTATTTTTTCACTTGTGGAACTACAAGAGTCAAATAAACTTTCTTACGAGAAATGCCTGTCTTATTTTCAGCCTTTTTTCTCTCTCGTTTCATTTCAAGCAGAAGTTCACTGAGAGCCCCACTTGCCTACTCTATAGAAGCAGGCAGCTCAGATCCCTTACTCATTTCCCAAGTCGCAGCTCACCAAGAGCATTGTGGTTGGCACTATCTGTACTCGTGCCACACAAAGATCGCTGTGATCCTTGGATGCAAACACGCTCCCTCCTTGCCACCCACCCCAGTCACATGAACAGGCACTTTGTGCTTGGCTTGACAGCAGACGGCAGGAACGGGTAATTCGTTCCTTCCTTGTTTTATAACCATCTCACTGCGCTGCTCTGCTGTTCTTCCTGATCCAAAATGAATCACGAAGAATGACAAGTATGTGCTCAGCCGCCTGGGAGTAGGTAACCCTCACCACAAAGTGAGGAGTCTGCCCCAGCCTCTCACCTCGTCTACAGCCGCACATACCAAAGGCTAGATACTGTCTGTATGCTATATATATATACAATATATACACATTGCACACGAGCGAATTAGCATGAGCTGTGCTTACAACTTTTCCCATAGCACTGAAAATATCAAGAGAGTACCAAGTAAGACTCAGGAGTGTGACTGTGCACAAGGCAAAGAGGAGTAAAAACCTCTGACCTTTTATCTACAGGAGGTAAAGTGACTATGCAACAAGAAGTTACCCTAGTTAACAGCAAAACAAAGTCACAACAATTATCTAATTTGCAAGTGTTCTAAAGGTATCTCCAGCATCATCAAAACGTTATTCTGAGCCACCTGAAGGTCTCAGTACAGTTACATTGCAGAGCTGCACAATTAAGACCTATGTTATTTTGGCCTCGCCCACCGAGTTCCTCCCTCTCACCCCCTGCAACGCATAAAGACCCTGTGACTTGACTGGCCCAGGTCATGCTCCAGGCAGCAGGGAACTTACTGGACTCGTGCAGAATTTGCAGAGGTCATTTCCTCCTATGAAAAGTGTTATGAGCTTCCAGTCATTCAGGAAATTTACTCTCTAGACAGAGGAGGAGATGGAACAGAAGTTATTAGCTAAGAAAAGAAAAGGAGGGAGATGCAAGCAACGTACTAAACACAAATTTCCCATTTCTCAGAGTACATGGCTATCATTCCCTGGGTATCCGCAACAAAAACAAGTTTGTAGTCATGACCAAAGATGTTGAAACTGCTGTGATCTAAACCAGATTTACAATATCAATGGCATAATGGAAAACTATTTGCTTCAGAAAACTATTGCTCAAAATCTATCTGTACGCTTTTCTTAGTAATATCTTGTGTATAGTGACTTCTCCTGCAGTCCTAGAAATATATCTTCATTGCACAAATTATGGTATGTGTTTTACTGTGTCATAAATAATGCAGCTATCCTGCTGGAAAACCCTGGGGGACAGTAGATTTCAGTCTTGCTTTGAGACAAACTGCAAAGAACAGTGGGGCAATATTAACTCTATCCAACAGTAATGGTAAAATATTACAGCACTTTTTGTTTCTGCAAGGATTTTGCAAAGGGAGAGCTAGCTAAATCAAGGTAATTATGCTACAGTAAATAAACACCTTCTTAGCTTTGAGGAAAGGTTCAGATATGCTTAGTACCATGCTGTGGATGTTGTGCTCAGTATCCTAATGCTTTAATTTCAGTGCAAAACACCAGTAAAAAAAGCAACAGTAGTGCATCAGCCTCAAGTGATTTAAAAACACCTTTCTTCAAAGGCAGGAGGCAACATATCCCAGCTCATACACATGCTGTTCATGTATATGAGTTTGGTCTCAAAATGTACAAAATCAAAAAGAGGGGAAAATTTCCTCCTGCACTCAACAAGTGTTTTAAAAAGAGGGGGAAAAAGGATCTTTTAAATCAAAGATATAAGACCTCTACTATGAGCAGGCTTTCTAGTCAGAAAGAGCTTTACTAGTTAAATAAAAATGCTTATTAGTTAAATAAAAGATATTTCCATTCATTTCTGTTAACATTCTCAGACCAATAAATTTGAGAGACTAGTGCTTGGAAGCCTTGAACGGTTTGAACGAAAACCATCCAACCCCTCATTGTTAGCTGCTGTTCCTTTTAATCTCATTTCAGATGCATCCATCAGATTGAAATCTTGTTTACAAGAAAGTGAACCAAAAAGGAAGGTACTGCAAATATTTTTGCCAATATGTACGCACCAGAGTATTTACACTAAACACGCACACAGATATCTTGAAGGCTTTTTGGCTGCTTTCCAGCTGCACAATTGGAAAGCCAAACTATTATAATGCAACTTAGGGCACTGATTGCATAGAACATTTGTCAAATTACAAATAGCAAGCATTCGAAGCACGAACTGAGGTGGGAAATATGCAAGCAATCCTCAACTTAATGTGCATTTTACAGACCATTAATCAAATAATTCCTAACAATAAATGTGTAAGTCAAAAATCAGCTGATGACTAGAGGAAAGAAGGGATTCATTTGTTTTTACAGAAAACAAGTCCCTTCCTCACTTCACATGTTCACTCCACATGATTTGCTACTTGAAAAGCTTGCCCTCGATGACCTAGCATGTATCATTTTTGCTGGAAAAACCACCTGCTTACAAGATAATTAATAGCACCACAGCAAAATCCTCACAGAGAAAAGGTTCTGCTATCTTACAGGGTGACACGGGTTGGAAGGGGAAGCAACAGGACTACATTTACAGCCACTTGCAGAAAAAAAAATGATGAGAAGGTTACAGTTATCTGGGTTTGATAGTAACTATCATATGCTGGTCCAAACTCAATTAAGACTAAGCTGTAGATTATTTTGTGCTGACTCACACTCTGCACTGGGAAGTGTTACACTGTACCCTGCTGTACCAACAGCTTTAAAGTTTGGCATTCCCTGTTGAGATCTGCTCCTGGTCTGTCAGAAACTAATGATGCCATGTCACTTCATTCTAAAGATATTAATGACATGTTAAACTCACAGTATCATTCTTCATGCGGTCCACCAGTTTTCTAACCTGTTCAGGAACATCCCTAAAAATAAAAGAAAAATAAAATCATAAAATAAATTAATAAAAATTTAAAGAAAGAATCCTGCATAGATAGCAAGGCAAAGAGGAAAGCTGATGAATGGACATTAAAAACCCCAAAACTCCAGAGAAGGTCCAATTTTAATTGAATGGAATATATGGTATATCCAACAAAGGCTACATTTTGAGACAGTGATGGAAAAAGAAAAAAGAGAAAATAATTAGCATCCAACAGGCACTGGGCTACTTTGCAAATGCTGCATAGTTACTCTTTTACAAGCTAGATAGAAAATGCACTTTTCTCTTCCCACCATCAGACAGATGCTATCAACAGACATAGCTCTGAAGCGTCTGTGCTCGTACCAATGTTATTACATGGCCTCGAGGCACTGAAGTAGGTCTTAAAAGAACTGTTACCAGTAGGAAAAAAAATAGGATATGAATTGCACTGAAGAGAGTGCATAGTGATCTCCAGTTAATTCCCAGCTCTGGCAGACCAGGAATTAAACAATCCACAGTTTTCTCAGTCTCCGCACGAACTCTTGGTCCTGATGACAAGAGGGCTTGAACATACCTCCTGTAAAGTGGAGATATCTTTTGTCTGTCTCACAAAAGGACAGCTTTCTGAGTAGTGCTTGTGAAATGATGTGGCTTTCTTGGTTAAAAATGCTAGACAAAGTATAGCTTTTGTTGCTCACTTATTTGACATAGATTAGAAACACTGTAAAGTCCTCATCACATTTCTTGGCCAATAGACTTGGCCAAAATCACTGGGTTTGCCCATTAGACTTACTGTGCTCCTGCCAAAGTCCAGGGTTTGGGCCTTTTTTAGTCACAAGGAGTTTCATAGAAAAAAACCAAATTTCTGTTAAAATGAAAAGTTTTCCTCTTACTCTGCACGAGCCCCTGCCACGGCTTGGTTGAATGCAGCATTGACCGAATCCTGTTTTCCAGTGCCAGTGGAATACCCTACCAAGGATGGGTTGAACTCACGAAGAATATCTGCAGAAAAAGACAGCACCCTGAAATATTGCTTCTTGCAGCAGGTAACAAATGAGGCAATAAAGATTAGACTTTAGTAAAAGACCATAAAAAAACTTTAGGAGACAGCTATAAAAAAAAAATTAACCTTTAAGTATAATAAACATGGAGATTCATCACCATACAACCATTTCCCCGCCTTCAAGATCTCTGAATTTCATTAATTCAGAGATCTCATGACCTAACATGATCATCTTGGCTAGCAATGCCATTTTTCCTGGTAAGCGAGGCTGGGTAACCATATACTCAGGCAGGAGATCCTCATGCCATCATGCTCTAACTGCAGACAGGTTGGAATCAAATCCTTTAGCCTGATGGCCCCAGATGTATTAACCCCAAAGACCCCAGATTCCCTTCTCGATCTTAGGTTACAAACCAGCCTTGCAAACACCTCAGATCTAAAATGTCCTGACCTTTAAAAAGCATGTAAAATCTGATCTTGTAATGTGATTCTGCTCCTGCCTAAAACAACTTTCCCATACAGTCAAAATAGTTTCTTTAGCCTATGAGCTAAGATCTTTGATTCATCTATCCCAAACACATTTTAGACAGAACTATAACCAACAAGAGAATACTGAAACAACCAAAACCTAGGAATTACAAAATACGTAGTTAAGTCGTGCACAGCATATTACAGCCTGGTTGTTATGCAACTTTTACTCAGCACTGGACCATAAACACAGAGGGATTGCTTGTGCCATGCTACAAATTTTAACCCTTTTCTCCTGCCTCCTTTTATAATAGTAGGTATTCTAATAATAAACAGCACCACATATTTATCAAACTTACAGAAGAAGTCACTTACTTGGCAGTGTCGTGACTGTGCTTATGTTTTCATTTCCTCCAACACTGTTAAAAAGAAAGAACAGGACAAAAGTGTTCCAAGGTGCGATGGGCTCGGCGAGGCAATGGACAAGGTAGGACAGTGCCCCCTTTTGGGGTTACCGCACACGCACAGAGCACGCTGGTGGCTGTGCTGAGCCCACCCACGCTCGGGGGGCCCGTCCCCAGCGGGTCCCGGCATCAGAGACACTGCCAGCACCAGCGGGACAATCATATTAGAAGCCCTGTACAGCAGCTGTCCTTTCAGCTCTTTCACGTGTTTTGGCATATGTTCAAACCCAGCTGAAAGAAATGAGATTTTTTTCAAGGCTGCCACCTTTGCTATTGTTGTACCTATTAAAATATTTATAGCTTCCATTTTTAGTTAACAAATCTAACCACAACAGAAAGTCCTAAAAGCCTGTATTTCAGAGTGATAAGTAGAATCAGTATCTTTGCCTTCCCCCCTCTCCCATTTCACTCAACTGGAAGAACACTACTAGACTGGTGAAATTCACCATTAGGTCTGTGTGCTCTTGATGCTCCTTCATGCTGAAGAAAATACTAGAAGACTTGTTGCAAAAAAAGTCAATAGATTATTATTAAAGATCAAAATATAAAATGTTGGATTTAGAACACCTCTGTAGTATCCCTTTAACGTGGAACAGATTTTGAAGTGCACTAGTACCATCCCTGGAAGTGCTTGAGGCCAAGCTGGATGGGGCTGTGAGCAACCTGGTCTAGTGAAAAGTGTCCCTGCCCACGGCACGGAGTAGGAACCAGGTGATCTTTAAGGTCCCTTGCAACCCAGGCCATTCTATGACCCTGTGAACGTGTTCAAACTTCTTCTAGAGTTGCAGTGGCTTAGATTGGTAAAAAATGGTGAACAGAAGATCAGCCCGACAAGTTTGGTGTTAAATCACACAGTTGCAGATTAACATGTGAACGTGATCGCCTTTCTCCAGGGTCTTCTTGATGTGTCCAACAACGTGCTGCACATGTAAAAGCCTGTATTGGCTCATAATTGATAAACTGCTCTCTGTGACGTAAGCAATACTTAAAAGGAGCAAGGAAAGAGATACTGCGTATGAAACAACAGCAGAAAAGACTTTTTGTAGACCACCAGTTTTAAATGAGACTAATGGATGACGTGGGCCACACTGGGCAAGAGCAGACAGGATACAGAAAGAGAAGGGACAGAAATGCAGAACGAGCAAGTGATGCAATGGCAATGGAGTCTAGAGGACCCCTTTCCAGGGTCTCCTACAACCGTGAGATTGGAAAAGAACTTCTTAACAAGAGCCCGATTTTTCCATGCATCCAGGTCTACTCCAGCCATGCTACATTGTACTCTAGATGGCCACTAGTTTGAGTATTTTCTTTATCATAATAGTACAACCATGTGCCTTCATGCAAAATATGACATCAAATCCAGTTTCCACAAGCCTCCATTTGCTACAAAAAACAACTATATAGATCAAAACTGAAGAAAAATGGATTCTCTCCCACTGAGGGGAAAATTCCTGGGACTCACCTCCAAGAAAGACCTCGGTACTGAGTCAGGACATCCAGAACATTATAGGGCTTGGATCCTGCCCCATTACCTGCCTGGAAGAAAAAGAAGAAGAGTTCACCTTCAGAAAATAAGCATTGCTCCAGTAACTAGTTCTCTGACTGATCCTAGTGAGAATAATTTAAAAGCATATTAATGAAGCAAGCTACGTCATCTTCCCAAAATAGAACAGATCCTTGTTCTCAAGAAGATCAAAGGCTGAAGGTATTTTAAGTCTGTTTCAGTGAATTACCCTCTTCTATCCACTTTGTGATTAGATCAAGTGGGGAAAAATTACTTGAGAATGTTCAAAATACTCATATAATTCTAAATTTACATAAGGAATAAATAAGACAGCAGTGGTCCTGAATTAATTCATTATTATGCTCCTCACATTAAAAAGTTGTACAGTGATTTTACATCTTTCCCAGTTTCTCCAAGGAAAAAGACTACAAGGATTTAATGTGATAATTAGCACAGAACACGTAGGAAATGTGTATTACGATACGAGCAGTGAAGCAGTCACCATTGATTGGAGAATCACACCAGTGTAGGGGCAATGAGCTCACACAGTACCAGGAATAGTGTTAAATTTAAAAAATTCTCGAGGTAAGTTACACTTGACACACCTGATGTTCTATTGCAATTTTAATCACATATTTAGTTAGTATAAATTACTGTGGCTTTATAGGCTTTGGTATTATCATATACATACTTATCATATTACATAGATACACAGATATACACAATCAGCTGCAGAACTTATTCCTTCTCTTCATGCTGCTTACTAATAGCTTTCAGGGCCAATACCTTGGCAGCTGCCAAAAATGAGTAAAGGAAAGCAATTGTTGCAAGTCCTCCCCAGCAGACTAGTTTTGCTGCTGCACAATTTAATCTTACATCTCTTCTTTGTGTGGCACTCTCGTGGACTTTAAATGGGAACTGTGCACTCAGATTAGACTCATGATCTGATTATCAATCAGCCAGCCAAGGTGCAGTATGGAAAAAAAAAAAGTGAAAAACATGTTTGGCTCAATAGGGCATAACTGTATGTATTCCATTTCCCAGGTTAAAAAACCAGAAATTTCATTCCACATTTTTTCATTGCCAGCTTTATCAATGGCTATCCAGTGATCTTTACTTACTGTGAGTGAATCTCCCAGGGCAGCAACCACCCGAATATCTGCCACTTTCAAATTATGAACTGAAAAAAACCAAAGGTAGTGTAAGGGAAAGAAAACAACCTACAAATTGTGATGGCTATTGGAAGTTTTGTTCAGAACGAGCATAATAAAGCTTTGCAAAGACAGTATTTTTAATATTCAGGACAACATCAGCTCAGAATGACAGACACTGATAGGCATCAAATCAGAAATGATTCTTGGTACCAGAGCTGGGCAGTAGCTACAGTGACAAAGGAGGCAGCAAGATTTCAGTCTTGAATTTGTTCTCCCTCGAGTTTCCTTTAACTGATGAAAATGACTGAAAAGCAGGCAGAGCTCTGGTGCCAGCACAGGGTGGATATTTGGGACCATCACAGCTTCTGAGGAAAGACAAAACCTACCCAAGGACAGAACTCCATATGGGTTTTTGTACCTCAGACTGCATTAACAAGAGCCCCCCTACAGTTTTTCTACCCTGGAAGTGAAAGACCTGACTGCCTCCTGTCTTTTCCACTGTCACTTCTTCACTTGTACATGGAAAATGCAGTCGCATCGACTTTCATCACCCTTGAGGCAGTGAACTCGCATCTTGCTGTACAACCACTCACATTGTTCCAAAAAGACTCCTAAAAGCCACAGTCAACAAAGTGCACTTCTCCAAAGAAGAGAACTTCTCCTGAGCAAACCCAGTTCTATTCTCCTTCACATGAAGTAGCTCTGTGATAAAAAGGCATGGTACTATACCTGAAATTGGAACCGTATCAGAGGGAACCCGGTCAGCACAGGGAATATTTGTTCCGTAACTCCTCTCCTGCAAAGACAGACAGGGCAAGACTTCACCTCAGTCTCACTATACTCTGGTCGTGATAAACCATTCAGGTCTCAGGGCATTAGATCAGTGAAATCCCCACGTACTTTGTATACAACCACCCAGCTCAGCCTGCCCTCGGAGCGTGCCTTCTGAAGGCAAACACAAGCTCAGCCTGCTCAGAAGTCATGCAGCCTCACGAGAGCAGCACAGCTCTTGCCTGCCAGTGGGGCCAGTTGTTTTAGACTCTGAGCCATGCTGTGCTCGGCTATGCAACATCTGGTGTGCCCATACCCTGAACACCCTTTGCAAGAAACTGTTTGAACATCCCTGGAATATCCTAGCACAAAACCACACCTCTGTCAGCAGGCCATGAGCCTACCTTCTCCATAATGCAGCCCTGTATGTGCGGCCAGGGATTTGCCCTCCTGGCTCTTTTGGGTTGCAGCCTACTGACAGAAATACCCTCGAGGTCTACTGCTAGTGAAGGGCTGACCATCAGTACACCAGAGCAAACCATCACACAAGACTCAAAGATGTGCTTTTGCTCCAAATCTCTCTGCAGAATTCCTTAAGTAGGCTAACGTGCCTAAGGAAAAGATACTTGTATGTCTTGTCCCATTGTTCTGGATTGGGTTTTTTAATTTTTAATTTAAAGACCCAACAAAACAACCACGAACATAACACAGTATCGCTCCTTAACACCTCCTACGCTACTGCCATTTCCAAAAGCCAGAGTGGTAGGTACCACTGCCCTATGGAGGGGTCTGTACACACCAAGTAACTAACAAAACAGATGGCACTCTATTAAAATGTGAACAGAAATGCATATTACAACTCCAGTGATGAACAGGCTATTTTGTCTAGATGTGGTCTAGGCACTGTGTTCTAAGGCATGAAAATGAACATTATCAACTCCCTCTGCACCTGCTTGGGAACACCAAGTTCTGCTCAAAATCAGAGTACTCTGACTTAAAAAACACAGTCATGGGTCTTTTTCTCCATGCATCTAATCTGAAACTATCTCACCAAAAAAGAGAAAAAAAAAAAAAAAAAAAAAAAGAAAAATCCACATTCTTCAGTTTTACTATGGCATAAATAAGACAAAATCAGACCCACACAGTGGTTTGATCTGATCTAGTTTCTTCCATGGTAGGACTAAACGGCCCCATTTTCACTGTCTTCTTATCCCAGGGAAAATAACATTTTTATCCAGATGTTTAACATAGGCTCTTACCCATGAAGGCAAGACTCACTTTAGGCTAACTGAACACATCTACCTTACTCAAACTCAACAGACCCCACCAAGGAGAAAATGTGATTTTAAACTGACTCTTTAGTCAAGCACGGAAGCAAAAAGCTGGAGCTTTGCATTTAGTTTTCCCAGGTAGCACCGCTCATTTAGGCTACAACCCACTCTCACCCACGTGCCCCACTCCCTGGAATACACTCGGTCCGTGTGATGCAAACAGTCCTACTGTACCTGAGATGTTTCCCTGGTGTTTGATGTCCTCGGGGAAGACGAGTAGTTGCTATTTCTATACGTAAACAAATATGGATTTTCCTGCGGAGTGAAGAGAGTATGTTTACCAACGCTAGTGGAAACACAGTCAGCTGACGTTAAAGTCTTCTGGCTATATTTTCCGAGAGAAAAAAAAATCTTTACAGTATTAATTTTTGAATGAACATTGCATTAGTGAAGTAAACCAGGTTAGACTTGAAAGTTAAGCCCTGGTCTGCAGCCCGGTCCTAGGTATGCTCTAGGCACAGCACCACTTCCTGCCTTAAACCTAACATCAAACAAAACATGAAATTCTATTTCTTTGATATTTTAATTGCTGTTCAGAAGCTGTCGGATGCCAGTAGTATTTTATCACTATCAAATTATTGAAGTCAGAGCTTAAATGCAAAAGCATTCAAGAACCTGTTCTTTGAACGTGAGATGCTCCAATCCTGACTACTGACAGCTCCAGGGACTAAATTAGTAAAACCTGGCAGCAGAGGCAAATCACAGAAAAGCTAGATTATATAAAAATACATGGATTCAATTTTATTGGTGACACAGATTTAAATATGATAATGCACCTCACACCTGAAATTAATAAATTCAGATTAGCCAGATATATTTTGAACCAAAAAAAATATCTGACAGAGATGATTTAACTAAATGTTGTAAAAAATTCTTTTTTTCAGAGTTTCATCTGTAAAAAATAAAGATTCCGTGTCAATGAACTTTTGGAGCACTCAGTTTTTAACAGTGCAATAACTTGGGCAAGCGCACATTCCCAAGAACTTCAGAAAACAACAGCAGTATTTGAAAACTTGGAAATTCTGCAAAGAGTAAATAAAAAAATCACAGAATAACAAGGAAGCCCTTTTACCTGGGATGGACACTGGACCTGAACAATTTTTGTGACACCATAAGGCTGCTTCTGTCCAACTGGCTGCATCTGGAAAGGGAGAGAACAGAGGAATTGTACCCATGCTGTGTGTGGGAGGGAAGGGAGAGCAGCAGCAATGCAAAGGCTCTAGTGCCTGGAGTTTTCCATCAGGCTCACATACATCTATCTAAAAATATATCTTTAAAAATTTCTTTTGCTTATGATAAATATTTATCTACACATAATATACCACACGTATACCTACAAAAGCAAGGAACTGAAAACAAGTCCTCTCACGTGAGCAGACTGTCTCCCCACCATGACTAAAACTTCCATCCAAACATTAATTCAGCTTTTGGGAGTGCTGGCCCTATAAGTGTGGATTGTTTATCCTACCTTTCAGAACTGTTTCATTATCTACACTCTCATCCATGTTAGGCAACACCAAAAGGTGCATTCCGACTCCATACAGAGGCTTAATAATATTTATGTTTGTTGGCCTTCTTGAAACAAGATGGAGAAGGGATTATTGTAATGAAAAATTATGGAATTATTCAGAAAATACTGACAGCACAAAGGGGCAAACACCAAAAATAATCACTTCACCTGTTCAGGCAGCTTGCTGAGTGCTAATTAAATTGCAATCACACACAGAGGAATTGGCTGAGGGTTTAGATCCCTCAGTGCATGTCTGCTCAGCTTGGCACCAGCAGCTGCCAGGACCAACAGCCTACACAAGAAACAGGACGGAAGGGACTGGAAAATACAACAGCAGCAGGCTTGATGTCACCGATAGACTCTGGGCAGGAGTGCTACATTCTATTTTGATTGTTCCATCAAAATAATGGGAAAATTCAGAGAAATAGAGAAGAGGCTTACAGAGTTTACATTCTTTGAGAGAAACATTTGAAGAAACAGTCTGCTTTTTTGAGACAGGAGGGGGAAATAAAACAAATTTCCCCAAAATAATGAAGCTCAGAGAAAAGATACATGGGGATACTTTCCCATCCTCCTAGGATGAAACAAAGTAGCTATTTAATTCCATTCTTAAAAGAAAACATACTTCCAACACAGAATCATCCCACAAAACATGGGATACCTACAACGCAGTGTTTCTTGACTAGAAATTAAGATCAAACAAGTACTAGACACTTGCATGTGTTGGGAGTTGGGTGACAAGAACAAATTTCTCAAGAAGGCAGCAAGTTCCAGCTGGCTCAGACACACTGTTCTCCCAGCAAGGACTGACAGCTCCCGTGCAGCTCAGCTGCCCGGTCCTGGCCAGGCAATGGGGCACCTGGGATGCATGGTGGCCACCAAGCCTCCCCTGAATTCCAGCACATCTGTCATGCAGGCCACTTAGCATGTGGGTCTGCTCTGGTACTCAGCAGGGTCTGAGGCAGCACAAACCCCTGAACACAGAAGAGAGGCACGGGCAGCCTCCTGCCGCACTGTTCCCGTTCGGGTTCTTGCCCCGGTTTAGTTTCTCTTTTGGTTGCAAGATAGGGCTGGGGTTTGATTCTCTTACACAAAGGAGTGCCGAAAGACAAGAAGCTCTTACTCTTGTGAAGTTCTTTACATACATGAATGGAGCTTTGCCCTCAGATACACGTCCAGAGGTAAAACTGATTAATTTTGACAAATGCCCATGATCAGGCTCTCTGTGGTAAACATCGACGCTGTCCAAGTACACAGCCAACCTCTCTCAGTTTAAACAATGTCATTTAGCTGACTGTTCTCTGGTGTGCTTTCCATATGAATTGCATTGTTCCTAGAGAGTTAGAACTGCTCTGGTGAAATATCCAGCTCTGCCCAGGACAAGCCCTTAGGACCTGATGGCTCAGCTCTTCAGCCAGGCTGAAGGGCAGCCCTAAGGCCAATTGCCACTAGATTTTCAAGGTTTTGCCCTTTGGCCAATAAGCAGGCAATTATTCCAGGAGCAAGGCTGGTACCAAGCTTCAAAACAAGGTAAGGACAGCCTGGCAGAGGGCAGGAGGGAAACCTCTGAAAGCAGTTTCATTCTGCTGTGTTTCCTGCTCCACAAGTCACGATCTTGATTTCCTATCAGTTCCCAAGACTGCATTATGGGTTGTTTTTTCTTTAGATTTTAAAGAAGTCAGCATAAACTGTTGGCTGGATTTCCCAGTAGAACTGGAGTGACCTTTACCAGGTGAGGACACCTGCTAGTGCTTTTTATGCTGAACGCATCTTTCATATCTGCTTTTACATCGTGGCAGAACACAGGCAGACAAGGCAATCGCAGACAAAGAAACAACCCTGAAAAGCCCCTTTCTGATGACTGCCAGATGTACTATGAAAACTTCACTAAATCAAAGAGAAGTCAGGAAAAAAGATGGCAAAACGAGTTGAGGGAAATGCTACCACTCCTGCAGTCTTCCTTCAAACCAGTGGCAAGATGTGGTTTTGCCACATTCTGCTCTTCCTCCAGATCACCTAGGCTGTTCCCTCACTAGAGAAATCACCTCACACTGAGAAAAACCACTGAAAAAAAGCAAAGTAGGTATGTGTCTCCTTTATGACAATGTTTTGGTTCTGGTGGCTCCACAGCATGCTCACCACCCAGCTCTGGGTAACTGGCCCTGATGCAGCCAGCCTTAAAAGCACAGCTTCGTTTCGCTTCTGGTTTTTCATCTCTGCTGTTTCCACAAAATGCTCCTGGCAATCACAGTGAGAAGAAAAGAGTAATATGCCATTAAATGAGTTGCTCAAGGACAGAGCACAGGAGGACAAATAAAGTCTGTGCAGAAAAGGTTAAGATACAGAAAAATGAAACAGAGGGCATCTATTTTATGATGGAAGAACTGAAGTAGGAACTGTGATATCATCACAAGGAATATCACAGATAACAGCAAAGGAGATAACTGGACCCAGCATGGCCGTTCCAAGGTTACCACTGCAACAGCTTATCAATTTTTAACTCCTTGCCTCCTACTAACTAACTGAAGTCCTACTAACTTTAACTAAAAGATAACCTATTTTATTAAAGTGACTGTACTACTCTTCTAGATACATCATCTGGTGGAATAGAAGCCTCTTCCTGCAAATTCTGCTTCTTTAAATGATCAGGGCTTTAACAGCGTTATTACTGCTTGAATTAGCATAAAAGAAAACAAGAACATGCCAATACGTATGAATTTATGTTAAAATGTGGCTTATGAAAAGGTGATTGCAGTATAGACTTTTTTTCCTTCAGGCTTAGGATAATTTGGACAGGCACAGGAACAGTAGGTACTCTCCAAAGAAAATCTTATTAACACATGGACTGCAAAACAAAAAAGAAGTCTTTTATATTTTATCTAACCTAATTGGCCATTGAAGGTTCTTCTCAATTAAAAAAGAGATTGTATGTGTTCTCCAAGGTTACTAGAAAAAGAAACAGAAAATGTTGAAAGTTTCTAAAAAGAAATAGGAAAATCAACATTTTATCCAAAACAATGGATGTAAGGGCATATCCAAACAGTAACATCCTGCTTCGCTCTGTTGAGTCCAAACCCACGTCCCGGCTTTTTTGTCTCGTTCATATTGAAAAGCAACTCGGATTTCTTCACTTGCCCCTATCATCAGTTTTAAAGCGCAAACTCCTCCAGTTGTACATGCATCCACTCGGTCTCACACACACAAATGCTGCATGTCAGCAGCTCAAGCCTGCAGCAGGAAACAGACCCCCACAGAACTAGTCATGGTGTTCAAGGTCAAGTGGGTCAGAAAGTCCACATTTCTTTCAGACAAGCTCTCCCACCTAACAGAAGACACCGTTTGCTGGCTTTCCTCAGCTGGATGGGACATCAAACTCCTGAGGACATAAGCAAGAGCTCCTCAAGGTTGTCTATCACCCTTTCACTATGAGCAACAGCAGCAGAATGATGATGGCTAAGGAGGAGACAGCGGTATGAGACTAGTTAGTAAAGAATGGTGGGGGGTACAGGATAGAGGACAGAGCAGACAGGAGTATAATTGCTATAATCTCAGGCTAGGACAAGCCTCAGTCGTCCTGTGCTGTGCTGTCAAAGAGGTATGATGAGCAAAAAAAGGATCTGTCATGGTTCATTCACTCCATGAGGCTTCCCAAAGGGCTACTATGAAAAACTTTCTAAAAAGTTCTTGGTAGAAAATAGCAGCCACTGAACAGAGTGAGATTTGTCTTGGAAGTGTAGGGCATTCAGCATTATTCAAGAGCAATCTCCCTGCACAGCTGAAGATAGCAGTCATGGGATAATTCTTCCATTCCTCCTTCCCCTGCCCCTTTGCTACTCAAAGCCTGGCTCGTGCAGGGTTGCTACCAGGCATCCGTGGCAAGTTCAGCAAGAAACAGTCTCTGTGGTACTGCTTACCATGTTGTTCCAGAGGCCTACAGCCACGAAAATATAATCTTCCAGAATTTCCACTTGCGTCTTTGATGCGGTAATCAAATCATCCTTGCCCTGAAAGAGAAAGTACTTTGAGCATCATAAAATAATTAAGAGCATGGAAAGATGAGATACTCAGTCATGAAAGTTCTCAATCTATAAAATCATATTCATATCCATAAGAAAAATCAATCTGTGGTATTCTCATTGCTGCTGATCCCAGTTACTACTGGTGTGTCAAGACAGAAAGATGCTGTTTCTGCAAATGATTGTTGCACATCAACAGGACAAGAAGAGCAGAGCAACAACACAGCATGATCACAGTAGTGACATAGAGTAGAGCAGGAAGACATAGATGTGAACACATGAATCATTTGGAATAATGATTCCAAACAACACTTCTTCCAGCTAACACATGCATTTAAAGATTAGAAACATGCAGAATTTGTCTTAAGAGAGCACGCTGAATTTTAAACTAAATGTTAACTGTTGGAAGAGTTTGGAAGGTTACACATGGTGGCCTGCAGGCATCCCACAAATCATAAGAAGTAAAGAATCCACCTATGACATATGATGGTATTTAAAGAAATAATAGAGCAAATTACTGACACAAAAAGTAATGCCATGAAAGTCAGAAGTCTGCTGTTTGCATATGGACAAGCCATCAACAAAAAAAAAAGCCAGGCAAAAGATGACCCCAGCAGCAACAAGAAGATTTTGCAAAATAGCAGACACTACTCTTCCTGGAAGAAAAATTTCTTCTCCCAGTTCACTTTGTTCTGGTACTGAGCTGAGGGGAGCAATGAAACTACCTCAAATTCATGGAGCTATTATGATGCTCAGAAACCAGACCATGAGACTCACTACCAACCTATTTCACAAAAAAAACACCCGATGTGTTGAATTTTGATACCTCACTCCAAGTGATCCATTCTCTAGAAAGTAAGAGTCTCCCTCTTCATTGCCAGATCTTAGACAACCTCGACCTTTGAACTTCCCTTTAAAGATCACTTATGACAAAAGCATGCCTGACATCCTATGCAATCCCATCTTCATTCCCTACGGGCTACACCAGAAAATATTAATTCCCAAGTTCCCATACTCATTGCAGCGAAATAACTGTACTTTCCAGCATAGCTTACAAACACCTTTATCTTTTGTCCCTCTAACCCTTTTTCAATACTTCACCTTGCTCACTTTTTGCCTTTGTTGTCAAATGCATGAGCATAATCAGGGATGAATATGGTGATGACTACAAAGATATGGAAAAATCAACAGCACTGACAGTTTCCAGACACTTGTGACCTTAGGTGCAGAGGTGTCATAGCTTGATTTATCCAGGACTCAAAACACACAAGATCTCTGACTGGTGCTGTTTAAATCAAGTTCCACTCTCAGGACTTCTGTGTCTGATTCTGAGGTGTGTTCTTCCTGTGCCTGACTACCCTTGTCTTCCAGCACTACACAGCCTAGGACAGGAAAGCCTGCTGAATACTGCATTCAGTCTCAGCAGACACAAACCAGAAAGAATGGAGCAGCTTGAGTTTACTCACCAGTCTGAGCAGCAGATTTCTTTCTTGGAGAGAAGGCTGAAGAACAACAGTGAAGTCATCCTTTTGATCAAACCTCTCAGACTCCAGTAGTTTTTCCAAAGCATCCTAAATAGACAACCATTTAATGAGATAAGTATTATCAGGTAGAGAGTGTAATGTATGTGCGATTCGTCAGGGCTTAAAGTAAATTAAAATTATCCCCATCCCTAATAAACCACAGAAATAAAATTGTGTAATCCAGAACAAAGACAGTAATTTAATGAAATCTTGTTACACAACAACTGGAAAATCCTTGTAGCTACGAGAAAAATGGTTTACCATCATTTTCTTTGAAGGGCGGCAAGCTTAGCAAGGCAATGAAATGTCATGTTTATTGCCACCCTGGCACGTTTAAAAGAAACTCTAGCACAACTGTCTTTGTCTTAACAGAAAGTTTTCCCTCTTCTAAATCATGTGGCATTTTGCTGGACAAGATGGATCATTTCTCTGATGGGATATGAAAAATCCTAGGTTGCCGAAATTTATATAGACATTTAAAACTTCAAGAGATACTAAGATCACTCAGGTATAGAGAGAACTTATTGTCAATATTCCTGAGGTAGGAAATGGGATCAGGATTGCTATGGATACGTGATAGAAAGGCTGTTACTCAACTTCCTCACTGCTATACTGCTATCCCTCCCTTGCTTCAGGCCAATCTGGAAAATGAATAGAGATGTCTAGCAATATGAGAGCCACACAACACAGAAGATGATGCCGTACCTGATAGGACCACCTCAGTATGTTTTCATCTAATGCGGAGTGTTCACTGACATAATTGCACTGATTCCTGCCTGGATTGCTGCAGAAAATAATTAAAAACAGGAAAGACATTATGAACTTTTGATAAACAACGTGGATGGCATGAGTTCTTTTAAGCCACTGACAAGCACACGCTAAAGACTAAATTGCTGTACGTGTAGAAAAGGCTACATGGAACATGCTAATTTTTGATATAAACATAGAACGATATATATTCCCATATCCAGAGCTTTGTATCTCTTCTTGATTTGAAAGCCTAGTCAGTTGACAAGTATGCCAGACTTAGATTAGCACAGGATCTCACAAGCTACCGACATGCTCAAGCCTAAAATAGCAGCTGCACTGGTTTTCAAACATTTCCCTCTCTGTAGTCACACAGGAAAATTGAACAAACTCAAAATACTCCCAACAGGAACATTTTCTTTAGTATTTGGCAGGAAGACCTGCATCTAGAAATGTGGATGGAAGCTGCAGAAGGTTATACATGCTAAAGGATGACTGGCACAGTCAGATTTCTGACCTGCAAGGTGAGATGCGTTTACTGCGTATTTTTGAGGCTAGTTGAGAACTCTGAGAGTTCCCAAAGCTGTAGACAGGAACAACATACGACACACTAAAGATTAGTCAGGTTCCAGCAAAGATATATCCCCTTGAAATTTCCTGGATGGACTGGAATATGAGAAAGTTTCTGGGGGGGTTGCAGATATAAGCAATAAGTATGTGTCAGGATCCTTTTCACAGAGCTCTAGCTAAACCCATAAAACGAGAGTTTTCTGATAAAGTGCTATTATCACTGCTGGTGAGTGAAAGAAATATGAACTCGGGACCAGAATCTTACCCAAGCTGAACAGAAGAACCTCGTAAAATACATTAAGAGAGCTACATGCCTAAAAATAGGGTTCATGCACTACCTCTAGTGCACATGCTTCTAGTTAGTAAGAAATTAGTAAAGGAAGGAACTTTAAATCCCCATTATGTCCCAAACTTCAATGCCTAAAGTTCAGTACTGACATGGGACTGAAAGCGTCAACCACTATTATCCTCTTTGACTCTTGAAATTTCACATTTTGGTATGGATTTATATTTTTCTCTCAAAGCACAGTTCGTAATGACAGCTTAGAAACCAAATGGTGGAGGTCCTTATCTGGGAGAGGATCTGGCCCTGAGGTTGTCTAACAAACTTGTGGGACTGTTCAACCAGATAAACACAGCTATGAGAGCATGCTGACAATAAGAAAGCAAATTGCCTTAAGTACAAAAGGAAATATAAAAATTCCTCAGAGGACAAAAAAAATAGATCTATTTCATTTTATTTTTAAGGCCTTTTATATATGGCAAGGCCCATATTCCTAAACCCATCTTTTCCATATTTCTCACATTTTTCCCCTTCATGTTTGTGCAGGAGAAATAAGCGAGAGTGCCCCATGCAGTTGCTTTTGACAAGGAAAGCTTCTCCTCTGCTTGTATTTGTGAAGTACGTGGTTACAAAGCAGCCAGACCTCTTCCCCCTTTCCATCTGAACGTCTCCGAGGTTGTGCACTTGCAAAGCTTGTGAAACTCCTCAGGATGACTATATTAGTACATATGGTGTCCTATGCCACGAGCACAGGGAAAAAAATTACTGTGGAGTAAGATGGAGTGTAATCTCACCAGCTGTAAACTACTCCATCATAACTGCTCATGTGCATACTCCTACTCCATACTAAATCGGGACACAAACTACTCACACTTTTGTTACAAAGTACTGAGAAAGACAGATAAATAGATGCAGTTACCATAAGGAACTGGCAGCTTGGATGTTTTCTACCCTGCATACCCCAAGCCCAAGTAGTATCTTTCCAACAGCCTAATAATGTCCTTTAAAATCAGTTACTCATTTTGTGAACATTGATAGGTAGAAACTTAAACTTTTGAAGCACCTACAGAGCTTTCGACTTGGGAGTTGCAAAACAAAAGTATCACTGAATAAAAAACTGGGGGTAGCTAGACTGTGCAGTCTTGTGGCCATAATCTCAGTGCTGGGTCTGGCTGGGATGGAGTTAACTTTCCTCAGAGCAGCCCATATGGTGCTATGTTTTGGATTTGTGGCTAAAACTGTTGATAACAAACCAATGCTTTGGCTCTTGGTGAACAGTGCTTGTACAGCGCTGAGGCTTTCTCTTTTTCCCCTCACTCTGACCCAGCATTTAAATATGCTGTCAGGATTAAAAGCACTAGCTTCCTAGTAAAAATATATCTTTCAGAGAGAGGATATCAGAAACACAGCAAAAACTTAAAATCTTTTACATACTTTTGTATTAAGGGCAGAAAAACAGTTCAGAAGATTGTAGCTCAGTCATAAAGTCAGTGCATACACATAGCTATTTGCTGAACACCAGCAGGAGACAGTGACAAGAAGTTAAAGAAACCTGTTACCTGGCATTACTGTAATCTTGGCATGCAAGAGAGGCAGTTGTGAGCTCAGTGGAATCCACTAGATTTACGAAGGCCTTGGGAACCTGCAGTAATAAAGTAAAAATTATTCACGCTAGATTTGCAATTAAAAGATCAGCAAGCAGCAATTACGGTGAATTACGTCTACAGCTTCACATGTATTACCTCCAGCCTGGGATTCTGCCTACGTAAAATCAATGATCTCAGTCTTTGCCAATTCTGTCCTGAACCCTGCTCCTATGCCTGCAATCTAGGATCATCATTTACGAAGCACTTGTGACCGTGATTTCTTGACTGAGACACAGCAATTCATTTTACATAACCAGAATGGTCACCAGCCAACTAAATTGAACTCAAATGAACTTGGAACTGCCATTTTTGTGGTAACATAGCAATGCAAAGCTGGGGACAAAACATCCTGTATAACAGCACAAGCCCTCATGCAACCCACCACACCTCTCCCCTATGCAGAAAGCAGCTTTTCATTTACATAATGACTTATCACTTTTACAAGTACACATAAACAGATTCTGGAAATAATAGTGGAGAGAACCTGAAGAGAATGTGTGGGTGGAACTTCCCCCATACGCAACATTTGTCGAAGTCAGTTGGAGAAAAACGAGGGGTTATGGCCTGATGCAACCAAACTGTAGCAGGTTTAGAATATGCTGCAGGCCTTCAAAGCAGCAAAACAAAATTATTGGAAGATGCTTCCAAATTATTGGAGGAAATAATTCAGTTAAACAGTTTAGAGTCTGCTTTAGTAGTAATCTATCCTCATCTAGTCTACTATTCATTAGTAGACCAAGACACAGCGCAGAACACTTCCCAGAAACCATCCTGGATAAGCAGATAATTCTTAGCTCAGCCAACTAGAAAATCTTTAGAAAGGCTGAGATTTTAAAATGAACACAAAATAAGAAAGAAGATCTATGATAAGTATTTTAATGGATGTTTTTCCTGGTCTGTAAAAGTCATCATCAGGTAGTTAACAGCCTGTACACTGCCTAGGTGTTCCACACCAGCAATTAGATATCAGTTACTTTCACCAACAGTCCTGCTAAACGTGACTTTCAGACCTAGACAGATGTACTCCAATTTTCACAGAAATCATTTAAAATAAACCCAAAGATTGAGTGGTACATTATCTTGTGTTGCAAAACAGAGCAGTTACCCATCCATCCTTTTTGTTTGCATGCATCAGCTTTTTAAAAGCAGGAGTAAAACACTTAGTGAAAACAAACGGAGCCAGTGGGTTGAAGTCAATGAGACCAGTGTTCTAAGACATGTGAAGAGTGGCACAAACCCTAGTCTAGTAGGGAAGACTGGAAAAATACACAAAGGATTCAGCTATTCGGGATTGATGAATACATCTTACCTCGTTATACAAAAAATCCAAGACAGCTGTAAGTTTTTCCAGGTTTTCCGATATGCAGTCCTTCTGTAAATGAGATGAAAAATGTCATCAAAACTAGTAGAAAAAACAGTTACCCATTTCCTAAAAGTCACAAACCCCATGTACCGACCTGTGTACTGAAGGGTTATTAAGAACCACTCTATTCTAAATTCAGCCTTAGCCAGCAATAGGTAAATAGCTTGGGAACTAGTCTTGTAATTTGGCTGCCTATAAGTAGACAACTTGACATATTTTGAAAAAAAGACAGGGATAGGGAAGAAAAGTATCTTCATACGTGAAGGTGGGAAACAGTTGTTCTACTAAGACATTTCAGACTAGTGATGGCAAATTAAGTAGAGATGTTTATAAATACAAAACACATCGTGTGCCAGGAGCTTACATCTCTGGATAGAGGCATCCCAACATCCCAGACCTAACTATTCCTTTGGTTCACCGTGGCAGAGAGCAGAGTATGGGAAAGTGTCTTAACTACCTGCCTTGACTGCTAAATCACCCCACAAAACGCTTACCAGTTGTGTGGAACCATCGGAGGAACATGGGGTTTCAGCACTAAAAAACACTGTGATCAATTTCCAGTCGTTTTGGAAGTCCATCATCTGGGAGAAAAAAAATAAAGGAATAGGATGATCGGTGATCTATTTGCTATTTTCATTTCTCACACACAATTTGCTATGGCTTCAAAACCAGCGAGACCAAGCAGCAGTCCATGGCCCAAGCCTGGCCACCTTGGTGCCTTCCATTAGACAAGCCATCCAGCTTTTCCCTCGAGGAGACAGCAAATGGATGGTTAGGCATCAAGTGCTGCAATCAAAGCTGAACACACACCCACAAACAGCTCAGGCTAGAGCCTGAAATTGCTGCTGCCATAGGAGACTCTATTGGAAAAGGTGGGCATGGACAGCTTAGCACAGAACTTGATGTTGCCTCTTTCCATCACTGTTGCAGCTCGCCAACGGGACTACTGCACATAAACTGCTGAGAAGGGGTCACACTAGTGGGACAAAGACTGGAATAAAAAATCTGAGAGCTAGAGCCCTGCTCAGCTGTGCTATGTTTATTAGGCAATGCTCAGCAATCCTGAAGAGCCTTGGTGAGAACCACAAACATGCATGCTAAATCCCTGTAGAGCAAAGAGGCAGCATCAGAATTGCCTTGGCAATTACATTTTCCCATTATTTCAAGACTATTTTACAAAATAACATGCCTCATGGCTAAGAATAAAGGAAAAATGAATGCCTAAAGCTCCAGGATGGGACCTAAAAAGCACTCAGCCATGAGTGATAATTCAAGCTCTCACCAGCATCAGCCAAAGCACTTCTAGGTCTTTATTGTCCTTTTTGAAAATATGGTCCTAAAAGACCAAAAAGGAACTGAAGAGACAAATACTGAGAATTATTATTTTGGGTTGGCTTCTCAGAAACACTGGCACAGTTACAGAGTGTAGCTAGCAGAAGTCTCACATCTTTAGCCAATAGAAAGCAAACATACTGGCTTCCCTACCAAGCTCTTCAGCTGCTTTGACAAAAGTAAAAAAGGTGGGATACTTTCAGAACAAAACTCTGCACTTGAAAGGCACAGAATTGATTCTTATTTACAACAGAAAGACCGAAGTCCGTTAACCTCAAGAAATGGCATTTTCTGTTTTGAAAAGATTTTTGAGCACTGTTCAAATTATTAAACCACTTTTCTGCCTTTTTCTGCTTCAACACCATGCTTTCTGAATTGTCCTGTGCTTTAAACAAACCTGATTCTCTTTCATGAGCTCCACTATTTCTTCAGCTTGATGCAGGAGGTCTCTGAAAAGCAGAAAGGAAGAGAGAAATTATGAAGGCATCGGTAAGGTTAAAGCTTTGGCTGATTTTTACCATTGAATCAAACAACATTTGAGGATTCAGTGGGATTAATCTTTTCTCTCCTAAATGTGTTAAAATTAGACAACTGACTGTGCTGCTCAGGGAGCTTTGGGTGATTAGCTCATATCCAGCTACCTGACCTTCAGACATGTGCGCTTAGATGAAAACAGCAGCTTAGTAGGCACACCTCAACTTCCACTTGAGCCCAAAATTTGTTTTGCAGCTATAAAGAGACCTGATGTTACCTCAGGTGATCCAGACCCCAAAGCTGGGCTTTGCTCCTCCTGATTCCAAGAGGTGCCAAGCGAGCCACAACGGCAGCCTCTGCCAGTACTGAGCATATTCTGTGCCCAGTGAAGTGCTCCAGCATCAAAGATTTCCATTCTCCCCCTTGCCAGCTGTCCATCAGCTGCCCAGCCAAAAGCCCCTAAGACTCACCTGGCTTGACTGTCTGGGGCCGCTCCCGCTGTGCCAGGCGGAGGGGACAGACTCAGGACCGAGGGGTTGAAGGTGCCAATGAGAGCTGAATGACAAACACAGGTTAGGCCATTTCTGCACCCAACAGACCGCTACTCTGCCGATTCATTAAACATGACAGAACTAAAACAGCCAAGACATGTAAAGTCTGAGGATCTCCTGGCAAGCACGAGAGGCATGCCCAAGGCACTCTGCAGCTGTTCTTCTTGGTTTTGTTCCTCACCTTCGGAAGTGAAGGCTTGATGTCTGAGTTTGCCTCCAGACTCAGGTCAAAAACCTCCATCCCCATCTCACGTCAGCCACAAGCAGCGTAGGTGGGCTTAAACAGAGGTAGCTGTAGAAATGAAGCTACTGGGAAGGGCTACCCAGGGAGACTCATGAAACACCAACGACTTGCCATGTTTTAAACCCCTTTTACAGGGAAATGGACACGACACCAAGGAATTAAGATACTAGGAAGATGACTTGGAGGGCAGGACCATGGAGCTATATTTTACACAGCATTTCAGCGGGCATGAAAGTTTTACTTGCAATGCCCTTTAAGCAAGTAAAAGCTGCCTTCAAAGACAGCCAATACACAATGAATTCCCAGATGTGGTATGTTTATGGCAGCCCCAGTGTAAGCATAGGGCAGCTCTGGGCAGGCAAACCCACACAAGACTTCACCGGGCCAGCATGGGCTGCAAGCACACACCAGCAGAGACTGTGTAGCGGGTAGAAATAACAGGCCAAAAAAACTCTGCTGGGCATTTAAGAATCTTGCAGCCGTCTGTCACACCCCTTCTTCACTGTCGTTTGTCTAGCCAGACAGTCTCTTTAAAGCCAGCACAGATAACCCAAGCTGGCTGTACTCATGCCTCCAAACACACCATCCCTCAAGGCTTCCCTTACACCCCTGCAGTAAGCCTGTGCTGCACCTGCTCCGCAGCCCAGCAGAGCCCTGGAGCTCCTGCCAGCAAGCTGTTAAATTAATTTGCTGAAGTTTTAGTGTGACAGCAAGACGCACCTGCTAAAGTTGCCACGCTTACTTCAAGGAAGTTCTTTCCTGTGCTATAGAAAGGGAAGAGAAAACAGGAAGTTCCTGTTATTCCATTTCTCAAAGAAAAATTATATTACAGCACAGCCTCAATTTCTTATTAGTTATGCTGCATCTCAGAGCGTAAATTCACGGCAGCTGCTGCAAGTAAGAATGGGGCCTTTCTTTCCCCAAAACTGTCATGTCATCAGCTACTGCTGAGTAAGAACATAGTCTCCCATCTCGGTTTTTTCTGTCTCTGTACCCTCTGCATGCTGCAGTACTTGTGCTTGCTTATTCACAGGTATAAGTGACGCAGGGGCCCCTCCGTGTATACCCACATACAAGTGCACACAGATGTTTATGCAACCATTAAAGAAACTCAGCCTTTTCAAGTTTATCTGTGCAGTGCTAAATCCTCATCTGGAATGCTACGACTCAAAAGATCTGCACAGACTTGCAACTACAAGGTTTGGCCATATGTTCACTCACTGACTTAGATCTGCTAAAGGGGCATGGAAGAAGGAAATGGGGTAAGGCTTGTCCAATGAAGCACTGGGAATCAGCCAGAGGACAGGGTATCTAGACCACTGGGTTCTTTCCTAGCTCTGATAAATCCCTGCTTTCAGGTCTCTAACTAGTGAATTATGATATTTACTACCTAGGATTTATCATGCAGCAATGATTCTTAATCAAGGGTATTGCAACCCTAAGGTAATTCTATTTGATGCAAAAGCACAAAAAATTTCTGTTACCAAAGGACACGGAAAGTTATAGGGTCTCGAAATCCCTTCTATTTTACATAAGCTTTCTCCTCCTCTCTATAAAACAATTTCAAAATTGCTTGGGCATAATTCCTGCACTGTGATAGTACAGAGATTAGGATAACGGAATTTATACAAGCTAACTATTAATTGTTACCTTTGGAGTAAATCCTCACCAGATTCTGGTGTCTGTGAACAAAGAAGCAATAAGGATAATATTAAGCAAAGTGTAAACTAGACGTACATATGTTGTTTCCCTACCGTATTCCACTCCTGTTAGAGTCAGTATTGTTTTCCACATACTCTTCTCCATTGTGTTGTAATCGCTCACAGATTTAAGTCATTTTCCAGAACTCCCCTATTACAGTGCATTTTCATTGTCTGGTAATCCTTTCTTAGTTACTGCTTTCATGAATGACTTTTTTACATATGGCGTAAAATTAAATTTGACTAGTTGAAACCAAATTCCATAAAATGAAATGCTGTTCTAGACCAGCTTTCTCTGGATCTACTCCTACTCCTTTTCAACAAGGGACATGACCTGAGGTCATTTAGATAATTTACATAGATGGCACTCAGACAGAAGGGTGTCTGCTAAAAAGAAACAACATCGACAGAGGAGCTTCGCTGATTTCAGGGAGTTTGAAGAGGAGACAGTGACAGAGATGTTTGCCCTAGGACAGTTTTTTTTTTCCTTCTTCAGATCATTTACATGTTTTTCTACGACACCCCACAAACAGCAAAGACACCAGCACAAAGAAGACTTTCTCTAAAGGGCCACACATCTGATATGGGTGAAGGACCTTTCCATTCAGGACAATAAATTTTTTCAAAAGAGAGAGGTGCTCACAAGGAGTCCAGAAGAGCTGATTTTCTAAAAGGAAAAGTATGATGTCTTGATGGATACCATATCGAATTTGAAAGTTGTTTGGTCATAAGGGAGACTCTACCCCAGTTTTCACAGTTACAGCTCCTCCAATGGCTATCAATCTTTGTTCTAGAGGCATTTCTACACTTCCTCACAGCTCGAGGATTGTGGTTAAATGCTTTTAATTGGGCCTCAAATCTATTTCAGATATCCACTTCCAACTATTAAGACAAATAAAGATCATTCAAATCTGACTATATTATTACAGGCAGGAGAATTTTACCCACTGATCTATACACCAGAAGCACATCTATGTGATCCTTGCAGACCTCCTGCCTTCTAGGTAGGAAACCAGTCTCTACAGAAAACACTTGATGAAGTGGAAAATCTACTGCATTTCTCAATAATTTGTATTTGTTCCAGTTTGAATTTTCCCAGCATCTTCTTCCAGTTATTCAATCTGTCATGCTCATTGTTAGGAAAATCCATGCACTCTAATCAAATATCATGGCTCTCTGCAAGAGCACTGTGATCACATTTCCTCCTGCACGAAGTCAGCTGGCTATTTTTAGACTCAGGGTATACTGGAACACTGAACAGCAGGTATTTCCAGTCATTTTTTTCACCAGAAGTCTTTGATGCTTGTGGAAAGATTCAAGTCCCGAACACCCTGAGACCCCAAACTACATCATCAGCTGACTTCATCACCACGACGGAGGAAATGGGTCACGTTCGGCACATTTCCCGCTTGTACTTACTCTTTGCAAACTTCCGATTGCAGTGACTGCTTTAATGTCAGCTGGCCTTAGAGCATGAACTGCAGAAAAGCAAAAGACTTCAGGTTACAAAAAACCCCAAACCAGTAACCCTAAAAGAAAGTTACATTCGCCAGTATATTAAAACATAACAAAGAGGGCTAAAACGTAAGGAGTCTACAGTGATCGCTTTGATTGGAGGTTTTAAATGAGTCAGAAAGGACGAGAAACTTTACTCAGGTAAATACTTTGGGTGTTTAGAGGCACTGACATGCTCAACTATCAAGCAAGAAAAGATCAAAAATCACTTCTGGGAATGATTGAAGTGATAGTGGCATCCCCAATTACCAGCTGAAGAAACAAAGGTAGAAAAGTAATCATGAGTGGAACAAAAAACTAAGGAGCTTATAGAGCCTAGCTCCACTTCAGTCAATCCCATACATAAGCATCCCTGCAAACATCTGATTTCTGCCCCAGCCCATTCTCAAATAATTTTGGGAGGGAAAGCCTCTGCAGAGACAATATCAAACACAAACCTGAAGATGAAGGGGTCTCAGGGAACACCGCCTGCTCACATGAAAACTGCAAGCTTCTTAGAGCCTTTGACATAAACAAATAAATATGGTTGATTGCTTAGATTTAACAAGAAAATCTGTGGAATGAGGGGTCCTACAGGCTCCACTCTCACACAGGACCAAGATTTTACTCATGTAAACAATTTCAAAGAACAATTACACCTCTGTTAGAAATACATGGGAACACAGATCTGGACAGCTGCATTTTCAATTAACTCTTCCAGAACTTGACATTTTCCGCTCAGTTTTCTTACTGATTGCCACAGAACTGGGCCTGAGCAAATGGTGAAATGTGCTGGATACATCCTGTTACACCCATTGCTGCAGTGACTGCTTTATCTGGAAGAGGTCATGAGGACAGCTACTGCGGGCATCTCTGTGTGCCAAGGGGCACCTGACTGCCAGAACAAAATGTTACATCATCTCCAATATGCAACAGGAAAGGCTGAATGAACCAACTCTGGCTCCTCAGCAACACCTGGCCAGGTGATCAGAGAAGGGAAGGATGTGAGTGACGCTATTCACTCAGCGTGAGAGACAGCTCAGTACCAGCAGGAACATTGTTTAATGCTGTCCTATACCCTTATGGTAGGCACAGCCCAACAGTGAGTGCTTTAAAGGGACATGAAAGGCAATCCTCGCCTCCCCAGGTGACTTGGCAGGGAGCTCCCTCATCACAATGACCACGAGTGGCTGGCTGACCATCACCAGTACCTAAAGGTGAAATCTGTATAGTGACAAGGGCCAGCACGGTCCACACACACTCCCTAGTGCCCAGCTGGAGGACTTTAATGGTGCAGGCACTTTGCAATGCTATCAAGCAAAGAAGTGTTTAATCCCGTGTTTCTAAAAGAGCAACAGAGCATCTAGGAACAAGTGCTAACCACAAACGACCTACGAACAGGATATGCAACCTAATAACAAACACTGCTCGGAGAAAACCTCATTTCCTGACTACGCTCTGTAATCTTGCAGCTGCACTATCACACTGCCGACTCACTGGCTTTGCATTTCTTCTGTGCAGAAGCAGTTCAGAGCAAAAGGCTGTATTCTTTCCACTGCTTGCCTCAGAGGAAGCAACAGCCTGATAGGTAATGATAGGTATTGAAAACAGGAACAAAAAGAAAGCTGTACTCATACTTTACCTCTAGTTCCCCATATTCTTCCAGGTCATCTGCATTACCTTAAAAAGATTAAAGAAATGGTTATGCTATATTTTTTTTTAACCTTAGGGAAAAAAGCTTCATAAGACTCAATATACCTAAAAGCACAGAATCGGGAAAGGAGGCACCTTTCTCATCTGCCCTACTTTCCAAAGATGAGGCTCATCCCAACAACCAAACATATTTTCTTTGGTTTTGCTATACTAGAATGAGCTTTTAGTTACTACGAGCAGGTGAGAGCTGTTGAAATAAGTGGAATGTGATGAATTTATAGGAACAGGTGATGAACTGCTCGTGGATCCCCTCAAACAACCCCATTCTCCACAGGCCTTCTCTACCTGTTTTCCCCTTCAGCACATTTCATATACCGCTGTAGTCTTATTCCGTCCAAATTTAGAATGATTTGAACATGTACAAGGTGAAACTCCTTAGAATGGAGCAATTCACATTAATCTACATCTTCCACAGTCGGGGAGCAGCATGACACTGTTGTGAGTTTGCCATAGTGATACAGAAACAGCTCTTAGTAGAGTGTTGGCAGACAAAATAGCCTGTGGAGCCAGGAGTCAGGCCTGTGGCCGTTTCCTGTTAAGGAAACATTATTCTCTTTCCTTGAGCATACACCTGGATTTATACAAATAGATTTTGGTTTATTCCAAAATTTCCACAAAGCCTAGGTCAGCTGAACTTCAAAGCACACTCTCAGCTGTTCTTGCTCGCCACACCAAAGCCATCAGCACCCAGCAAGTCTTATAGAGAATTAGAATAATTGTCCTTTAACAGTAAGGAGCTATTTTTGGAATATTTAGCTGAGTACTTCTGGCTTGTACACCTTTCTTTCCATGTCAATGAGAGAGTAAGAGCTGAGCCAGCTCAGCCCAGCAGGTGAGACATCCTTGGGTGTAGGGCAGCCAGCGGTGCTCACGCTGCAAGGAGGTGTGCCTGGCACGAGCAGGGGGCACTGGGCAGCCTCTGGGGACGTGGGCACCGGTGCATCCAGGTCAGTGCGGTGACACAAAGCCACTCCTGCTCCCCACGACCACCTCAGTCTGCCACCTGTGCCACTCTCCACGACCATATTCAATAACTGCCAGCAACTTCCATACACGTTTTTCTCCCCTACTGGGGTTTCATCCATGAGCTACTTGCAAATTTATATTATTTTTACAGTACTTTGTAGAAGGTTGACACAGTTTCCTGGCTGTTGTGTGACATGTTTTTAAAATTTCTGCCCGCTCAATCTGTGATTTTTGACGATGCTTTACTCAGGGCAATAACCAGAACCCCAGCGCTGTTTGGGTTCCTGGAGGCACAAGCAATGAGGGACTTGTCTGCATCACACAAATCTACCGCAGAAACTCAGTATCTGAGAATTTTAACACTAATTTCAACTATATTTGAGAACAGTTCCTTAGGTTACATTGAGAGAGAAAGAGGATCCAATCCCAGTTTCCAGGATTCAGGGAGCTGGAGGAACAGTTCTAATGTGTCAGACTGAAAGTCTATCTAGTCTGGGATTTTGCCTCTGACAACATCCAAACACAGACGCTTAGGCAAAGGATAAGGCAAATACAGTTATACTTCCATGTTCTACCCTCCCAACTATCCTTACTATTGTGCTCCCTGAGTAAGCAATTACTTAATGTTGAAGAAATCCCTGACATCTTTCTTCCACGGATTTGCCTGTTTCCTTTTCTATTTTCATCACACTTCTGGCTTCCCCCAAGTCCTGCAGCAAAAGGGGCTTCATCATTTGGCTGCATGTTGAAAAAAAGTACTCCTCATTTGTTAATAAGCTGATTGTTTCCTTGTTGCTCTCGTCAAGAGCAGTCATTCCCTTGCTTCTGCAAAATTTGCCATTGTGCATGTATGTCTTTATCATATACCTATCCCTTCTCTTTCCAGACTGAAGAGTCAGTTTCTTTCATCTCATGTTGAAGTTGTTTCGTAAGTCTGACCACTCTCCCCCTTTATCCTCCTCCTAGGTTTTACCACATCTTTTTTGAGATGAAAAATCCAGACGACTGTCAAGATGCAGGTGAACCATGGCCCTGTACACAGCAGCAGCAATGAGGGTTTTATGCTGTTCTCTCTCTAACTCCTGAATTAATTTCTCTCTATCACTAGCACTGATGTCTTCAGACAGTTGTGTTCTGGGGTCAAGCAGTATCTATTGAGAGTTCACCACAGCACACACATAGGTAAGAGTAATATAGAAGGGGAAAACTTGGTCTAAGTTTTCATTCTGAACACCCTGAACAGGTTTGCGTCAGCAAGTTAGAATCCACCCTTATCCAGATGACTTCTGAACACACGCAGAGCCCACATCCCAACACAGATCAATATGAGCATCACAGCTAATGAAATGGACACGTTCATATTTCTGCTTGGCTCACTCCCTTGGGTGGATATCATCTAATCCTGGCAGTTCTTTCACTATTTGTCATCCGTTTGTTCAAGGATTTGGTCGTTACTCCTCTTGTCCCCTGTGCTGAAGGGCTTGGAGTGCAAGGCCTTTTTTAAGCTGTTATGCAAAGATGCCAAAGAAAAAAAGAATTTTTCAGGCTTCAGCCTTCTTTTATACATCAGTCAATCCTACAGACTCCGTGTTTCAAAAGAACTTGAAAAAGGATGTATTGGTTTTCATTCCTTCAACAGTGATTCACTGTTTCTCTTCAGATTAATTTTTGGCTTGGCTGATTAAATGTTAACCTCTTCAGTTTTCTTAGTTTGTTTTGGATTTACACTTTCCATAGGATGACTTTTTAAACTCCTGCTACTCCCAGTGTTACTGTTACTCCCTTACTCTACCAGTGAATAATTCTAACTCGTATTTTCAATTTTCTTGACATAGAAAGAAGAAATATTTTTCAGACAATTTTCCCAAAATTTGGGAGAAATATTCTAACTCCTTCCTCCCTTTCTCTTATAGTTAATCTGTTTCAACAAACAATTCTTATAGCCTGCTATCCATCAACTTTTTTTTCCTGGATAAAGTTTTCAGAGGAACCGCAGCCACCATGCATATTTTTCCCTAAATTTAAAAGCTCAGATGTGATAATTTCTTCTGATTACTTTAGGAACCAAAACCTCCTAACAGTTTATTATTTATCAGAGCACCTTATAACCCTCTGAAGACACTGATCATCACAGCCTTCTGCTAAGGTAAAGCACTATTACTGGTTATCACTATTTTCTTACAGGCAGAGCGCTGAAGCACAGAGCCAATAAAGCCAAAACATACACAGCATTTTCAGTCTTGAGCACCTACAAAACTGTCATTGGCACCAAATGTGGACTTTAGAGATCCAGTAGAGGGAACAAGGGCTCCCCCCTACCCTGAATATTGCAGAAATCTGAACAGTGCCTTGAATGCCAGGATGCTGCCTAACCATTCACAGAATCTTCTATCACTGAAAAGAAGATTATCATAGTTATGAATTCAGAGAAAACCTCTGTTCCTTGCTTGAATTTCTGCACCATTTTGGCACAGATCTCACTGCTAGTCTAATTGTTTGGTGATGTTTCTCTCACCAGAAAGCTTTAGTGCCGAAGACACAGTCTATCCCCAGAACAGTGTGAACCAATGCATACATCTTTATCAAAAAATGATCAAACACACCCAAAACTGCATTTAAGATCACAGTTTTACTCACAGATTTTCTTCATCCTACTTCTAAAACTCCTGCTACACACCCACCTTGCAACAACTAAAAATAGAGGTTCCCAAATACTGTGCAATGCAAATTTTCAAAGGGCCTTTCAAAACTTACCTTCTGAGGAGAGCAACCAAAGGAACAGCACACCTAACAACAGCTTCATGGTAACCACCTCTATGAATTGATAATCCTGGAATGCTGTGTGTTAGATGTTAAGGCTGAGAAGAAAGAAATTCTCTTCCCTTTTCTCCTTTATATCTTAGAACTTGATAACTCAGCAGCCATAAAACTTATTGGCTTCCACCTTTGGAAAGCAAAGCGACGATGATATCTCATTTCATTGCCCATCCAAGGGTCAAAGAAGGGGCACAGCTTCTTTCACTTGTTCAGAGAAAGCTGGCCATTTTTCAGGAGAGTTCTCAGCAACCAAGATCACATGAGTCAGCTTCCAGCAGGGTCAAGGCTCTTCCAGGCAATACATAACACATTAGTTGGGCATTAGCCTGCCTCTGCCAGGCAGGGAAGGAGCCTCTGCTCCTGAGGCAACAAGGTCAACTGAACCCTATACAGCAGCCCACACCCACCCAAAGAAGAAGGTTGTGCTCTTCCTTTTGTCTCCTTCCCTACCTGTGCTCCTTCCTTGCCTTCAACCAGACTCATGCTGTGCCTGTTTCTCCTCCACTAGTTCCTCTTCTGGCGGATTTTCCTTCACCGGGTTATGCCTCACCAGCATTTGCCAAGACAGAGCAGTGTCAGACAAGCAGGATCGGTAACTCTGCCCTCACACTGCACAGGTCTCCAAAGCCCTCGCTGTGACACTCTTACAGTGGCATGGTCACCTCTGCAGAGTCACAGAGCGTGCAGAAATGCCAGCTGGACTGTGATACAACTCTCCCCAGTGAGACTACCACCATGCCTCAATTACAGTGTCAGGGTCAAACCTCTGAAGAGCAGCCTGCTGTCCTCACACAAAACAGCAGAGTGACCTTTGGCCTCTTCCGAGCCCACTGACACCCAGAGAGAGCTCCTACATGAATAATGGGAGTCTGCTTAAATAAATAGCTTTAAATGCTTAAATAAGCCACTAGCACACCCAACTCGGGCAGTCTAACCCATCCTTCAAAGGGGCTTTTGCTTATTTTGCCTTTCTGTTGTTTCATGACAGAAATTTGACATTCTCTGAAGGCACATGTTGGAGGTAGATCTTGTGCTCATTTCACTTTTCAAAAACCGGGAATGCTATATTAATTCTGAACATGAACAGCTATTGTTCAGAGCAACCTGCGAGGAGGAACGTACATAGACAGGGGAAAGAATTCCTCCACCCCCTGAGTCTCCACTATCAACTCAGCGAAAACACACCAGCACAAGGGGCTTCTCACCTCAGACACAGCTGCATGTTCAAGCCTGAGAGGGATGAGCTCATTCTGCTTGGGAGTCTCACCCCTGAAACACAGTTTGACACCCAAACTCCTTTGACCAGTAAGATAATGAAAAGTTAAAGGCTTATTCACCGTGAGGGCACAGCCCCACACCAGCAAGCCCTGCTGGGGCTGAGCTGCAGTGGAACTCCCAAGCACGTGGTCAGAATGAAGGAGGTTCAGGTGAGGCTGGCCAGGGCCATTAGCACGCCTCAGCCAAGGTGGCATTGCACAGTCTCAGCACGGATGGGAGTTACCTTTGGTGGGTTTTGTCATTACATACAAGGGTTTGTGGCTGCTTCACTCCTCAAGGGAAAGCTCTCACTACCAAAAGTCTGAGAAACAGACTTCTTGAAGAGCTGGAAGTGTTTAAAATCCCAGAAAGTCTCTTCCTCATCGCACACCAAGCACAACATGAAAAGGAAGGTAGCATTAATTCATTCATTTGCCATAAACCACAGATCCAAGAGTAAGTTTAGCCTTTAAACACTGTGACATGCTCCTGAAGCAAAACATCGTTAACTTCAAGGCTTGTAAATCTCTTGTAAACACTCCTTCCCACCACTGAAGCATCAAAATAGCTCCTAGACTGAATAGCAAATAACAAGTGGCAGCAAAGATCAAAAAAGTTTGCAAAAGGGAGAAGAGAGAATTTTCTATTAGATGCAGAAGGTGTCAGAGACAAATTAAAGCTTTTACATTACTGCAAGGGCAAAGCTAGATGCAGCTACAGAAGGCAAGGAGAGTTCCAGACCATAAACCAACCCTCAGCTGATGGTATTTAGGAATACGTGAGGGAAATGCAGCCACGTAGCTGATTACCTAAAGATCAACACAGAACATCTTGTGTCTTCCCCAAAGTGCCTGCTGCTGCTCAGGTGGGACAAGGAGCTAGCTGGACCTGGTAGTTAACCCTGCCTGAATCGTGTGACTTTTCTTGTCCCTTGCCCTGGATGGAGAGGGCTCACAACACAACTGGCACAGAAGGGCATTACGTGAGGGTTGGTGGTGAAGAGCAGAAGTTTTGTGCCTTGGCATGTCCTCTGGCAGAGAACCTGTTTCACAGGTCTACACCCTGCAGTGCAAAACACCACAAAAACAAAAGTCAAGCCCCAGTTACAGTTTTAAAGTAAGCAACACCCAAACAGATACTCAAACACGGGTGCTAAAGCATATTAGTCAAACTCTTTGGTTCAATGCTACATTTTTGGGTGGCTTATAATATGCCTAAACCATCACCTTTCATACCTGGTGAAGGAGCTATAGCTGGGAAAGCTGTGGGATTTTTTTTAGCTTGTCTTTAAGTTTTTCCTTAGCTCCTCTGTTAAACAGAGCTTTTCCCTGCATTTCTTTTACTCATACAGAATACCAAAACCCAAAAACTCTTTCAACCTATCTAGGCCCTCACCTATAGGACTGCTGTTTTAAAATACAAATAATGAAGGTATGGCTGCATTTTAAAAGAAAAAAACCCTCAACAATAAAACCAAACAGACAAAAATCTCCATAGCACTCAACCATTTATAATTAAACCCAATATGATTGTCACCTCAAGCACAGCCTTGCACTGAGTAACTGAGGGAGGTAGTTCACTCAACTGCTAAGAAGCCTAGGCCATATATCAGTGGATAATGTAATTGCACCCACAAAACTATCACATTACACTGGCATAGCAGCAGACTTCTTGTGGAAATACAAAGCAGACCGAGTTTCCATTTCATTTGAAGACAGAGCCTGTCTGTGACCTGTCACTGCTTCAGCTAATCCTACTGCCTTGACGAGGCGTTAGATCTTGAATTTTGTATTTAGGAAGCATATCCCTGAATTGTTCCACCTATGAGGCACCCATCTGTGATGGGTAGAACATGACAGTTCTACAAAAACGTCAGGGATAAATCATATACAACAGCAAGACATTTCATGTGTCCTTGTGATGCTGTGCCGTTGCCTCCTCTTGCTGTGATTTACATTGCTGGTAAATTTAGTGCATAGTCTGGACCTAGACAGAAGATCTTCCTCCACAGGGGAGTTCAAACATGCAGTAGAGGGTGAGGAGATCAAGTGAGGCCAAGGGCAGCCAGGGACATGAATCACAGGACAGCAATTCTGCGGCAGCAGGCAGGAGAGCTGCACAGCTTGAAGGAGGCTGCTACCACCTGCTGGAGGGAGTGCAAATCCTCCAAGGAAAAGAACAACACAAACGTTTATGTGGAACTGGAAAGCACCGGTCTACGCATGGTCAGATTACTGAAAGTGGGCAAAAGACCTCGTAATGCTTAGTGCAGTCCTTTAAAAAGCCCAGGCTTTTGGAGTTGCAGGCGAGGAGGATATAAATTGCTTCTAAAGTGGCTTTAAAAAAGAAACCCTGGTAAAAACAAATGCAAACACAAGGCCTCAAATACATTCCCCTAAATTTTTCTAAGCTCAGCACATGACTGGACTCTTGACTTTTATGGTTAGATCTGCAGAGCTGCTACAGAGACCTAAGCTGTGGCAGTAAGTACACAAATAAGCAAGGTCAGCACCGCAATTATAGCCATGTTTTGGACGAGCTGTGAAGCAGCGCTCTCCTGCAAGCACCTATCAGTAGCTGAAGGCAGCAACATAACAACGAAAACTCCAATCCACTGTTAATAAGTGAACGAAACTCGAGAGTTCTTCCCCGTGCCTGAAGTGGGGCACAACCTCCCACACAGATTGTTCGATTGCTTGCTGAGGGCACAAGCCCTTTAGCCACTCATCAGTGGCTGGCACCAAAGTGCAGCATAAAGTCCATCTCCACAGACTGCTCGGTGCTGCTGAGCGGCCGGCGGTGCCCAACCCGCCTTTGCAGCTTGTGTACCTGCCACAGGTCCCGCATTCCCATCGCCCGTCACAAATGCACGGTGTGCCCTTTGCACCAAAAGCTGGAACTGCTCCTCTCTGCCTATTCTAGCAGCCTCTGGGCCTTTGATCATGCCATAGGCTGAAATCCTCCTGGGTCCTTGGGGACAGGAGCCCCTGAAGCCTGATGATAGCTGCAAGGCTGCTGAGGACTCTGAACAGCCGGAGAACGGCAGAAGCCAAGATTTAAAGATCCTCTGCTAAAGACTGTTTTTACTGACTTTTCTGTACTGTGAGGATTCGTTTGAATCTGTAAGCAGCAAGGAGCTGGGGACCAGATACTTCCTGTGGCCTCCCCAGTTGGCCCCTTGGTTATCAAATCAGGAGATAAAGCTCATTTCTGGGGAGCCCTGTTTACAGCCACAGACTTGAGAGAGTTCACCAGCGCTACCACAGCCTTCAGAAAGCAGTGCTGGCAGGAAGGCAGATAGAAAAGGGAAGCAGTCTGCCTGCCTCTGATAGACAGCGATGGCATTTGATGGCAGGAACCAGAAAATACGTGCTCCCTTCCCGTGTCCCTGGGCGAGTTCATTGATGCTCACATGCAAAGTACCTAATTCTCAAAGACTTACGTGGAAACCAGGCACCTAAATAAACACCACTGTGAACTGAAGAACAAGTCTCAAAGCACTGTGGTTCTCTGTAAACTGAAAACATGAGTATTCCCTTTCCCCCATTCTTTTCCATTAAGCTATAAAATTCCCAAAGCAGTGCCAGCTTTTGGCTGTTTGTATTCACGCCACAAAGGGGCTCTGTTTTCAGCCGGCGCTGTAATTGCAGCAGCCAGTGTGGGAAGCTCCTGGCTCTCCTGTGCTCTCTGAAGCTCTTGCCACATGAAGGTGCAACATACAGACTCTGTGGGGTCAGCCTGTCCAGGTGCCACGGTGTCCCAGCCTTGCTGCTCCATCTATGCACACCCCAAAAATCCTCTGTTTACCTGACTCCCCCGCAGAAGTTCATTTCTCAGCCTGTCTTTACATGTCAAAAAATGTATTCCTTGGACCTCAGTGAGCCAGCCCCAGATGTGCTATATTCCTTTTGCATCATTAATACTTGTGCTGCTCTTGAAAAAGAGAAGCCTATCAAGTGGTAGCACAGTGATGGAGATGGGGAGAGGAGGTAAGGCTTCTTTTCCTCTTAAGACATGAGACTGTTTGACTTTTCTGGCTGCATTTGCACCAAACTCTTAGAGACCTTTACACTCCAGAGCCCTCGAGGTTGCTCAGTTTTTGCCCATTACCAGCAGAAGCTCCTGGAGCCAGGAGCGTACGGCTTGGTGCACTCCCTTCACATACTTCACACACTTCACACAACACAAATTGTGGCAAACATCCTCCCACCGCAGTGTTCACCATCTCTGCAGCGCTCTGATCTGCTCTCACCTGTTTTGTGGCTAAAAGACCCAAACAGGTGCTCTGTGTCTTCTTCTTTCACCTCATGAGTGGAGCTGCACTGAGGCAAGCCTGAGGGTAACAGATTCAGTGCTTAGAGAAGTGGGTTGAAAGGCCTTTGGACACAGACACATTTATTTTACTAAGGGACCATGCAAGGGCAAGCAGCTGAAGCCTTCCGTAACTGGGAAGAGGTGCTTACAGAAACTAAATTTCCTTTAGTGAGGCAAAGAAATCGCAGGAGAACAACAAGCAAACACCGTCAGGTCAATCTTAAACCCAAAGTCATACACAGATCATCACTCCAGAAAGGGAAGCAGGTAAACAGGCATAAAATAAATAGGAGGGGTGAGCATACAGAAACTACGGAAGCCAGACTGGACTAGAAATATTTACAGTGCCGGGCATTAAGGAGTATCGGCGCTCTGGCCGGAACACATGGCCAGCTGGCCTGAGTGACACACTGCGTGGGGAGGGTCACGCCTGCTTCAGCCAGCTGTAACTCTCGCAGCTGCCACCAGAGGACACCAAATTCCTACATTTTCACTCCTGAACACAACGAGCATCCTGACCCTTCGGCTGGGAGCGGGGAAAAATGTCGTGGCCGTGGAGCTGTACCTCCAGTCCTCAGGAGGAGCAGTCCGGGCCAGGGGATCCTTGATGTGACCTGCGTTTGTCCAGGTGTGCCACCACACAACAGCAGCCCCGTCTCCTCCCTCCCAGTCAGAAGCCAATTTCAAGCTTGCGTATTTTCAGTGCCTGCATGCTTTGAAGACCAGTAATAACACAGAAAGTGACAGTGATTCAAACCAACGCTAGACGATCAGAGACCAAAAGCCACTGCCAGCTGAACAGATGCTCTTATCCCATATTTCCATTGAAAGAGCCTTCCAAAATTCACAGTTCTGCCAGGCTTCATCCTGACATTTCAGAGGAATATTGCAAGAATGCCATCAAGTGCTAGAGGCCTTTGTTTTTTAGATGGAAAGGCTGTGCTCTGGAACCAGCTACGGGTACAGGCATGGGCCTGCCCATAGGATTTTCTGAACAATTAATCTGCACGTTATTATTTCGAGTGATCTCAATAAATTGCAATAGCTGCTCAGAATCAACTGGATAAAATTCAATAAAAACACAGCAAAGTACTATGATTGGGAAGGAGAAATTAGGTGCACAAATGGATGACTTGGAATAATTGGTTAAGCTGAAGTACTACACAAAAGGATCTGGAGGAATTAGAGTGGATCATGTAATGAGTCCAACAGTACACTGCAGTTGCAACAAAAACATTTCTTTTGGGATGTATTAATGGAGTGTCATCAGTATGCCACAGAGAGTCATTATTCTGCTTTACTCCAAAACAGTGCCCACTAACGCTAAGCTTTGTGCCAAGTCTGGGGCACTAGCAGTTTCAGAAAGATGGAGTTAGAGCAGACCAGCCAGCCCAACAGGAAGCTTAAGAAACCCTAGGGAAAGCCGGATGGACTAGGGGAGGTTTTCCTGGGAGAGAAGGAGAAGAGTGAGGATGGCTGCTCTGACCGCAGGGGGCTGCTCTGGCCAGCAGCAATCACCATGCATCTGTTTTCCCTGGCGGCCCAGAAGAAAGAGAGGCAGAGGGGTCCCAGATCAGTGTGGAACGAAGGCAGACACCAAACCTGGGACTAGTTTGGGTTTCATCTCAACAGGCATCTCTGTTTTTCTTACATAAGAGGGAAGGTATGCAGGTGGGGGATGGGAGGGGTCACGAGTTTTGATGTGACTGTCAGTGACAACGTGGAAACTTGCTTTCAGGTGAGGAATGGTCCTTTTAACACAACAAAGCGGCACACCCAGGAGTGCATACACAGACCACACCTACTGGAGCCAGCTTCCACAGGGTTGTTTGTACAGCAAGCAAAGGAGAAAATAAAGATTGGAGATGGAGCTTGCTTTTTGCCCGCTCCTCCCCCAGGTCAACCTGTCCCTATGAATAGTACAGGCAAGGCTGTTCACGTATTACTGCTTTCTGCAGCTCCCGGGGACCTTCAAGGTCCTGCTAATATCACTGCTGAAAGATTCCCACCCCTTAGACCTGGTTTCCACCAAGCACCTAAATAAATTTGGGCATGTCCCCATTCAGCAAAGGCCTTAAGCTTACGCCTACATTTAAGCACAAGCTTCAGAGTGCGTGTTCCATGACTTCGGCAAACGAGGCCTTTACCTTAGAAAACATAGATAAAACAACTTTTCATTTAGCTAAGCTCAAACACTTCCCTCAAACTCCTTGAATCTATCTCCTCTCTGACACTGAAAGAGATGCCTTGCATAAGAAGACTCCCTTGCTTCCTCTCTGCTGTAATTCATCAGCTCTTCCCTGCTCCAGGGCACGTACCTCTAGGGACAGATGAAATCTATTCCTGTTTGTTACTATGCAGAGCTAGATCTCAACAGCAGTGATAAAGGCCCTTGCACATCCTAGCTTGCTTTCTGATACTTCCCTTTTCTCTGGAATTCATACTCCTCACCCGCCCTTGCTCCCTTCCCCCTTCCCTGTTTGCTCATACTTCTGGAAAGATGACTGAAGGCTAACCAATGAGTAAGACACTGCTGCACGTCATCGCCTGTCTGCTGCAAGAAGGGGTGAATAAGTTCGTTTGTCCACAGGTTAAAGTGAGGTTGCCATCCTAACAAGGAGCATGTAATTGGGAGACCAAGCAGTGGGAAACCTGCCCTCTCTTCTCTCTCGTCTGGAGCTTTTAATTTCGCTTGTTTTCTTCATTGCGTACGGCACTTTGTGCCTGCACAGCATCTTTCAAGTGAGGATCTCAAAGGGCTTCACAGACCTTAATTAAACCTCATAAATCCGTAATTGATAGATGAAAATTCTGAGTCACAAAAAGGTGAAGTGATGTGCTCATGGTGAAACAGTGAGTCAGTTGCAGAGCTTGGAGCAGGGCTATGGCGATCCCAATCCAGTACTCAGCATCTTCCTCCCTTGCCAGACTTCACGGAAGACTCGGAGAGAGAGTTCAACAGCTGCCTGATGCCACTCCCAGCGGCCATTCAGGCACTGGTGGGGAACAGCCATCAATGGCATTTGGTGCTGCGGTACCAGACCAGCTAAGGGTGGGGGGTGGGTTGCAGGACTACTGCATTATCTGGGAGCAGCCCCAGCCACCCTACTCCCCACTGACTGCGACCCCAAAGCCAGCCTGGAGCCCGGGGCTCAGTTAATGGCTATTTCCAAATCCCGAGGGGGCAACCACAGGATAAGACCAGTGCCTTCACCCTCCCCATATGGTGGCCTGGCAGGGGAAGGGCCTTCGTGCCCTGATACATGCCCGTAGGAGCAATGCTGTTATCCCTACCACGGACCCAGCGGTAGGGTCCACAGGTCCTACACAGGGACACAGTGCAGCCTGCACCCAGGGACCCGGGCAGGCACCCAGCCAGCTCCTGGCTGTCAGTTGGCCTCGGGCAGGTTCCTTCTTTTTTCCTCTGTTTCCCTCCCAAGCCTTTGTTTCCACGTCCATGGCATGTAGGCTCGGCAGGGCCGGGACCCTCCCGGCTGGGCGTTTGCACGGAGCGGCCCGGTCCGAGTCTGGCTGGGCTGGCAGGGCAGGACAGCACAGCCCTGCCCGCCCATCCCTCCTCGGTGCCGGGGAGCCGGTCCCTCTTGGTGGACATCGTCCCAGTCTGCTTTCCAATTATAGCATTGCAAGGCTGCGACTGTGTTTAATTGTCTGCGTTTTATAAACACTAAACGGCCTTGGCTGACGCCCGAGTTAATGATCCCCTGCAGAAGCGACTTTGGCCGGCCGGCTCCCAGCTGGGCCCTCACCACGCCCACCAGAAAGGGTCAATTAAAAAACGATGGGAGAGGATAAAAACACAGAAAGACGACTTAAAAGACGATGATGCACCTGAGGAAATGACACATCCCCCCACTCCTGTCTGCCACCGAGCTGTGATGCCACTGCTGAGCTGGGCTTTCCTGAAGGCACCAAACAGGAAAGCTCTGCTCCTCAAACCCACCTGCCTGCCATGGCCAGCGCCAGCTGCCCACACCTGAGCATCCTCTCTCAACCATCCCAGTGACCACCTGGATCAGGGTCCGAGAACGGCAGAAGACCTGTGGCAGGGCAAACAGATCAGTTCACCTGCCCTGTCAAACCTACATTTCTTTCCTCCAGGTTTTCCCCTCACTTAATATTAGCAAAGGGAAAAAACCCAACACAGCTCACCTCAAAAATGCAAACAGAATGAAAACCCCCAGAGTAAATAGCCAAGGCTTTTATGTTAATGCAAGAGTCATTGACAGCATCAAAACAAAGGGAAAATCTCTGAGTCAAATTTGCAAATGATGTAAATAAGTCTATTGAGTTTCAGTGAAGGGCACAGACTGCCATACAGTGTGTCTATAGGTATATGTGCTGCCCTCAGCCCCCTCTGCTGCCGCATCCCAACTCAGCGGCACAACGGACACTGGAAGGGGAACAGATGACACTTCAGTAGGATTTGTACATATTGCCGCTAAAGCTCAGCATTTCTATTTTAAAAAGAAAGAAAAAAAAAAAAAACAATGAAAAACCCAAACAGGGCGAGTGCACAGCTGCAAGGCGGCCTGGGTAATTGTGCAATGCTGGGAACTCTTAGGTAGTTAATAATTATACTCAACCTTCGGTCTAGTTCCTAACAACACCCCTAGGCGTGTCGCTCTTACAGAATAAGGGCACACGCCCTGCTGTGTCTCCTTGCTTAACAGGAACACAAAGTACAGTAGTAGGAGGTGTTTCCTTGAACTCTGAACAATTGGACATTTAAGGATTAATTACTGTTAAGGAGCTTTGGACTGGCAAACACACTAACTCAGCTCTTGGCTGCGTCTCCCAGCCAAGTTCTCTCAGTCATCCTAATTAGACATTCTGATACCATCTTTAATTATATGATCTCACATGCTATATTTTTTTTTCTTCTTCTTTTTTTTTTTTTTTCCTTCTTCTTACACTGAACCCCTGTCTCCTGCAGCACGCCGAGAGGGCAGAGCAGAGCACGGAGGGGTGAACTGGCGGTGAGGAAGGCGCTGGGCTGGGAGTCGCTCCCCTCCAATTCCCTTGGTGCAGCAGCAAGAACCATGCACTGTTGGGACCCGAGGCGATCGGGACCCGAGCTCCCCACGCTGCTGAAAACACCCCAGGTCTTTCACAAGAGGGAGGAAAGCACTGAGCCTGCCACAGCTCCCTCACTGCTGTGGGCAAGACGGGACGTATACTGTATTTGTCAGTATTGACTGCAGCCTGGCTGGAATAATCCCGCGCCGAGCGATATCCCGCGCCAGCCGCAGCGAGTGCGTGTGTGCGCGCATGTACACACACACAAACACATTTGCTCTCCTGTACACACCTTGGTCTTGTTGAAACAACAGGAGGAGCATAGTGCGCGTTATTAATGTTCTTCACCTTTGTAAACACTGCGCTGCTGGGGCGCTGCTCCTGCGCCCCAACATGCAGCACCCAGCGGTGCTGTGGGCCTGCCCTCCCATCCCCCCTTGACCCAGGGCCTGCCAAAAGCTGCTGAGGCTGCTTCACATTCAAGCCGATCCTGTTGGACTGCAACGTCCTTCCTAGGAAGGGATCTGGCTACATCCGAGAGCCAGTAAGCGACATCACCTTTTCTTCTGTGTGCTGTCATTAGCTGCCCATGCTCCGGCAGCCCCCCCTTCCCCCCGATGCAAGGAGGGAAGTTTTGGGCTGCGTGCTTTCAACTGAAACGCTGCGCTGCTGAGCTGGAAGCTCGGTATACCCTGAGGTCAGCCGAGGTTCACTAAGCTGGGGAACTCCTTAAATGGTATCGTCTGAAGAGCCGTCGCCCTTTGTTTTCGCAAGCAGCACAGGGAGAGATGGGCCAGTTCCCACTGGGACCCTTTTCTGAATGCTGGAGTCCCAGCCTTGTGTGAACGTGGGGGCAAAGAGGCGGCTGCTCCCTGCTTTTCCCAGCGCCAGCCTGCTCCCTGGAAATGGCTCCAAGATCCACCCATGCCTCGGCCTGCCAGAAGTACTGGTTGGCCTCAGCCGGGAGGGTGCGCAGCTCCCGTGCTCGCCCCATGCTCCCGGGGCTGGCGAGCCCGGCACGCATCCTGGCAGGGTCTGTGCCCTGCCCGTCCTGCTCTAGGGTCTGGGCTAGCCTGCGGGCGTAAGCAACTTCACTGAGCACTTCATCACACCTTTCCAAAATCGGGGGGCAGGAAGGGAGGCCCTGACTGTCCCACAGGCAGGCAGCAGTACCCCACACAGGGAGGAGCCCTGTCCTCCCAGCTCCTAGGCGTTCCTTGCTGATTCAGAGTCAACATAATGGGGCTGAGATGGCGCCATTGATCCTGCTGGGCAGGCGGAGCCGCTATATGGTAGGGATTAGTAATGACTTTCTTCCCCATGGCACCGGGTCACAGGATTTAGCCCTTTGTACAGCCCCACCGTGGAAACGGTCTGCCTCCCTCCCTGCCGCCAGAAACGTGCCTATGGAGCTGCCACTGGTCCTGAGGAACAGAGAAATGGCAGCAGCCAAAACAATTCAGAGTTGGAGCCATGTGACAAAAGAAAAACAGAATTGGAACCAGACAGTCAGCAGGGGTGGAGGATAGACCTACCCTACTAAGGCAGCCAACCATACTGTCAGGAGGTCCTTCCTTCAGTCCTCTAGGACAGGCAGCCCTATGCAGTCAGGGTGCATCTTGGACGACCTCAAGTTGCCAAGACCTTCACGGTACAGCTCCTGCTCTGTGCCACCACAGCCTTGTTCCTTGTAGCTGCCTGAGAACAGCCTGGCCCCAGGCAACTACAGCTCCAGCAAACCCCTCACCTCACCAGGACAACAAGAGCAGGGGGAGGAAGATCATCACTCCAGGACGAGCACCCATCCCAGCTGCAGGTGCTGACAGAAGAGGACACCCAAGGTCAAGGGAAGCACCTGAAGCTGATGTTTTGAAGGCATCACTCTCCTTTCCTATTCCCTCCCTTTTACCACAGGCAGTGTCACAGGCAGATCTTCATTTCCTCAGCTGCCAGAAGCAGAGAATGTAATTAGATACCAGTATGGCCTCAGAACGCTGCTCAGAGCAGAGATATAATCACGGTCCTTGTGGCTCACAAACACGGCGTTCAGTCAGAGGCTACAAAAGGCAGCCAACGTCTCCCGTCACCCCTGTGACCTGGAGCAGCCAGGGAGGAGTGAAGGGTTGCAGCCTTCCAAGTCAGCATCAGCTTAGAACAAAGGCTGTGGCAACCATTCCTGAGGCACGAGGCTGTGGTGCTGCTCACTGCTGGCCCTGATGGCCTGCCCCAAGCTCTGGCTAGAGGGGTCAGAGCAGGGCCGTGCCTCACTAGACCATAGGGCAGTCTTAGATGTGGAGGGCTCATGAGCTCACCTTTCCCCTAGATTATTCATGGGCCTCTGACATGTGGGCCTTTAAAGCCCGCAGGCTGGTGTCTGTTGCTCTGCCCTCATTAACATGAAACAGTTTCAAAACTAAATCCAGTATGTTTCGGAGTGGAAATATGATGTAAGCAACTCAAACAGGAATTAGTGAATTAGAGCATCCAGTGCTTGAATTGCTTGAGCTACCCAAAGGAAAAGAACTGACCTATTTCCTCCCTTTGCCCAAACCCAGCATCTCCTCCTGTGGCCCTTCACATCAGTAATCACCAGCAGGAGCGCGTGTCATCATTAGGAGCCACTGATGAATTTGCCTGAGTCTGGGAGCCCAAGCAGGGTTATAGAAAGGGGGTGGGGGGCCAGAGGGAGCTCTTTGCTCAGTTAATGGATTGTGCCTGACCCATGTGCTCACCTAGGATCATCAGCTGTAGATCCTTATTTACCTTTCCAGGGAACTTGTAAAACGGCTTTGGTCCGAGAGAGGAAAAACAGTAGGAGAGCCTGCAAAAGGCAAATAGGCAACAGTTCCTGGCACTGCCTGTGGACTTGCAGAGTTGTACAGTCATTTGTGGGATGCAGGATCTAGATCACAGCCATGTAAGGCCTGTCTCCCTCTCTTCCCCCACGCTAGTCTGTGGAATGGAGCATGCAAAATGAAAAAGGAAATCTGAGACTCACACTGCAGCAAGCTGAACAGTTTACATTCTTGTCTGCCATGATAGCCTCCTCCCAGCTTAGTCCTTATCTGTTTGACCTTGCATAGCCAGCATCAAAAAGCTGATATTTAGTACAGAGGAATTCTGGGGTTCAAATGAGATAGCACTGCAAGGGGGAAAGAAATATGCTCGCAATATGTTCCTTCAGGACTACGTGGAATGAAAAGCAGACACACAGAAGGGTTGAGGTTGGAAGGCATCTCGGGAGAGTGTCTGGTCTACCCTTTTGCTCCAGCAGGGTCAGTTAGGGCAGATTGCTGAGAGCCATGTCCAGTCTAGTTTTGAATGTCTCCAAGGATGGAGACTCCACATACTTCCGTGGTCAACCTGTGCCAGTGTTTGACCACTTTCACAGTGAAAAAGTTACTTTCCTGTCCTCTATTACAAATCGTGACCATTGCCTCTCATGCTGCCACTCGGTACTACTGGGAAGAGTATGACTGCATCTCCTTTGCTCCCTACCCCCATCAGGTATTCACATACTTTGGTAAGATCCTCCCTGAGCAGCCTTTTCTCATAGCCAAACGTTCCTAGCTGTCTTGGCCTCTCCTCCCAGCCTTGTCCTGTCTTCATCAGTGAAGATCTTCCTGAGGTGTACTGGATCTCACTACACTGGAACACGCACGTGAAACTTTCATTTAAACCTCAGCCCTATGAGAGGGTGCCAGCAACTTCCACCCATCTGATGATCCACCTGCACTGTTCATTGTCCTGACACTGGCCAGGCACTGCTGAATGGGGGCCTCACTAGTGCCATGTGGGACTGAGCAGAAAACACTTGTTATGATGATATGAAATTTCAGGACACACAGACACCAGCAGAGTAGGACCATATAGTGTAGGGTTTTTTTCTTTTAATGCATCATTTTTTCCACTTTGGGGTATCTGATGCAATAACCATGTCACCGTTTTTCTCTGTCACATCCTTCCCACATGGCAGTGGAAATATCACTTCAAACCAGTATTCTGGATGCCCTCCTTTCCCCCACTCCCACTCCAGCTCTGCTTGCCATTAAGCTTTCTTCAGATTTAACACATGCTTGTTCTTTCCCTTGGCTGCAGAATTTCTGCAGTGTTCCTGTAGCTGCTCCTGCAGGTTCTAGATAAAACTTTTTAAGTGAAAAAAAAAAAAATCACCAAAAGCCTTCATCTGACAACTTGACATCCTCTGGCATGATATATTCAGGCAACTCCTCTAGGCTTTCTCTTGCCACAAAAGCTCTGTTCCAGGTGGGGTCTCCCACCTGTAAGAAGACCAGGCTACCTGCACATGCTGCTTGGAGAGAGGAGCCAGTGCTTCGGTCAGCAGGAAATATGACCACTAGGAAAAGCCCAGAGATAAGTCTCACATTCTCAGAAGAGGAGAGGCAAAAGAGAACGGGGAGCCTCTCTTAATTCTTGTACACGCTAAAGACATCATTGGGATATATGCTGATCCTGATGGAAGAGTTTTTGGTGCAGATATCCCTCACAACCTTTCCTGCAAAAGGAATGGGTGATCTCTCTTCCAGTACGACTCTGCCTACCCTGTGGTAAGATACAGATCACTCCCTCTCATCACAGGGTTAGGGCATTGCAGGGTAGAGGGAGGATGAGCCTGTTTCAGAAGGAGGGGAAATTCCCTATGTAAAGTGATCTAAACCAAGATGAGGATGTCGGGAAAAACATAATTTCCATGTCAATGTGGTAGAATTTGGCCTCCCACGGCTAGAAGACTGGTGGAAAAGAGTTTGCTCTGCTGTGCAGTTTCATCCTTCAAAACCAAGTTACAGTAACTGCTGTGGACATTCCAGGGTCCACAGCTCGTGATGATCAAAGGCAGTCACAACCAGCCACCGCTGGGAGAAAATGAGGCAGGAGGCTGGGCCTCGCAAGCAGCACTTGCAGTCAAGCAACACGGAGCCTTTCTGAAGGGCGCTGTCAGCACACAGGAGCTTAGGGAGCACCTCGGGTTGGCAGGAGGCAAGCAAGGACACATCCTCCTGTTAGCCTTTTTTTTGGTAGTGGGAGCGGAGGTATAGGCTGCCAAAGGAGCTGGTTTGACAAAATCGAGGCTGGATGCCTCCGTGCAGCAGCGTAATGGGAAAGCCCTTCGAGAGGCAGGAAATCCTGGAGGCACTCCCCTTGGAGAAGGCTTCTGTGCAGTAGGAGATCAAATGGGGACTCCCCCACGCCCGAGGCCCAGTGGAGATAGATATTAAGAGATGATGCTCCCGAGTCCTTCGGCATATTTACTTGTAGTTGCCATGGCCCCCAGAATATCTGCTTTTCCCTTTAGCCATACCAGGACAAGTGCATTTAGAAAAAGCTTCCCATAGGCTCTCCCTTACCCCTCTGTCATCCTTGACCCTGTAGAGAACCCTAAGGCTGGGTCCTGCTCTACAGCTCAAACCCTCCTACGCTGATTTCATGTCAGCTTTCCTACAGTATGGATTCCTGAGAGCTGAGCTCATTTCACACAGGCATGTGCATGTATTCCCTCTTCTGGTGACTGATACCTCCAGCATTCCCTATAACTTCTCAAATAGTTTCCATTCACCTTATAACTTACTCCAACATCATCTCTCATTTCCTTCCCCGTGGAACTGTGAGAACACAGGGGTTAAAGAAAAAAAAGTATGAAAAAGAGGGTAAAAAAAAAAGGGACAGGGACCAGCAGGAAACCAGAGCAGACATTACTCCTAAGGAAGTCCATGAGTAAAGGAGAAGCTTGGTGTGGTGCCAGCTGGGCAGGCCATGATTCACCTATCTCCTCCCCACCAGTGTTTCATTTTGAACTTGAATATGACATCCTCCACTCCTAACCTGATGCATTTGAGTTCCTTCCACTCCAGAGGCTGGCGCTTTCCCCAGGCAAGCAAGGGAATTCCATCTTAACCTCCTCCTTGCTGCCAGTGAAGCAACCATGCTCTCCGCCCCAAGTTTTCAGAGCAGAAGCTTTGACTCCTTCTGGTTGAGGAAATTTAAAACAGACAAAAAACCAGTCATCTCAGCACACATTTTCTACCTCTGTCCCTTTCCTTTTTGAAGCCGAGATGAAAGGATTAGTGCTTTATTTGCCTTCTAGCCCAGGTGGGCTGCTCTGCTAGCCTCTGCCCCAGCTACCATTGTTGCAGGTAACAGCTGTCGGGATTGCAGCTGCTCTTATGAAAGAAGCTTTGCAACGTGCTGCAACCGGGCACCTGGCAATGCTGAGCCCAGTTGGTCATAGTGAAGGAACATGCGAGCTTTTAATTGTTCATGGCAAAGGGAGCTTTTTAATGACTTCAATTAACAGAGAGAACTCCAGTTAGTTCTTGCTATACAAAAGTGTCCACAATGTCATTAAAACGAGATTTACAAGTGTCATAACTCTCAGCAGCATAGTCAACAATACAGCCAATCATTACAACTGAGCACCAAAAGAGAAGGGGGGAACATCATACCACCAAGGAGCTGGATGAAAAGAAAGGAGTATGGGGGGAGAAGGTGCAGAGGAAAAAAGAAAAGTCATTTTTTCTTTTCAGTCTAGATTGATTTTATTCTACAAAATGCTACTCAGTTAAAATTGTAAAAGCAAAACCATTTTAATATGTTCTTTCTTTCGTAGCAGCAAGCTTTCTCTAACAAGCTTTTTGTTTTAGTGCAAATACTGTAGGCCTGTAATTCAGTAAAATAACAAGAACAGAAAAGAGACAACACCAGAGAGAACGCCTCAGAGCTGAAATTCCCCAGGAATGCAAGAATGACATCAAGATCACTACGAGCAAAGAAACGTCCCACTTCAGCAGTCATCTTTAAGAACCTCTGTGGCAGAAACCATTTCACTGCAGACAGACAGTAAAGAAGAAAACCCATGATCTAAAACTTCTGAGAAAAAGAAAAGATAATGGTGCCCCCAAACCTTTAACAATCCTCATGGTCACCTATTAGTCACTGAGGCTTCATTTCACTACTGACACCCGCTTCACAGCAGCAAAATGCTACCGATGCTTTCAGTTTGTCCCAGGTGAGCGGCATCAGAACCAGGCCCTTTCTGTATCTGAGGATCTTAAAGCAGACTTTAGTGACACTAGTAACTTATCGCTCTAATAAAGATGCACTATCCCTTACTGATGGTACTTTGAACTACACAGTATATCAAGATATGTACAACAGTTTATCCTCTCACTGAGCAAAAACAATTGGATACCTATTTTCTACACATTTTAATATGGTTTTAACATCAAGTAACCACAAACAAGAAAGTGGAATAACCCTTTAATCATACAGGATAGGAGGGGAACAATTAAGTAAAACAGGATGGGATTTTATTATTATCTTGTATTCTGAGATTTGTCCTGAACTCCACCTACTGTTCACAGAGGAATGATAATGCATCTTTAAAAACATATCTCTTTTTACATTTTATACAGACAACAACAAAACCCAGATTCTTTTATTTAAGGAATCAAAAAAAATTATTAGCCTAAAAAAAAAGAAGATTGTAGTATTTTAATGCTTTCTTTATTATATCCAAGTCTTGAACAGAAAAAAAAAAAGATGTAAACATGATAAATAAATAAGAAATAAATGTATATTGTTCCCCCCACCTCTTAAAATGTTTGACTTGGCCTTCCTAACAAAAATGAACTTGTGTCATGATAATAAGATTTCTTACATTTCAGAAGTCTGTTTTAGAATGAAAAAAAAAAAGCAACAACAAAAAGGGAAGAAAAAAAAAAAGCAACAACCAAACACCAGGAATGTGATTTGGGAGGATGTTAAATTAATGGCGGGCAGATCTGCTGGAGCAGGCACAAGACGGCTGCCTGCCAATAAATAAGAGACCAGGGAGAAGGGAGGTGTCTTAGGTTTGTTTTCATTTTCTTTTTTTCTTTTCATTTAGGATGAAGGCCAGGTGGATCCTACATACAGTAAGCAGCAAAAATAAAGGTTCAGATGAACTAAATAGATCATTTAAATAATAATTATAAAAACACAACAGAGAGCTACTGTCCCCAGCATGTTGGTCCCAAATCCCATCACACCACAAACGGACTGAGACTTACCCAGTCTCCACACCTACGAGAAAGGAATATATGAAGGCAATGCCACAACTGGGAAAGGAGGAGGAGGAATGAGGGCAAAACTGGAATGGCAAACATCACCTAGAAGCTGAATATTTCCTTCAGTGCAGCTGCTACTGCTCCTCCCAGTTTGGCATTGATTAATTCAAGATGTTAGGAGAGGCTTTGTTGGGCCAGTCACTAGGGGCCTGACCCAATACCAGCTGAAATTCCCTGGGCCTTTTTCCATACTTCAACAACTCTCTGTCAGCACAAGTTACAACAGCTCCCACATCCCCACTACATGCAGAACACGGAGACACTACATTTAGGAATCGGCAGGGAAGTTACTCCTGGAAAATAACCTTTTGGGCATGGGAAAGACAATCAGTTCCCAAAGAGCACACCAGAAAACCTGAAAAGAATGTAGGGCTGGACCAAAATGGCAGCAAAGTTGTACTTGCCTGCCAGAAACTCAACAAAAGTAAGGCTGATCCACAAAGTACAAAAGGCTGCAGACCAGCGATCCCAACACAGACATCCTTGAGAGACTCGAGGGACAAAACAGGCAGGCACAAGGTATCTGGGGCTTTTTCCAAAGAGTAGAAAATAATCCTCTTTTTTGAGCAGTTTCACATGGCTCCCGTGAGTATCACAGGTCAGGAAAGGGGAGCATCTTGTCCTGTCTCTGAGCAGGTCAATGACCAGGCAGGAGGCAGTGGGCAAGGGCCGGCTGCAGCTCCTTTTGGCAATGATTCAGTGACCACAAGCAAAGGTTAGGTTTTTGTTATTCCACCAGTTAGATCTGAGAAGGCACCTGACTTCCTGAAACCCCTACAAGGGGTGGATGTTCCTGATCTCACAGGAGACAGCAATCCTGGTCAGCTAGCCTCAGAAGTAGCTGCATCATTTTAGGATTCACCCAGCACTTGTCAGTGTTGTGTTCTGCTCAAAAATGTGTGGAAATGACATGGAGAGACATTTTATTAACAGTTTGAGATTCTCAGTCCAGAGTGGCCCAAACGAGATTTGGACCATTGGCAAAATGGAAACAGAGAAGCTGCAGTTTCCCCTAAAGTGGTATCATCTACATAAAACCCTAGGAAAAGTGGATCCTCTGTGCTAACTGTGGGAAATTTAAGATCTACTTTATTAGAAAGGAAGTTCTGATGTACATGTAAGGACAATACAACTCCTTTACTAATTTTACTTACTGTGTAAGCTCAGTTTGAAACCTCTAGCACCAGTATAAGAATGGAAGTGTTTAAGCAATATAGAAAAAGCCTGAATCCAATCAGCTTCATGAAGCAAAAAGATCACTCACATCTTTATTTCTGGTAGGTTTGGTAAATACTTGGGTTAAAAATAATAGTGATAATAAAAAAGCTAAAGTCCACCTTTAGAGCCAGAATAGTGTCCCTTTGAAATGATTCAGGGAATGGGCAGTGGCCAGAGTTTGAGGCAAGCCAGCCCTGCTGAGTAAAGTTCCAGTTCCACAAGACTGAACCCTGTTAATTCCCAGGGGAGTTGGTGGGGACTGCAGCAGTTTTGCATCTCATACAACTAGCCCTATAATCATTGCATTTCTCCAGGTCCAGCCTGAACAAGAAATACCCTGGTTTTGGTTGATTTAAAAAAAAAAAATAAAATATATATATATATATGTGTGTGTGTGTGTGTGTGCATAAAAGAAAAAGACAATCTCACCCCAAAATAAATAGCTGCCAGCACAGCTTCAATGGGCAGGACCAAAGAGCTATCTCCTAAGCAGTTTAGCTGGCAAGCTGGGCAATCCTAGTGTGCACAGGGTCATGGTTTGTCAGTGCCTTGACATCAACGGGAATTGAGCTTGGCTCCAAGTGGAAACAGGCTACACACATTACTGCTTTCAGTAGTGAACGTGAGCACTGGAGAGCCTGTGCCCTCTGTGAGCACTTAGTAGTAGCAGTCAAGCCCACAGGCTAGAGAAGACAAGGACCCAAGGCTAGGGAAAGGGCCCTTTGGTTTGACTCTTTGTCTTCAGGCCAATCAACCACAACAAAACAAGATCAATTGTAATGCAAAAAAACCCCAAAAAAACAACAGAGGCCAAAGACCAAGGTGCAAATAATGCTAATCAATTCTCCTCAGCTGTCAATTTGTCATTTGCCAGAACTTGCCAGAAGCTCTGTTTTAGTTCCAACAAGTCAACACTTTATCCATGCCATTCCTGCCTGGTCAGGAGCCGGGGCCTTGTGGCCTGTGCTGTGCTGGTGGATACGTGCTGCTTTGTTTCCCAACAATGAAAAAATCAGCAAGGGTACAGCCAGCCAATTTCACCGTCTCAGCTGCTGCCAGTCTCCGTCCTAGATTTATAGGCATGTGGTGCCACCTCTTTTTTTTTGTAGCATGTTCTGCAAATATGGCCAAGGGGAGGGGAAGATTTACTAACAGGAAGAGATCAGCCTCTGAGTCAGGAGCCCTGATGGGAAGGAAGATGTAATACTCCCTAGACAGCAGGCAGCCCAGGAAAAGTAAACAACAAGCAGCAGACTTGATATCCAGCGAACTAGAGTAAAACCCTGCCAGCGACACTGGTAAGTGCTAGCCCAGCAGCTTTTCTGATGCTACTTTGGCCCTGAGATGCTAACTTGGTTTTTTGAGGAGCCCAAGGGGATAAACATATCCACATTTTTGAGAAGAAAGGCTTGCACGCGAGCCTTCTGCTGTCTCTGTGCCACAGGCTAGAGATTACAAGCTCTGCCCCTGCTGCTGAGCTCTTGGGCTCCTCTTGGTCCCCCTGGTCCTCCCAAGTGTCACCCTCCTTTCTGGGCAACCCTACGTGTTTCCCACAGCTACTCCCAAGAGGAAAGATCCTAACCAGACTTTAGAATTCAGAGCAACTGGATGAAATGTAATGGGATCGACAACATTGGAAATGATAAGCAGAGAGAGAGAGAGAGCACGCAAGAGAGAAGTTGTAAGATCAACTAACCAGAATGATTTAAGCACAGAGCACAACCGATCAGGTCAATCCACAAAGGAAAGGGACGACTAGCAACTGTCTGCAGCTCGCCTTCAGTCCTGGCCAGGAGTGCTCCCCAAGTCCACTACGGCCACAAAGAGGTTTCCATAGGCAGTCCCTACAGAGGGGACATCACCCTCTCCAAACAGCCCTGGCGTGTCAGTCCCACCCTTGCCGTTTCCTGCCTCCAGGGAGCTGGCATTGGTCCTCATTCTCCTTCCTGGAGCTGTAGCACTTCCCCATCCTTGTTCTTGCTGCCCTTGTGCTTGAACGATCCTGTGCCTGTCTCTAATCCCATGGAGGGGGCTCCCCCCATGGTGCTGTGGGGGATGTAACACACTGGCAAAATGGGGGGCCGCAGGGGGATTACAACGCCAGCAAGGTGGGAGAGTTCAAGGAATCTGAGGACTGGTCCCCGCTGCTGCTGCTCCTCCGGTGAGCTTTGGAGCAGGACTCAGAAGGGGAGAGAGGAGACTCCTGATCCAACACGTTAGGGTAGGTGAACACCAAGTTGGAAGAGCCAGGAGTGATGGCTGGTGTTGAGGTCACCACAATGGGAGTGTTGAGTGCCTCCTCCCCATAAAAACCTCCAGCAATGCTGATGGGCTTAATGACAGACCTCTGGGCTTTGTCAAGGACCAAAGAGGAGGATGGGATCTCTTCCTCCACAGGCTCCTGCTTCACCACCACCGCTCCACTTGCTCCAGTCCGAACGCTCTGGAGGCTGCTGGATGGTGGGCTCCGACGTTCCTCGGGGCTGATTTTGCACACAGGGCTGTGAGCCACCAGCATAAACTCCAGCTTCTCCTTCTCCTTCTGGAGCTCAGCGATCTCCTTTTGCAGCACTGACTTCTCCTCCTCCAGTACTTCAGTTTCCTGCAGACAAAGGGGGAATAAATAAATAAAATACCAAAGGCTCTGGAACTACTCCTCACCTGGAACAGGGCCACCAAGTCCAGATCCCATCTGGCACAGGCAGATACACCCCAGACTCTTCGTAAGCCAGCAGACACCAGGTCATTGCCAGTGGAACATCTTGTGTTCCACGTGTCTATTAGTAGGCCATTCCCAAACCTCACCAATCTAAGGATTATAAATAATCTCATGAATTTCTGATGGCCAGTTTTTGCCACTCTGTCTTGGCCTGTCACTTCAGTCTTCTCTCTTGCTCTCTGCATGACAAACACCTTAGCAGAGGACCCAGATCTCCTCCCATTGTTTTTTTATGTCAGGCTAGTCATATTCTCTTTCACTTTGACAGAGGTAGTGCACAGCAGTCTCTAAACTGTTTCCATTTCATTTCTGTAGTGCATACTCCAGATTAGGTCTGACACTTGTCCAGCTCTTGCCCAAAGGACTAACACTGGATCATCCCTTGATGCATCCTACAATTAATACATTTACCTTTCCCATGGTCACATCACACGGATCACAGTCAGTCTGTGAGAAATTAGTACCTTCCCATGTGAGGAGCTCATAACTTCACAAAACTCAGTCCTTCAGGATATACTTCCCACTTTGCACGCTCCTCTCACTTCTATCACTTTAGTCACGACATTTCTATAGGATGTCCTGCCTCCCCTACGCTGAGAGTACCTCCCAGTTTGAGGCAGCAGCACGTTTCACTGGTGTGCTTCCACTGTTGCTGTGCTTGTTAACAAGACCATTGGATAAAACCAGACTCAGGCTGGTTCTTGACCAGGAGCACTGGAGCCTTTCCTTCAGCTTCTTTCAACACAACCCAATCTTGTCTTCCCTTCAACCAGTCCCTTACCCACCCCTTGGTTCTTATGCTCAGCCCTACCTTCTCCAGCTTTACTATCCCTTCTACAGTACCAAGGCACACGTCTCTGTGGTGCTTCCTTGTTGAAGGAAGTCAGTTACTGCCCCACCTCCAAAGAAAGGTTAAGCCTAGGGGATGTAGCTTTGATAGGTACACATAACATCTGCCTTGTTTCCTACTGCTTTCAGGTGATCCTAACTCTTCTCTTGCTTTTGTCCTTAAAGCCTGCCTTTGAGGCACACAGTGTCTTTATTTCCACTTAGGAAAGGAGACCAGAGTCAGGGAGACTTGTGCTAGTTGAGAGGCTAGAAGGGAAGAGAGCTCCTAGGACATTCTGGGCACTCAGCAAAGAGAATTTTAGGGTCCTGAGATCCAGGCCCAAGTGCCCCTCATCAGCTGCCATCGGTGTAGGAGCAGTACCACTGGGCAGCCTTGGCAGAGGAAGGTGGAGCGTGTTTGAAGCATCTTCCTCGAACATGCTAGTGGAGGAAGAACAATGCCCTTGGAGCTGGTCCGAAGGGTGGGCGACAAGGAAGGAGAAATGTATGCAGAGCACGTACCGCCTGGAGTTTCTCTGTTAGCTCTCGACGCCTGTTACGACACTTAGCAGCTGCCAGCTTGTTCCTCTCTCTCCGGATCCTTCGCTTCTCTTCTTCCTCAGGCGACAGCTGTGGGCAAGTGCCAAGAAAATCCAATCAGATCTGAGCAAGGCATTCCTTTAAGTTTGTGAGCATTTAACCGCAATGCAAAGGAAAAAAGCCTGATCCAGCAGGATGCTGAGCACTCCCCCTCGTCACTGATGTCAGCAGAAGATGAAAGCACACAGTATCTCTGCCTGCACCAGGTCTTAGCAGAAGGGTGAGGAGAAGGAGCAGGGCACAGGGAGAAGATTGTGTAAGAGGACAGTGAATCTGCACCAAGGCCAAACAGATAAAAGATGCTCTGATTGTTTCACAACTTGGGTGGTACGTTAAGCAAAACCAGAGCACGATGTTGTAAGTGCCTCTTTCTTGAAAGAAAATATCTGCTGCTTCCCACACAAAAATAGTTGTTCGCTTGAAGGTCGGTGATGGTGTGTATAGGGGGAGACAGGGAAATCAGCAGAGCTCCCATGAAGTCCGTGAAGCAACAATGATTTATACCACCCAAAAATCTGACCTCAGATTTTTGAGCACTCAGCGAGATAACACACTGCTTCTTGCATCAGCAGGCCAGGCTCCAGTGATATCAAGGGCTTCCTGAGGCCAGCTGACATCCTCACTGATGTAAATCAGGAGCAATTCCATAGAAACCCATCCAGCTACACTCTTGCGAAACCAGAGGAAGTGAGCAGGAGCTCACAAGACCTGGTCAAGCCATGCCTGGCTTTTGGAGTTTGAGACGAGGTTTTACAAAGCCCAGCAGCAGCAGATAGGTTTGTGCCATGGCCGAAGCCAGGGAGCCAGTACAGCAGGGCACAGAGCGGGCAAGGATCCAGCAGGAGCCGTGCACCAGCCCAGCGTGGGGATCCCGCAGGAGCCGTGCACCAGCCCAGCGTGGGGATCCCGCAGGAGCCGTGCAGCCAGCCCAGCGTGGGGATCCAGCAGGAGCTGTGCAGACAGCCCAGCGTGGGGATCCAGCAGGAGCTGTGCAGACAGCCCAGCGTGGGGATGCAGGGCATGTACTCAGCCCTGCACTCCAACCTTGTGCCCTGCACTTCAGCCTCACCCAGCCCATCTGTGCTGCAGGGGCTCTGGCCTGGTGACTGCAAATGAAAGCCAACTCTGACACCTGGAAAAGCACATGTCAGATCTCAGAGTGCCAGCAGAGAATGGAAAGAAACACCTCTTCAGAGAAGCTTCAGTTTCAATATCTTCATGGACTATCAATGTCACAAATGAGACATTCACCGTTTTACTATCTTTTCTTTTTATTCTTAGTTTTACTCCAACTTCAGCCTAGTTTTGGCTTGCTCTATCTCCCTAATTTTGATTTTGCAGTTTCAGTAAGTTTACTTCAGCCTCTGGGCATTCAGCTCGCTCATTTCTGCTTTTTTCAGGATCTGATCTGCGCCTGGGATTTCACCTGCAGGTAACATGAGCCCCTGGATGCTCACTGAGCAACACAAGCAATTCTAGGACTGCACGACACAGAATTTACGCCCAAAAGCTTTTTCCATCAGCATCTCACAGTGCCCATCCTAGGGTGGGGGGTACCTGCATTCTGCTGGGCAGCGTATTTCCCCCAGTAAGGAGCCCCTCCAGGCACTGCTCTCCCCGCTACAGCTTTGCCCACTCATTTCCCACCCCACATGAGTGCAGGGTAAAAATGTGTTGGCACACAAGTATCTACAGTATGGCAAAGCACTGAGCACGCACACAGAAGCTATGCTGACTTGGGGCCTCTGTGTACAGTTTTCAAGAGCCCTTTCATGCTTTAGAAGCACAGATCACATTGAAATATGTTTGGAGCAAAGCTTCTGCTCCCAGGGCCTTCGATAATTATAAAATTATCTGTTTTAGAGACTCTGCTGTGCAAAAATCGCACAGACGGGGCAGAAGGCCCTGATCTGGATGTTCTTAACATTTTACCAGGTCTAAAAAGGAGTATTCCGTCAGCGGTTGCTGGATTTGTTTGAAAGCGGTTGGATTTGGCACTCTCTGTGCCCCGCTGTATGTGTTATCCGTAGCTTGTCCAAGCCCAATACGTGCATTCACGGTCAGGAACGTTCATCGAAACAGGCTCTTTTCAGAAAGCGTTACACAATGTTTTCCAAAAAGGCGCTCCGATGTGGCGTTCAAAGCACCAGCCGGGGAAACCTGAGCCAAAGGGCCACAGTAAAGCGCCCGGGTACTGCCTTAGCACGTGTCTAATCAAAAGGACTTGGCTTTGAATGACCCACAATGAACGGCTTGCAAACAAGCCACAGGCCAGGAATTGCTTGGCAGGCATCCTTCGGCAAATAACTCTGAACAACAAATAAAGCGGAGAATATGGTGATCTCTTCACGGCCAATTTGTGAACACAGAGGCAGCATTTGTCAAACAAATTAGTTGTTGCTAATTATTCCTCCAGTTCTCGTGAGACTTTCCTTGTCTTTGGACACCAGCCCTGCACGCAGGGAACTGGGAAGTAGCTCCAGCTGGTGGAAAAGGCTGGCACGTACCCGAACCACCACGGCTACCCCATCCTTCCTCCCAGAAACGGGTCCTCAGTGCATCCGTACCAGCTCCCCACACAGAGGTACTGCTAAACTCTGACTTTAACCTCTTAGGTCTAAACCAGACAGCAACTCCACATAAAATAACCGGACTGTGAATCAAAACAGATGACGTGGAAGTAAAAGTAGGGCTGGTGAGTCTTATTAGAAACAGACCTCACGCAACAGCACGCGCTCGCGTACGGAGGGTGCGCAGTGTGTCTCACTGCGCTGCTCTGCAGCGACCCACACAAACGCTGCTTGGGAACAACTTGGGGAGATCGAGTTTAGTCACATCTATTTTTTTTAAAAGAGAAGTCAGCCTAGTGCTGTGAATAGCTGTTCACCAGACAGCCCTGGAGAAGGCTGATTCTTACTAAGAAGAGAGCAACAGGGCCGATTTCCAGAAGATGAGATGCCTGCACCCAGTCCACCGGATCCAGGGTCCCAGTTTAATAATCTCGTCAAGAGGTTGAGCACAGGGCAGCAGTGGCACAAGCCACCCCGTGCCATTTATGAAAATACCTCTGACTTTGGAGCAGAAAAATCTCTTATGGGATCCCCACTTCACTGCTGCAAAAAGATCAAGCAATTACATGTTTGTAGTGGGAAGGTGGGTTTAGACCCCAATTATCCAGAAGGCTCTTCATACTAGAGAGTTGAGGTGCTCTAGGGAAGCTGCTCCTCCCTGCATGATGCTGGCTGGTACTGGGGGTATCACACAAATGGAGACTGGAGCAGTGCTAGCTGCTGCAGAGCTGACAGAAAGCACGAGCTGATGTAATTTAGGTGTCTGATTTGTAAAGGACCTACATGAAAGCTGCTCTGCTTTTGCTTTCTTGGAGGTTTCCTTCTGCCTGGAGTGGCAGAGACTCAAACTGAAACCCAGGGCTCAACTTCAGAGTTTCACCTGCTTTTGAAACCAAGCCGCAATGCGGGTCAGTGGTGTGAAGTGTCTGATGAAGATTGGGTAAATCTCACCATACGACGAGGAAGCAGCAATGAAAGTCACCCTCCAGCTTACACCCTACGCCACCCTAAGAAGTCCCAGCACGTGTACAGCACCAGGGATGGACCTCAGCACTCCCCTGCGGCGCTGGGAAATCTCACGAGGGGGCGGGGGGGAAAACCTCTGTACAGCTGTTTTCAAGGCACTCCAAGCTGCTCCCCCCACTGCGGTTACCTGCTCATCTCTCCGTCTCCGTCCCACCGTGGTCCCGATGGTTTTGATGACTCCGGGACGCTGGAGAGCCGTGTGTCCGGCCACTGAAGACAGCGGGGGCAGCGGGTGGCTGTAGGGGTGCGAACGGGAGTAAGGGCTTGACATGGAGGTGATCACCGTGGGCTGGACCATCCACTGCAGGTCTTGGCTGGTCGTGATGGCGTTGATCGTAGGGATAAAAGCACTGCCTGATCCAGGCATATCTACTCGAAATTTCTAGGAGGAAAGGCAGAGGAGAAGAGGGACAGAGAGAAGAGAAGAAACCGTCAATGAAAGCAGAACATGAGTGGTTACTCTGAAACCAGCTAGGCCCTCAGGAGCGGCACCAGTGAGGATCAAAGCAGCACCTGAGGCAAAAACACCAGTAGCTAGTGCATCTGCAGCATCTTAAGCTGCCCCTGCCTGCCACAGCCCCCTGAGGAAGGCACTGGGCTCAGGCACTTCCCCTCCAGAGCAGCCCTGCCCTCTCCCAACCCCCTTCCTCTTCCCCCACACACCTCCCCAGCATACCCTAACCCAGTCTCCCCTCCCAGGCACCGTCCCCACTGCTGCCACCTCCTGCCAGTGCCCACCACTCCTTCCGGCATGGAGCAAAAGGGGAATTAAGGAGTTTCTAGAGAAACGCTTCTCCTCAAGCCCAAAGAAAAGGAAGAGAAACTTCGGTTCTGAAATGCCGTTACCAGGCAGTGCAAAGCCGCCTTTCGCCAAAGGATTGCCCTGACATTTGGGCTTGGTCCACGCAGGGTTGGGTACGGCAAGAACAGCAGCTTGCTTTTCCTTCGGGAGTTCTGTGCTCGCCGAGAAACCCGGCTCTGCGATGGTTACGTGCGAGGATATGTATTTTAATAGCAGCCTATAAAATAGGTCTTAGGATTCAGATCGGACAAGTTCCCTGCAGCTCTCTGCACTGTCTAGACAAAACAAGGCAGCAGTAAAACCGAGGCAGCAGGTAATGATCGCCTCCAAAATACATGTACACCTTCTTTCAGACAGAGGTAAATCCATCTGGATAATATGCTGGCGCTAAATTGCAAGGAAAACAATCGCTTGTCCCCGGAGGGGGAAGCAGGGGAGAAAGAATGTTTTTGTCTATGCTGAGCTCCTTCAGGAGGCTTTCAATGGTTAGACTGGAATTAACACACAGACAGGCCTTGCTCCAGCAATCACTGAGCAGGGGACGGGGCTTGTAGGACCCACAGCTGTCACCACCACCGGTTTGTAAGCCTTGAAATGATTCCGTGAAAAATGCACATTCTTGAGTGAACAACCGAGCTTCCCAGAGAAGCGAGAGCCCTTGCATCAGCCTGACCTCAGCTCAGGTAAGCGTCCCAGATAAGGGACACCACTTCAACACAGATTTCCTTTTCAGGGTGTGCCTAGTCAAGCACCTTAAGTGCTTTGTTAAACCAAGGCTACTGCAAATAGTATTTCACATTCTGATAGCTACAGCACTTCAGGCCAGCATTAGCGAGCTGCCAGCACCTGAAGACCAGGAGATCCAGTCTGAATACTGACAGCTGCCGACTTACACCTTTGAACAGCTCAAAATCTAGCAAGAGAGGATGAGAGAAGGAAGGAGTGAGTCAAGTTAAGCAGGTGGGGAAATTACACAGAGAGGATGACACTGGCACCAAGACCTTGGCAAAACCCCCAGCGGGACCTCAGAGATTCACTTGGAGCTTGAGTCCAACACAGCCTCAGCTCATCCCACATTTCAGAGCGCATGTCTCTGAATTCAGAGTGCTTCTCTCTCACCTCTCCCAATTAGTTAGGGAGGCTCAGAGCCACAAAATGTCAACACTGCATCAGAATTTATGGGTGCAAATCCCCTCCTTTGCTCTGCCTGCTGTCGGCTGTGACCACATGGCACAGAAGAGGATGCGTCGGTGCCTCCATAACCAGAACACAAGAGGACCTTCACCTCGCAGAAGGGAGGAAGTGTGAGACCAGTTGAACCACAAGCTCGACTCAAGGGATGTGAGCCCTACTTCCAGATCCACAAGTGGCTTCTACCACGACCTTTACCTATCTGTGCCACCCTCCCTTCCGTATCCAAAAAGCAGAGAAGAAAAGTCCTGTCTTCTCTGCAGGGACACTAGAAAGCTGTGACTGCAAAACGTTCAGAGGCCTTCTGGTGCTTTGCCATACAGACACCATTTGCATTCCAGAGCTAACCTTTGCCCCCAACAACGTGCTAAAAATTCCCAACAGAGGTTGTGAGAGTCAGATCCACCACCAAATCAACCACATAAAATACAAGCATCTGACACAAAAAAATCAGGCTCCAAGTTATTGACTAAGCAAGTACTCCATTTCCAATCACTCCTGTATTCAACCTAGGACCCTTCTGTAACAGTAGTGCAGGTCTCCTGGACAGCAAAGGGGAGCTGCTCGCTTCAGCCACATCCCTCTGCAGCTCCACCGTGCTTGCCTGCAGACCTGGGGGGAAGAGACCAGTTCCTCTCTGTGCCATGCCCCATCTCTGTCACCAGCTTCCCTTCTACTAACTCAAAATATCTTGGAAATAAAAAAAAATCCCCCAAAGCTGTATTCTGTACTTTCCAAAGGCAGTATTTTCCTGGATAACTAATTAAGGGACACACTGCTGTGGCAGGCTGAGTCTTCAGACACAGTGTGCTCAAACACCAGGTTTTACAAGCATTGCTTCCTGACTGATCAGGCCTTCCCCACATACCTCGCTCTCCCTGCTAGGACGCTGCACCGGATCAGCTCTGCCATGCCAAAATGCTGCTGGCCCCCCACATTCTGGCCAGTGGCCATCAGCTCTGACCCCTGGGATGCTGCTGGTTGCAGTGGCAGGCCCTGAATTCTCTGCCACCTCCCCTGCACAGCCCCCTTTGAGCACCAGCCTCCTCGCATAGAAGTGCCAGACTTTTCCCCAAACTGCAGCCCCAGCTTTGCTCTCCTCATCCCTCCTCTTCTCAGAGAGCTTCAATCCCCCTGCCAGCCTGACAGCACTGCCTGCCCTCACTCACCTCCCCAGTTCTCCTCTTGCCTGCCTTCTCCTCTCACTGGACATGCACAGCTCTCCTCTCCTGACCCACGAGAGGCTCCTGGAAGCATCTCTCTGTTCTTCCTGGCTACAAGGAATTCAGAGCACTACAGAGAGATGAAGCGATAGGCAGGTTGCAGGGCTACGCGTGCAGCACGCGCTCAGCCACGAACCCACCGCTCTCCTCCTGACCCAAGCAAACGCAGATGAAGGTATCATTAAAAAACCCCAACAACTAAACAGCAAACAGAAAGAGTCCTGTTATTAAGTGTGCCAAGAACTGAGGTCAGTCTCTGCTCTGCCTTAAAAATACAGGGTTGGATGAGAGCCTCAGATCCATAGTTGGGGGAGGCTCCAGCGAGTCCTGCCACAGGCAGGGACAGACTACGTTAGCAGCTCACAACTTAGCAGCAAGGGAATATTTCAAGCTTTGGCTTTGTGGTTCCTTTCTCCACCTTAAGGTTTCTACACAGCACCCCGCTGTGTCTTTGCTCCACTCTGGACCTTCCCTGACATCTGTAACTAAGTGCTGAGCAGCACCAGAAACCAGTCGAGAAATGGTTATAATGGCTGGGGGAAAAAAAATCAAACCCAACAACAAAGCGACCGAGAAAACACCTAGAGCATCTTCAACATTACTCAGTTATCAAATATGGGGTATATGTGATAGATCTTATAATAAATACAAGGCCCTTGATGGCTCTCCCATGTTGAACATCCCCTCGAAGGAAAACTGGACACAGTGCTATGATATCTCAGGGGAAAGCTGACCACACTCAGAGTATACAAACTCTTCCCATTAAAGTCTATGTTTACCACATGGCAAGTCGGTGATCAGGAAAATAGCATGACACGCGACTTAAAAGAAAAAATGTTCCAGTGCTGTGCTGTATGGGAAAAATAATTAAAAAGCATCGAAGTTTTGGCTCAGAGACACAGTTTCCATTTAAACATGTGACTGATGCATCTTTTCTTGCTTTTGGGAAAAAAAAAAAAAAAACACTATAAAGAAAAAATTTCAGCAATGCATATTTTCTGCAGTGATAAAACTGCAGATCTCCACAGACCAGAATCAGCAGAACAGCCTGACTGCTAGGGTAAAGGCAACGCTTACATTTGATCCTAATCTACAACATCTGTAAGGATCAAGGGAAAGACGGAGCACAAGGCCTTGAGAAATCTCCCGGATTCTTAAAGAAAACATTTATGTTCTCGCTAAGCCAACGTCCTGCCCAAAGCCCCGTTTCAGATAGTAACCCTAGAAACTGGGCTCTGGTCCCCGTATCACACGGCACGCACGCGAGCTGCCTGGGGAAGACGTGGAGCCCCAGAAAAAGGGGAAAACCCAGTTATTGCTCAGACTGTGACAGCTCAAATGTGAAGCGGTGACAGAGTTTCACGACCTCCTGCAGCAAGTGCTCGAATCTAGCGCAGCTGTTAAATCACAGGAGGAAAGGGAGAGTGAGGATTTGCAGTTGGCCGGGCGTTTCCAGCTTCTCGGTCCCCCTTCCCGCTCCCCCACACCTTGTCCTGGCATTTACTGTAAACGAGGGAATAAGCTTTAGCTGAGCTAGAATCCCTGGAAACCCCAGTCCGCAGCCCGCAGAGGGCACCAGCGAGATGCGTTTGGAGCAGGCGGGGAGCGGCAGCGAGTCATTTCTGGTAAAACTTCTTTAATGTGAGGAATGTCACGGGCTGGTACGGCTGGCAGAGTTTAAGACTGGACTTTTTTTCCTTTTTTTTTTTTCTTTTAATTATCCTATGACTCCTTGATGCGAAGGCTGCACTGTGCTCACACTGCCAGTTCGCTCATACAAGCCACACAAGAAATAATATTGTGGGAAAAAAAGGGG